>JARFIW010000791.1:2577500-2970000 GCA_036346225.1 Platerodrilus igneus
TATATATATATATATATATATATATATATATATATATATATATATATATATATATATATATATATATATATATATATATATATATATATATATATATATATATATATATATATATATATATATATATATATATATATATATATATATATATATATATATATATATATATATATATATATATATATATATATATATATATATATATATATATATATATATATATATATATATATATATATATATATATATATATATATATATATATATATATATATATATATATATATATATATATATATATATATATATATATATATATATATATATATATATATATATATATATATATATATATATATATATATATATATATATATATATATATATATATATATATATATATATATATATATATATATATATATATATATATATATATATATATATATATATATATATATATATATATATATATATATATATATATATATATATATATATATATATATATATATATATATATATATATATATATATATATATATATATATATATATATATATATATATATATATATATATATATATATATATATATATATATATATATATATATATATATATATATATATATATATATATATATATATATATATATATATATATATATATATATATATATATATATATATATATATATATATATATATATATATATATATATATATATATGATGGGATATCTATCTGATTGTGCGAGCGTTTAAGGCCTGTAGTCGCCATAGGTCGCCACTCTATATTCTGTTTGACTACTATATGTGATATGCTCATGGTGATTATGGATAGGTTGTGCAATTCTAACTGAACCATCGTAGTAAATTCGTCGTTGGCGATTTCGAGTTAGGCACCAATCTTTGTGGACGACAGTATACGGGTGACCCTTGTGTTGTTAGGATGTGATGTTCAGTACAATGTTTTGCTAGTTTGGGAAAACTGCTCAGACGCGTGATGTCCGGGTATTTGGTTAGGATTTGCTGGTGTTTCATTTTGGACATCCTGGTTGATATTGAACTAAACATATTACCGGCTGATTGATCGTTGGTTGAGCGTTTTGTATGTGAGTCGACGAGTCTCTTGTTTTTTTGTGTCAATGAGTAATTCGTAGTGTGCAAGGAAATCCATACCGATGATTGGTTTTTTAACTTCGACAATGACGAATTGCAACGTGAATGGTTGTCTAAGTCCCAAATCTTTTGTCAGTGTGATTGTACCGTATGTATTAATGACTGTGTTATTTGCGGCGAACAATTAGTAGTTTCTCGGTTTGCATATTACACTAATCTTGTTTTTTGGGTATACACAGAGATCCACACCAGTGTCGATTAGAAATTCCACTGCGGTGATGCGATCTTTTACATACAAGCGGCATGAAATAGATTGCAAGGAATTATCTGCTTCTAATTCTCGCGGTTGGAGTTTTCCGGGGTCACGAAATTACAGGGTTTTATGCATTGGTTCCAAGTTTATTGTGGAACCAGCAGAGACCTTTTGTTTGAGGCTGCTTTTGCGTGCTTGAATTACGCGGTCTCGTTTTAGAAGGGCTCCGGGGGTGCTGGTTATCATTTCGTGAATGCTGGAGCTTTGTTTTGAGCATGTCAACTTCTTTTATTAGCTGTGTAAGGAGGCTATCGCGATTGTGTGCAATTGTATTAGCATCGTGTATTGATTTTATATCATGTACTGCATCCGCTAATCGTGCAGCATCCTTCAAGGAAGCTTGTTGTGTGACTAGAATCGCTTACATTTGTGTTGGCAAATGCCCTAACCATAGTGTTTTGAGTAGTGCATCTGGCACTACGGTCTCACTTAATTGTTGTAAACGGCAAAGAAGTTGTGACAGGGTTCGTTGACCCAAAGTTTCGTATTCTAGAAGCTATGCGTAGTTGTTTTTGTGTAGAACTTAATTGTCAGATTAATTCGGTTTTCAATTTGTTTTATTTATCTGTGTCCGACGTTTTAATTATGATATCCTGTATTGCTTCCACGAATCGAGCTTTTAAGTTAACAATAATGTAGGAGTGTTTAGTCGCGTCTTGTGTAATATTACTAATTTCAAAGCTTTTTTCGACTTCTGAAAACCATAGTTCTGGATCATTAGGCCAAAATGGAGAGATACGTATGCCCATTTTGTTTATTTCCTCGGTCATTGTTTGGATTTAAATTGTTTTTAAACGTGTAAATTTAACTGGATGTTATCTCTAATGCATTAACGTTTGGAAATCACGTCCGGGTCACCACTTGTCGGTGTTCAGTCACGATTTTGTATTTTTGTGGGGTCACCTTTCATTTGGTTAATGCATAGAGAAAACAAATGTGTATAATTTATTTACAATGGCTGCAAGAAGTATATACAATAACAGAAAATTAAAAATAACAGTTACATAAGATTCTACATGCATATGCAATGTACAAGTGTCCTTGAATTTATGCATGAGAATAGAGCTTTTTTGTGAACAAATTTTGTTAACGCTAGAAATGCAAATGTCCTTTAGCGTTAGAAAATTTATAACACGTATTTAAATGCGTGTAATATTTGTACACAAGAATAAATGAAATTCGTGCACTGGATTCACTTTGAACTTTGATGCGTGTTTCTGTTAAGAAATACGGCTCAAAAAGAAACCTATGTTAAAATGCATTAACATAGGAGCAAGTACTCACATATTCGTTGTCGTCTAGGATCTGCAGGTAACAGTGGTGTTGGATCGACCTCGGTATACGGTGTTTGACATGGCAGGTCAATCAAAACTGGATTCATTTTAAACTTTGATGCGTGTTTCTGTTAAGAAATCGTCTCAAAAAGAAACCTATGTTAAAATGTATTAACATAGGAGTATGTACTTACAGATACGTTGTCGTGTGGGATCTGTAGGTAACAGCATTGTTGGATCGACGTCGGTATACGGTGTTCAACATGACAGGTTGATCAAAACAGGTGCCATGTAATGTGCGGGTTCCCTTATCGGCGATATGAGGCCTGGAATGGTATATTGATGATGGATTCTTCGTAAAAGGTGTTGGAACTGGTGCGGGGTGTGGTATTCACATGTCCATGTAGCTAGGGCCGCTTCAGTGATGGTGGGCAGCGAAGATGAGGACATCACGGACGACTTGGACATCAGGTCTCGATGAACCGCGTTCAGCAGCAGATGCTGATACCAAAATGGTTTACCAAGTAACCTCCTTTGGTGGAAGTTCAGACCCTGATGGTAGGATTTGGTGCACCTTGCCGGCAGAGCATGGAGTGCATGACTCACAACCTTCTCGTTTAACCTCCAGGCTTTGGTATATCGTGAACAAAGGTTAAACTCAGAAGATCAGAAACTATTGCTTGCTCGTGACTATTGTCTGTCAATATATTTCCAACAACAAACGAAAGCTCGCCGTCTTGAACATTATACTTAATGTTATTGTAAACCGGTCATTCGTTATACTAGATTGCGGGTAATTGATATACTATTGTGCAATAGTCAAAGCCGCGTAATACCTATAACATGTATCACTACGTTT
This sequence comes from Platerodrilus igneus, assembly GCA_036346225.1. Lineage (NCBI taxonomy): Eukaryota > Metazoa > Arthropoda > Insecta > Coleoptera > Lycidae > Platerodrilus > Platerodrilus igneus. The sequence goes on from JARFIW010000791.1 coordinate 2,581,069, forward strand.
TAAGTATTGGGCAATAGACAAAGTTCATGCACATATAAAGTCTAATTTTCGACACAATATAAGTAAAACGGTTACTCACTTGTATTTTTTAACATCTCAAGATCCATGTTTGTGGGTAGATTACGCCATTGCTGAGTCAAATTTCCAATCCGTCTATCCTAAACTCTATGCATTCGTAGGGGAATGGTAAGGAACAACCATGTAGAGGTGAAATAAGACATAAAATTAGAAAACAATAGAAGGGAAACGAGCTATATACATGCTGTGTGAGAATTTCAGAGAACTATGTAAGCTAGCTCAGAATATAAATAAGTGCAGGTACGTGTCCAACCAGTTTTGGGATGAAGATCCAATGATGATGATGATGAAGCATATTAACAACCCCTGTAAAACAGCATTGGTATCTGACAAGTGTAAACCCGCAATAGGGTTACCTCACAACCATATACAATCTCCGTTAAACAGTATTGGTATCTGACAAGTGTAAACCCGCCATAGGGTCACCTCAGATCCATATACAACCTTCATAGAACAACATTGGTATCTGGCAAGTGTAAACCCGCCATAAGGTCGCCTCAGAACCATGTTAAAATCTACCAAAGAGGTAGCCTAAATCATAATGATTTTCCCCTTCAAAATAAATATAAAAAAACGACTACTTAAGCCTTTTAATAATGCAATCGCACACTTCTTTAATAACCATCCTCTCAATTGTATAAATAGAAACATGTGAAAAAATGTTTTCCAATTCCCAAGTTATTGAATTTATATAAAATTCACCAATAAAAATTAATCAGCTGATTTCACGTTAAGCGTATTGGCTACCTAAAAAAAGTCGGTCCCAGGCCGTAACACAAATTGAAGGCAATCATTCATTTAAACTTTAAAAAATTTTTACTTAATGTACTCAAACCAAATATTTCGAACATCAATAAAACAAAGTCACCTTCAATTTATGTCATAAATGTCAAACTTGAAGTTTTTATTATTTTGAAAACGATCCTAGGTCATGGATCGAAACGTTAATAACGATAATTTTAAAAACTATGAGTGGTTTAATCCCCAAAGAAGATTAAGAAGAATACTAAACAAACCACAACAAACATACAGGGAGTATTTGAAATGGAATACACAACAAACCGAAAGTGCCAACGCAATGCATGTGTCTTTTGAGTAGGCCGGTATCAATGACACATTAAATTGCTGTCATCTACATATAAACATCGAAAACTGGTATTTTTAGCAAATTCTAAATTCCACAGAAGAATAATGTTACATGCCGAAAATCGGCTATGTAAACATTTTTGATTTTAGTTTAAATAGGTGACTGAAATCGAGCCAATATTTTAAAAATAGACTTGTGCGTGCATTTCCGTCACTTCAGACAGTTGCGTCGGCGCCAGAGAATGTGCAGACGCGGAGTGGGGAAGTAAGTGGCAGTTTCCGTCACGACATGGACTAGTGAACGAGACGTCGAACAGTGTGGTTATCTGTGGTGTGCCTTTGTCTTCTCTTCCAGATAATGTAGGTTTCCCTTACCGTATCTATTATCGTTCCTCACCTTATTCCTGTCGTATCGCTACAAACAAGAAGAGGAAGACAGAAAATCTGGTATCAACGAGGGCGAAGCCCTACCCACGCCTAACAACGAGATCAATGGAAAGGATAACCGCAAGGTCGTGAAGAGCTGCGCAATTTACGTGAGTACATTTTATCTTTTTCTTTGTATGTGATACAAATTTGAGATGCAAGAATGACGTAATACCTTGTTGTGCAATATTATGTACGTGTTTATTATGTTGCCAACTGTCGTAGTGGCTCTTATCAATTACGCACGGGACTTTAACAGTATACCTTAGACTAGAACAGGGTGTAGTATAACAATAAGTGTAAATTATTGTTGTATTATTTAGGCTAAACAATAGATAAATGGCAGATTTGCTTTTCGTGAGAAAAAAAGCCAATTGCTTCAGAAAATACGATTATGTGCAGTGTTCATAAATTTGAAAAATGTGGTAGTTTAATTAATTGTAGAATATGTAATAATATGGATGGTAATGATGGCGAGCATCTTGCTCGCAACTTATACAATGAACGTGAATTCTGAGAAATTGCAGTGTGTAGTTTATTTGTTTAATAGTATGAAATAATACATGGCTTTTCAGTACCATTTTAACTGCTCTAGTTTCCTTAAAAATGGTTGTTGCAGTTTGATTTGTCTTGGCTAGTTCACATTTTGTGCCTACATACAGAATCTACAAGTGGCGACGTCAGTAAAGTTTTTTTCTACAATGCTTATTGGTTATCTTTGTAGCTTATTATAAGGCAGACCCTGCAATAATGTTTTTCCATACCTGTATATACCATATTCGTGTCGAATGCATATAAAAATAGTAGTGCTATCAATATTTTCTTAAGTTGTATAAAGTACTGAACCGAAATGCGGCATATAGACAATTCCTGAGAGCTAATACCACTGCTAAGTACCTCCACTACAAAGAACTGCGAAACTTTATCAACTCTGCGATTAGATACGAGAAAAAATCCTACTTAGAAAATCAGTGTAAAATCAATACTCGCAACCCTAAGAAACTATGGAACGTCTTTGATAAATGTCAAATCCACCCACGGAACAAACCTGAGATATCAGTTACAGTCCAAAACCCTGATGATGTCAATGCATCCTTCATCTCATCGATCCCCCACCTATCTGTTTCACAGGAACTTCTAGAGCTACTATACACTACCCTCTGCTGCTACTGAAAAACTGTTTACTTTCAACACAGTAAGTTGCAGTGATGTTGAAGCATCAATTAGGCGAATAAAATCCAATACTCATGGAGCAGATGGAATTACTCGCAAAATGCTAATACTAGTCCTGTCTTATTGCATTGATATCATCACCCACATTATCAACGATTCCTTACAAAACAGCTGCTTTCCATTAATTTGGAAAAAATCTATAGTTGTGCCTATTGCAAAGAAAAATTTAGCGTCCGCATGTGGTGATCTTCGACCTATTAGTACTCTGCCTGTTTTATCAAAAGTCATCGAACAGATTGTGTACGGTCAATTGGTAACCCACATCTCTACTAATATGGTATTGCCTCAACATCAATCTGGGTTCCGTGCTGGTCACAGCACTACTACTGCAGTTACTAAAGTTATTTTTGATTTAGTACATATGATCGATTGATCCAAAGTGACATACCTGATACTTCTAGATCTGAGCAAGGCATTTGATGTCATTAATCATGTACTTTTAATTGCCAAACTTTACTATTATGGTCTACGAGGTTCCTCACTTGACTGGTTTACTAACTACCTTGACAGTAGATATCAATCTGTGAAACTACGTGGCAAGTGCTCTGAATTTCTGGGTGTTTCACAAGGTGTACCACAGGGAAGCATACTTGGACCACTACTCTTTGCAATTTTCACTGCTGATCTTCCTTCAATATTGCTCATGGAATGTAATTATCACATGTATGCAGATGATATCCTGCTATATATCTCAAATGATGCCTCTCAGACCAACGACACCATTGAACGTCTAAATAACAATCTTGACTCTGTCAACAGTTGGCTTACCAAAAATGCGTTGATCTTAAATGCAACCAAAACTTTTGCACTGTGCGTTGGTTCCTACAAATCCTGTGCTAAATCTCAATCACTTCGTGTATTAGATATAAAAGTCAATAGTACTACTATTCAAGTGAAAAATTGTGTCAAATATCTGGGTGTATTTATAGACTCCTACCTGAAATTCGACAAACACTTGCACAACAAAATTAGAACTTGCTACTTCAAAATACGATCACTACACAGATATAAGCACTACCTGACGTCAAGCATCAAATGGAAGCTGTGCAATAGTCTAGTCCTATGCAATCTAGACTACTGTAATGTAGTCTACTACAACTTTCTCTCACTTCAGCTAAAACATAGAATAGAGGTCATGCAAAATATATGCTTCAGATTCGCCTACAATACTCCTTATTTGCAGCACATAACTCCGTTCTATAATGCTAACCACCTACTGAAGTATGACAAACGAGCCGAATTGTCACTGGCAGTCTTCATTTATACTTGAATTGCTTCTAATAAACTAGTATACTTATTTAGTCTGCTAACTCCAAGATCTACTGCTCACAACTTAAACCTTAGGTTTGATTACCTCAGCATACCTGCATACTCAACTTCTAAATTTAAATGTAGTTTTACATATATGACTCCTTGTACATATAATAGATATAAAGGATTATTTAGTAGTAAAAACAAAAACAGGTTTCATATGAACTGTTATGCCACCTCTCAGCTCAACAACAAATTTTTTAACTATTGTAATTCTAGTTATTATGCTTTTACCATGTACGACTTGCTTTATTTTGTTTTATGTTCATTTTGGTGGAATTGAAAATCAGCGTGCTGAATTCCTACCATTTGGTATTACCAATAAAGTTAATTTGAATTTGAATAATTGATCTTTAATTAATGAAGATTATCTTTTTGTTTAAGACAAATAATAACACATTAATCACGTACACATTGTGTGTAATCCAGCTTTATAATTTTCTAACAAAATGTGAATACATTGCTATTGTAGTATGTTTAGGTAATAAATTATATAAACTTGGCACTGCACATTTAATGCTTTGTTGACTGATTTCTTTTGTAGTTCTTACTGTTTATTTAAATCATGTCTGCTTTTTGTCTCATAATTATAGACAAAACTGTTTTTTGCAGAAAATTTTTTTGTTTGAGAACCTCAAACACATACAGGGTGATTCACAACTTCATAGAAATATTTTAACTGATGCTGTAAAACGGGTCATAGATTGATGTTTTTGCAAAAAGAATTATTTTTAAAAACTAAAATTAAACCGAATGTTTTCAGGCTACGTATAAAAATAATGACGCTACTAACTACGTCTTCTAATTGAAATTTCTTGGAGACTTCCGGTATAATGTATATGCTGCATGACAATTCTATCGTAAAATTTTATGGTATGCTCCGGGATTTAAAGTTTATAAAATCAAAATGTATGTGTTTTATTATTAACGGTGCCCATCATGACACCAACAGACGTTTCAAATATTTTTCATTCATTACTCAGTAGTAAACTGCATTTTTTGAATTTTGCTACAAACAGTAGGCGTTCTACCTTACAAGTAGCGAGTTTGCAAAATACTACTTTACAAGCTAGTTGTGCATGATTGGCATGTGCAATAACTTTTTGACATCAGTGTTGAAAATACTCAATAACCGTAGTATTAAGTTTAAAATGATCAAATAACAGTAAGCATTTGTCGCTAGCTACACTTTAAAATTCGTTGTTTAATGTTTATTCAGTTTCAGCTTTCAGCAAACTTTAATTCCGTAGAAAACATAAGATTTTCTTTTTGAAAGTAGCGTTTTAAAAACTCGCTATCTGTAAATTTAATCACCCATTGTTTGTATTGAAACTCAAAAAATACAGTTTACTAATGAGTAACAACTAAACTTTATCTGAAGCGTCTGTCAGTGTCATTGGCACTGTTAATGATAAAGCACATCAATTGGGTGGTTTTGTACACTTTAAACTTCAAACCATACAATAAACTTTTACGATAGATTTGTCATGCAGCATAAATATTATACCTTACATCAGTCACCAAAGAATTTCAATTAGAACAGGTGGTGAGTTGCTTCATTATTTTTATACCTACCCTGAAAACATTTGGTTCAATTTTATTTTTTAAAAACATTTTTTTGCACAAATATCAATCTACGTCTCTTTCGTAAGCATCAGTAAAAATATTTCTATAAAGTTGAGAATCGCCCAGTATAATTGATGTAAGCTACGGTTAGAGTGCTTGGTTTTTGAGTTATTGAAAGGTCGGTCTCCATATTGTCTGACATCTCATTATTTGCCTCTATTGAACCATCTGTAAGATACAAGGCACGATGATCTGTTATCAATCCTTCCTTGTTACATACATACATGTTTGGAATTTAAGGCCATTGGAAACGCATCATCAATTAGATTTCGTAAACTATCAGGAATATCTGCTAAAATTATAAATAATGCAATACTTACCATCAATCTTCTTATCGTCTTCAGACAATCGGTCGGCTCCCTGGCTAAAAGGGAGGAGTGCTGATAAATAGAGTGATTGCCCTCGCAAACTGGGCATAAGTGCACCACGGAATCCCTTTGTTCTGACAGGTTTACATCGTTGGAAATATTAGATTCATCAAGCGACACCAAATGAGACATAACATTGGGTTTAAAGATACCCCTTGTAGTGTGTACTTAGATGCAGTAGGTTGTATTGTAGTTATGTATGCCGCAGTAGACACTAAAGAGAAGTTCCCTAATGCAGTGCATTGTTGTAGCAAAAATGTCGTTAGAGGGCCGAATTCTGGTAGGCTTGTAATTTGAACCTTTTGCAAGTGCCAGAATCGAGCTTCTCTAGCAATAGATCGACTAGACTGAAATTCCACTCCTCAATAGAATGCTTTAAGTTTTTAAGAATGGTAATATTTTCAGAAAAATAATCCACAAGTGATCTAAGTTGCTTGAGATTTTCGGATTTTAAGGATGGAGAAGATTTGATAGCTCGCCAATGAAATGTGTTACAATCCAAACTGGTCATGTTTCATGTTTTAGGGTAAGAGATACTTTGTAGGTTAATTGCTGCATAGTTTTGAAATGATACGCTAACTTCTGCCATTGGTGACTGTTGAGTCTGTGCAGAAGGAATGCGGAAGTGTGCGAGTGGAGGAAGCGGGATTAATTAACTTGATATGGACGAAGCAACAAGTATCTAAGTGCGGGGAAGTTTTTAACAAAAAACTGGTATGTATTTTCACTTTACCTCCCTTTATCGTTCCGCTACCTCTTTCCTTTCAAACCCCTATGAGATACAATAGGAAGTTCAGTAACGGATAATAATTTGATGTTAACATGGCATAATCATGAATTCATCCCACGTGCTGGATGTAATTCCAAGATATACAGATCACGCAAGTAATTTGAATTTTACCTAGAATGTGCATGTAGATTGACTTAGACAGCGATTGCATCATCTGGTAAAAACGTGGTTGGTATAGGTTATAACAATGGCGTTAGAGTCACGCCTAAAATTTAATAATAGTGCGTAAATTGTAATGTGCGTAAATGTAAGAGCATCATAGGCAATTAAATAATTTGTAGAGCATAATAGATGATCTTAAGTAATTGTAATGGTTCATTTTGGATCGAGGTTAAATAATTGAATAGTTCAATATCAGACAGAGAAGGATTATTGTGTGTATCAAGTATTCAAATAGATCGATATATGATTGCCAAACTTAAGGGTTGAAGTTTAGCATGGAGGTTAGGCATAGCAACGTTGCCAGAATTTTGTACTTCAAGTACGGGTGGTTGTAATGTATTCAATATAAATAAGCAAGCATCACCTACATTTTTTCTAATAGTTTGATATAATCGCACTTCCGCCTCAGATGAATTTGCAAGAAACTGAATTAATGCCGCATTAAGATTTTCGTAAAGTTGTGTTCACGATTTACATTGAATCTGAATTAATGTTATACATTCAGGATGAGTGTCTAGAAAATGACCCAAAGCAGACACTTTGTTGATTCGATCTTTAAGGTTCAACTGAGTAACTTCAACCTTTCTCGGAGTCATTTTAAACGTAATGAGTTAAAAACTCTAAACCGTAAAATGTTTGCAACTAGAAAGCCATTTAGTATAAAAACTTGTAATAATAAACTTCGCTTAATAAGGAACATGCAAATAGAAAATAAATTTCTTTAAGTTAGTGATTCTATTCCGAACGGACCTGCACCTTGAAGAAGTTCAAAATTTAAATTGTGATGTCAACATGTACTGTGTGATATTTTTAAAATTTTATAATTAAAATTTTTGTGTGGTTTAATGTGACTAAAAATAAGTGCAAATTATACCGTCTGGTAGCTAAAGGTGTGAACTACCCAATTATTCAAGTGATTGGTGTCCTAACAGTAGGCTCTGTTGGTTAGATCATAAATTCCAATAGCTTCATTTAAACAATTTACAACACAAGTTTTCTAAATATTGAATTATTTAATGTTCAAAATTTGAATAAGTCAAATTAATAATTAAAGAATCGATGTATTTTCATTCATATGGAATTATTTTTTTATAACAATTTGTATCATTTGGAGTTTCTCTGTACATACCATAGGGATCAGTATGGCATTCTAAGATACACCTCTGCTATGTGGAAGGCAACGGGAAACCATCACATTACCTCCCGAGTACACAGCATACTTAAAATGTTATTCGGATCTCAGAAAGGGGACTACTTCGGGAGATTTGATAGAAAAGTATAAGATTAGTGAACATCCGAATCGGAGCGTGGAATGTCAGAAGTATGAAGCAAGTGGGTAAGCTAGAGAATCTGAAAATGTATAGGTTCGCACTAGACATAGTAGGGATCACCGAAGTTTGGTGGCCAGAGGCGGGGGTTTTTGGAGCGGAGACTTTAAGGTAATTCATATAGGATTAGAGGAAGGAAATTCGGGCATGGGCATAGTTATGCGAAAAAAGATAGGACAACGTGTGGAAAACTACTTACAAAAGAACGAAAGAGTACTCATAGTTAGATTACAATCTAAACTGATAAATTCAGTAATAATACAAGTTTACATGCCCACCTTTAGATACAGTGAGGAAGAGGTAGAGGCGATCTACAAAGATATCGAAGACACTAAGATACGTAAAAGGACATAAAAATTTAACAATTACAGGGGATTTTAATGCAGTGGTAGGCGAGGGCAGGGAAGGTGCCATAGTAGGTTTATTTGGTTTAGGCACGAAGGGCACGTGGGAAATAGACTGATAGAATTTTGTGACAAGAACAATTTAACCATCACAAACACATTATTTCAACATCATGGTAGAAGACGATACACGTGGAAGATGCCAGGAGATATCAAATAGATTACATACTGGTTAGACAACGGTTTAGGAATCAAGTAAAAGACTAGAGCTACCCAGAAACATATAGACACTGACCACATGATTGTAATTATGAATGCCGCTCTTAAATTGAAAAATCTGAAAAAGAGGAACGGAAAAGGGCACTTTGACTTTCAGAAACTAAAAGATAAAGATATCCACGAAAGATTTGAAAAAAGGTCAAATGAATTGCTGAAAGATATCGGGAAAATTTCTGATACTAAGGAAGTAGAAACAGAATGATAACATTAAATCTAGCTTAAACATGCCGGCCAGAGATATTCTGGGGTATACACAAAAAGAAAATAAGAAACCGTGCATGGATAACAAAAGATATCCTGAATTTAATAGAAGAAAGACGGCAACACAAAAATAGATCAGACGAAACAAGAAAACAGAGATACAAAGCCATAAAATGGAAAATTATGTAGGAAAGCTAAAGAACAATGGTTTGATGAAAAGTGCAAACAGGTACAAACTAAGATGAAAAAACGAAAGACAGACGAAGCATACAAACTCATTAGAATGAATTTTAGGGATATAAAACCGTATAGCAAAAATATAAGGGACGCGAGAGGAAACGTTTTTATAGAAAATGTAGAGAAAGTGGTTAGATGGCAATAATATATAGGGATTTTATAAGCAGGAGAGGAACTAACAGCATTAGAACAGGAATCTGACATTGAAAATGATGACGGGATATCTTATACTTAGAGATGAGTTTGAATTAGCATTAAAGGGTCTGAAAATGATAAGGCGCCGGTACAGATAAGGTGCAAGCAGAAACTCTAAAAGCTGCTGGACAAGCAGTAACAGAACATCTCTTCCAACTTGTCAGGTATGTGTATGAGACAGTTGAGATACCCAAAGATTTCAAACGAAATATCATAGTAACTACACCAAAAAAAGAGAGGCGGATAGATGTGAAAATTTTCGAACAATAAGTTTGACGGCACATGTGTCAAAAATATTAACTAGAATTGTACAAAGACGAATGGAAAAACGAGCTGAAGAAATACTAGGAGAAGTTTAATTTGGGTAGGCGAAACGGGAACACAGGAGGCTATTTTAGCTTTGATTGTGATAATGAAGAAAACAATAGAAAAAGGGGAAAGCGTGTATATAGGGTTTGTAGATCTGGAAAAAGCATTCGACATGTAAAATGGAAGAGGATGTTCGAAATACTCAAAAAGGTTGGAATGTGTTTTAGGGATAGATGGATAGTACATAGCTTATACAAAGAGCAAACAGTAGTAATAGAATTAGAGGAGAAACGTAGAGAAGTAGATATTAGGAAAGGAGTGAGGTAGGAATGAGCCTTATCCCCATTAATTTTTAACTTTTACATAGAAGAGGCAATGAATACTGTCAAATGCAGGAAAACATTTGGATTTACTATGCAGGAACACAAGATTGATATGCTTAGATTTGCAGATGGTATAACGGTATTAGCATTTAGCAAAGAAGAGCTAGAAACTGCTCTTAATGAAATGGAAACAGTTCTAACAGAGATATGGTATGAAAATTAACAAAAATAAAACTAAAGTTGTAATATGCAAAGGAGGGGAAAATAAAACAAAAACAAGAACACAAATAGGTAACGAGAACTTACAAGAGCTTAAGGACTTCTGCTACCGAGGAAGCCAAATAATGCAAGATTGGAAAACCACAAAAGATGTTAAACAAAGATTAGCACTAGGTCATGCTACATTTGACAAGAAAAAGGAACTACTGTGTTCAAAGACAACAAACATAGAAACAAGGAAAAGATTGCTGAAAGTATATGTGTGTAGCACAATACTGTACTGCTAAAACTTGGACAGTAGGGGAAACGGACAGGAAAAAAATAGAAACCTTTGAAATGTGGTGCTACAGACGTATGGTGAAGATATCTTGGATAGACAAGGTTAAGAACAATGAGGTACTAGAAATGGTAGTCGAAGAAAGAAATATGTATAAAACAGTAAAACATAGGAGAGATAGGATGATAGGCTACATACTAAGATATGAGGGAATAGTGCGGAATATATTAGAAGCAGGAATAGGAAAAAAGAGAGGTAGAGGTAGACGTAGGTTAGATTATTGCACACAGATAGTGAAAGATGTAGGATGTGGGAATTTCAGGGAAATGTGTAGACTAGCTCAGAATAGAAATCAATAGAGGTACTCATCCAACCAGTCCCAAGATGGAAAAACTAATGATAAAAATATAACTGTACTTAAACCTGAGATTATTATCAACTACATGTATTGGTCTTGCAATATTCTCAACTAGTGTTAATTGTGCGAAAGGATTTACTAGAAAAGCATTAAGTCTGCAAATGTCTAAGTGTTGGGGGATCTTAGGCAGCCACAGGCTGCATAAGTACCACCGAGTCTCGGTAAATAGGGCATATAAGTAGAAAACAATCGAAGGGGAGCCGAGCTGTATATAGGTTGTGGGATTTTCAGGGAACTATGTAGGCTAGCTCAGAACATAAATAAGTGGAGGTACGCGTTCAACCAGTTTCAAGACAGAAAACCGAACGACAAAATTATAATTGCAGGTAAATCTGATGATTATTATAAACAATTACAGGTGTTCGTTGTGAAATATTTTCAATTAATGTTGATTGTGCGAAAGGATATATTGGAAAAACCATTAATTTGACAAATGCTCAAGTGCTAAGGGAACTTGGCAGCCCCAGGCTGCTTACCCCCTTCACATACTCTACATTTGATTTTCCAATGCTTCACCCGAAGGTACTACATTGGGCAAACAGCGGGATTTTTATTTCACCTGGAAATTTTGAATTTTGCCGAACCCTTTCTGTTTCAAGCAAGGCAGGGATCTTTAACGTCTGTGACAACACTCACACACGGGACCTCCATTTTAACCTCTCATCTGAACGAGGGTGTATTTTTGTGAAAAATGCTCGCCTAACACTTTTCAAGCGAACCGTGTCGGGATTTGAACCTGGGACCTTGGGCATAGTAGTCACACGCATACCAACTACACCACAAAGCCACCTCCCTCTTCACGTACCACTATATTTAATTTTCCAATGCTCCACCCGAACGTACTACGTTTATTTAATTTATTCAAAATGTAACTTCTATAAATTTATACATGAATAGGAGTTTGTGTAGCCAAGGTGAATAAATTTTATGTATATATAATGTATATAATAATGGCCATACAAACAATAACGTACTTAACTGAAAACCAAATAAACACTTTAGATAAAAATAAACATAATCTGCATTTAATTTTAAGAGGGCGGTACTTAAAATACTTTGCAGTGGTACAGCGAACTCAGACATTAATTGTAACTATCCGCAACAGTTTCTCATTAGCACCATTTTAAATAAAGATAGTGAAAGCCTTGAGAAATACAAACCATCTTTTGCTTACAAGTTAAGAACAAACACCAGTGGTTTTTCATGGAAACTTTTTAACTACAGGCTGACCTTTTTTTGAAGTATGCCCATTAATAAACAGTTATTTATTATACAAGGAAAAAGGACTAGATTTTAGTTCGAGGTGTGTTTGTCTCCCGATGGGAAGCGGAGGGAGACAAAATACCGAGAGTTAAAATCTTACATTTTTATTGGTGTATAATACACTATTTTTTTCTGTGACAGGCAAAACGATGATTTAATATTGAAAAAATATTACCATGTATTAAAGTCAAAAAATCAATCAATGTCAAATTTGAAGTTTCAAACAAGTAGGTTGTTGACTTATAGGGACAGTTAGACTTGCTTTGCTAAGGAAACCTTTAAAGTTCAAATATCTGTCAATTTAATTCTGCGAGAGGTTTCAAAAATTGCTTACTTAAGTTGTTTATATCGGTTGTTTTGAACGCGACGAAGTTATGATACGATGTTATGTTACACCCGAATGTTACAAGTGTGGACCCTACTTTAAATTAAATATCTCAGTGTTCTTACTTATTTGCACATACCCAGGAAAAAAGTACTAATTTTTTTCCCGGGTAAAAAAGTAAATTCATAAAAAGTGAAATTTTGTTACCTGTCGAGAAACATTAAATGTCAAATTTTTTCCCATTACAGAAAAACAAAATTATTTATAATGAAGCAAAACCTACTTACGAACCGCGGCCGCAAGCTAGTTGATTGCCATGCATCGTTCCAAACCTGTGATATAGCTAACTTAAAACACGGCAGCTTGTAGTAGAATATTACTGCCGTGGTAAGATAAGTGGTTGTATCTAGTTAAGTAAATTCCTGAATTTAATCGGATTTGTACTTTCCCATCAAATTAAAGCAAACTTTTTGGACTACTAATAAAAAATTATTTTAGGTTGTAAATATCCGAACAGTTTGATACAGATTTTACCATAAAAGAGAATTTAACTTTGATAGTGACGACATTCGGACTCAGTAATAATGTCTTTTTTTATAAGGTAGTAGGTCACATTTATTGTCAGCGATATGACTTTTCGTCGCATATGAACCACTCAGGACGTTTTGACTTGGATAATTTGTGTCAAATGTATAAATTAGTACACATTAATTTAATTAGGGTGTGAAAATCATTTATTTCTCATACATATTTGGTATAAACCAAGGTAACTGAAAATTTAACATATATTCAAACAACATATATCATTAATTTTTAAAGTATAAATAAATTGTATCTAGGTCAGATTCTCCATCTGCAGTTTTGGGCAACTCCTACCAGGACCTAGACTACTTTTCGGCAAAGACATTGCTTGTAATTTTTTATATAATTTTTTTTTTCGAATGACACATCCCTCTGGGGAACGTTTTAATTTGTAGCTGAGTTCCACTTCCTTTTAGAGATTTTGCCCTCAAAATACATAATCCAGCAGGCTTTTCATTAAATTTTGTTTCGTAAAAAATTTCCTGGAACATCTAATAAAATTTACTTCACAAATGTTTGATAAGTAGGGTTATTACATGCCGAAAATCGGCATATAAACATTTCTATAAGTTCCTAATTTGTAAGTGATTTCGCGCCAATAATTTAAAAGACTTGTGCGTGTATTTCCGTCACTTCAGACAGTGCGTTTGCGCAAAGGATTGCGCAAACGCGGAGTGGGCAAGAGAGGTGGCGATTTTCGTCACGTCGGGACTAGTCAGCCAAACGTCAAACGGAGTGTTTATCTTTGTGCCGTTATCTTGTCTTCTTTTTCAGGTTATGTAGGTATCCTTTTATCTACCTAATCATCGTTTCTCATACCAGTTCCTTTACCGTTCCGCTACAGAAGAAGGCAAATTTGAATTTGGATTCGACAAGGGGGCAAAGGATGACTCACGTCAGCAACGCCCAACTGACGCGAGAGTAGCTGCCATGTATGAAGAGTTTTATCGTTTCACGTAAGAACCTTTTGTTCTCTCTTATAATTAAAATAAACATTTTTGTGTGTGATAATAATTTGATCATAAATATGACGTAACCGTTTATTGTGCAATATTTTGCAAACATTTATCATTGTTACCAACTGTCGTAGTGGCTCTCATACATGCGCATCGGGATTTTAAAAGTAGACCTAAAGTGTAACAGTGACGCATCCAACGTTTTTATGTTGAAAAAATATGTTTTCTTCTGGTCTATATCTTATAATGCATTAGTTTTAAATATACCTGTAAAATTTTCACTCAAAAATAAAAAATTTTAATTTTCAATAACTTAGAAAATATAGGTTGGTAACACTGTAGTTACTATCATAACCATCTAAAATAAAATGACATGGGAACTGTTGCTATATTAATTTGACATGGGTAGCCATATTGGCTATTGTGTTTACCTTCCATAAATATATTGCTAATTCAATTCACATGTGACTTTATAAAAATAGTGTGTTTATATTCTAAATTCTCTTAAATAATTACCTGATTCGGTTTGGAATAAAATTAAAAGTGTATATCTTTCAAAAGTGTCTACTACATAACATAACCTAACTTCACCATGTGTGTTTCGGATTAATAATTCGTTTCGTAAGTACCTTAATATAAATCATTAATTAATTCCACGCGTTATTCCTTATTTCATCTGGAAATTGTTTGTTTGATATTATATTAAATGTAATTATATGCCTGTTTTTTCGGTTTAACTTATTAAAAGTGTTCCTTAAATAATTTATACATTATCTTAGTCTGATATCATCCTAAAAGTGTTTTCTTAGTAATTTAAACAATTAACTATAACTTACGAATTCTTTTTAAAGAAAAATTTTCCCCTAAATTTAGCTTTTTCAATTAATTGAGTTCTTGTATATCTTTTATCTTTTAAATTGCTGTAGTAACTTGATTTCGTTATATCTGTTGTCTTAAACACTATATTACAATGAATATCGTCCATCTCAAGTCATCTGAATTAATTTACGAAATTCAATCTAGGAATATCCAAGCAGCATCTAATCAAAATGATAGACGTTTGCAACTCAAAGCTATACTAGCTCAAGAATCTAAAGGCCCACCCATTGCGCGTGTCCTGGTCTCTGATCTAGCTCAAAATACCTTTGAAATTAAACAATTCCTGGATGATATCACAAATATAGTAAATAGAATTGATCCAGAACCAAGCGAAACTGAACTTAAGCGTGTTGTATCTCGAATAGCTCACGTTAAGCAGCGGATAGAGTTGTTGTGTTTATTTAACAATGAATCGGCTGACCAAACCAAACTTTCTTATCGGACATTCTCTTAGTCGAAGGGACAGTCCTTGACAGGCTTAACCTAGATGTAGACGTAGATGTACCTACAGCCTTGTCGAACCTTGCAATCTCTCAAGCTCCATCATTGCGCAAATCCATACCTGTGTATAAGTGGGGTTTAACTTTCCAGGGCTTTGACTTTCAAATTGATTAATGTCTTTCCTTGATAGAATTAACGATTTTAGAATATCGCGAAATTGTACTGATCAAGATTTATTTGTTTCAGCGGGTGAATTATTTTCTGGTTTTGCCTTAATTTGGTATAGAAATATAAGAAATCAGATTTCTACTTGGAAAGAATTAGTTACGTGTTTAAAACGGGATTTCTTACCGCATGGTTATATTACCGATCTTTGGAACGAAATAAAAAACCGAACCCAGGGACCTGACAAAAATGTAATCTCTTTTATTACCTCAATAAAAGCTTTATATAGCAGATTAGATAAAAAACCATCAGAATTTGAAATTATCGATCAGTTGCGTAGAAATTTGAATCCATACTTTTCTGAACGTTTAGCGTTACAAAACATTTCTTCTTTATCTCAGTTCAAAAATTTATGTCGCTCACTCCAAGAAGTAAAATTGCGTGTCGATAAATACCGTCCTCCCCCAGAAAAACAATCTGGTCTATTAGAACCTGATCTAGCATGTCAAACTGAACCTTCTCGTAAAGTATCTACTATTAATCTACCTACTACCCCTTCAAATAACTCACTTACCTGTTGGAATTGCAAAAAAAGTGGACATAGCTATATCGTTTGCACATACCCCAAAAATATTTTTTGTTATGGTTGCGGTCGCACCAATACCTATATATCTAAGTGTACAAATTGTAATTCTAACGTATGGGAAAACTTTCGCCGAGATATTCCTACCCGGGACGTGAATATCTCAAGGAATCAAAATCGTCCTGAACACCAACTATTCAACAGACCCAGACGTCAATAAATTTAAAGCATAAAACTACCTCTAACGTTATACCTTTACCTAATATATCTAATAAGAATAATCTCGCTACCTTAAATTTACAAAATAACTTACCTCCATTATCAGAATTATGTCGAGTTGGCTGCAAACCGTTAATTTCTTTGACCATAAAAACTCTACTGCCTTACAACTTGTTAAAAAACTCCTTGATATCCGTCCTCATTTACCTATCTCGATTGGTTCCTTAAGTGTAATAGCTTTACTGGACACAGGTTCCTCATGTTCCCTTATAAATAACGAAGGCCTACAGCAATTATCTAAACAAAACATTAAAATTCAAGTTTCCCCGAAAAAACTTCTATAAATTTAGCTGACAATAATCAAATACATGTAACGGGTTCCCTTAAACTAAAAATTCGAGTAGAATCACTTGAACGTGATGTTCCATTTTTAATTGTGCCTGCATTAGCTTACCCATCTTTACTGGGAGTAGATTTCTGTAAACTTTTTAATTTATCGCTCTACTTTCAAGAATTTTTTTGGCAGACTTCCCTTAAAACAAATTCCTGTGCATCTGCGGGAATATCTAATAAAATTTCTCTTACAGATGCCCAAAATGCAATCCTTAACTCTACAATCGACAAATTTCGTAAATTAAATACCTCTGAAATTGGTTGCGTTACTACTGCAACACATGTTATCTCTACAGATGATGTCCTCTCTTTTAAGCAACGTCAATATCCGTTATCGCCTGCATTACAAAAACATTTGCATTCCAAAATAGATAAAATGTTAGAATCTGGTGTTATCTCTCCCTCAAATTCACCATGGATGTCTCCCGTGTTATTAGTCCGTAAGAAAAATGACGAATGGCGTGTTTGTTTTGACGGCAAAAAACTTAGTTCTGTAACTGTGTCGGACGCCTACCCTCTACCTCAAACTGATTCGATTTTAAGCCGACTTCGAAACGCTAAATTTATCTCATCTATCGATCTTAGACAAGCTTTTTATCAGATACCTCTTGACCTATCTTCTCGTTCAAAAACTGCTTTTTGTGTCCCAGGCCGAGGTCTTTTCGAATATAATTTTTTGCCATTTGGTCTCTGTAACGCACCACAAACTTTACAACGTACCATGGATCAAACGTTAGGTCCTATCTTACATCAGGAACGTGCCTTTGTATTTTTAGATGATATATCAGTTATCTCAAGTTCCTTTGACGAGCATATTGCTACACTGAATGAAGTTGGTGAACGCCTAAATGCAGCAGGTTTTAAGATAAATTGGGAGAAATGTCAATTTTGCTGTTCTTCCATTACATTTCTTGGTTTTATTATCGATGGAACGGGTTTACGAGCAGATCCTGCTAAAGTCAACGCTATTACTAAATTTAAAACACCCAAAACTGTTACAGAAATTAAACGTTTAATTGGAATGATTAGTTATTATCGCATTTTTCTACCAAACCTTTCAACTATATCTACACCAATTACCGCCCTAATTAAAAATAAAAATAAATCCCAAACTATCGAATGGAATTTAGAAGCTCAACAGGTTTTCGAACAAATTAAAAACGTTAATCACTTCAGCACCTATCTTAATCTCGCCCAATTTCGATAAAAAATTTTATATACAAACCGATGCCTCACTTACTAGTTTAGGTGCAATGTTGTTTCAGGTGAGCAATGGATTAGAACATCCAATTGCTTATGCAAGTCGTGCCTTAACTTCTACCGAACAAAAATATTCAGCTACCGAACGTGAACTATTAGGGGTTATCTTTGGTATTGAAAAATTTAGAGGATATGTTGAAGGTACACATTTTACCGTAATTACTGATTGTGCAGCCCTCACTTGGTTAAAATAACTTAAAACAACCCGCAGGTCGTTTGGCAAGATGGAACTTGCGTATCTCTCATTTACCTTTGACGTTAGGCATAGATCTGGCAAATTAAATATCGTACCTGATGCCTTATCTCGTGATGTCGTTTCTCTTAATCTTCCTGATTTAATTCCTGATGCCTGGTATCTTAATATGATCAAGAAAGTTTCTGAAAATCCCGATAAATTCCCCACCTTTCGTATAACGAATAATAGATTATATAAGTTTGTATCTTTCTCATCCCGCAAAATATCTAACATCCCTGAATGGAAACTTGTTGTCCCTACCGCAAACCGCAGTGAGGTTCTTAAATTGTGTCATGATGATCCCATAGCTGCTCATCTTGGTATTACGAAAACCCTAGCTAAAATATCTGAGTTATATTATTGGCCTACATTAAAACAATCTGTCTGTCGCTATATTAGGAACTGTAAAATTTGTGGTTCTCACACGAGCTCTCAAGAGGCTCGTTCTGGCTTAATGGGTAGCTTTAAACGTGTATCTTATCCCTTTCAATTAATATCGCTTGACTTATTAGGACCTCTCTCCTGATCGAAAAAAGGTAACCAATATCTTTTAGTTGTCACCGATTGGTTTTCTAAATTTGTTATGGTGCAACCCTTCCGTAAAGCTACATCTGCCGCTATTATTAAATTCCTAGAACAAAATGTATTTCTTATCTTCGGTGTTCCTCAGATTATTCTTTGTGACAATGGGGCACAATTTATCTCAAAAGACTTTCAAAATTTCGTTAAGAGCTACAAAGTACAAAAAATTTGGTTTAACGCAAAATACCATCTCCAAGTAAACCCTACCGAAAGAGTAAATAGAGTCTTAATTACTGCTATCTCTTTCTATATTGATTCAGACCATACTACATGGGATGAAAATATCTTTAAAATTTCTCAAGCTTTGCGTACATCTAAACACGAAGCAACCCAATTCACTCCGTCATTTCTTGTTTTTGGAAGATATACCTCAATCGATGGTTCAGTTCCTGACGATATTAACGTAACTGAATTGACGAAAAGTACGCTGGGACAAAGACCAACAATCATTACCTTCTATCTTTAACGATGTTAGAAAAAATTTGCTAAAAACTTACGAAAAAAGTAAGGACCACTACAATCTGCGTAAACGAAATATTTCCTTCGGCTTAGGCGAACAGGTTTGGAAAAAGAATTATGTCTTATCGGATGCAACTAAGAAATTCTCTTCAAAATTAGCCCCTAAATTTATTCTATGTAAGGTCACTCGTGTCGTTAGTCCACTTATCTATGAACTTCAAGATGCTGAAGGAAAACGCCAAGGAAGGTGGCATATTAAAGACCTTAAACCATTCTCTGCTGACCCAAATGCTAGTTAAGTTTTTCACGTTCCATTTCCTTAACGATTTACCTAATATTTTATGTCCTTACTATCAATTAGTAACTTTAATTACTTATTCCTTCTCTTATACCGCACCTACCTTTTACACGTTTAACTTATTTATCTTAAACTAGCTATCTTTTGGCTTCTTGTTGGCTTTTCCTTGAATTTATTGTTAGTCATATATCGGTTTATTGTCTAGATTCCTCACTATAACTATGTCGCTTCATTTAATTAATCCTCGCACCTTTTCTATAACAGATTATTTTGTTTTCAGTATTTATCTTACATGTTCAATTTTGTGGTAATTGTCGTAACTTTGGTTGTAATAACTCATTGAATTTTTATGATTGGTTTTAACTGATGTTTTGAATGGATGCTTTTTTCTTTGGGCTCTCATAGGAGACGCGTCCTATGCCATTGTAAGAAATAGTTCATATTCGCAGTTGCCAAAAACTAAGAGTTTCTATTCCATGTGTTTTTCTTCTGAATTATTACAGTCGCCCACATTATCCTATACCATTACTTGTTTCTCCTTCTACTAAGTCATCATAACATATAAACATTTTTTTTCTTTGTTTTTTATTGAACTTCGTGGTGAGGTGCTATCGCTTTTTATTGATCCCTTATCGAATTCTAGGTTGTTTTTAGCATATTGGGACAGTGTGTCTGTATTTAACTGCTTATAATTAGGCATTTTTGCGTGTTTAGGGCGTTACCGTTTTAAAAATTACCTTGAAATAGTTGGTTTTTTGTGTGAATGTATCTGTAGCGATACTTTTCTCTTATCGTAGTGAATGCACTCGTTAGGAAAATGATTGTACTAGTTCTCTTAAGAGTCTAGTAATTTTTTAACTTATGATGTATCTTAACTTGTCTGATTAATATAGCAGGTGTTCCTTCAGACCGATCTGTGTTTTATAGGGACACCTCTACCTTCTCTCGGACGCTTGTCAAAAACTCTACTTTTTCTTATCTCGCTGTCTCCGTTTCTGCCTTATCTTTTTTTGGGTAGACCTGTTCTTGTCCCGGAACACCCGTCTACCACATAAGAGTGATTTTTTCCTTACTCCGGACTACTGACCACATTGGCTGGTTGAGTAGTGCTTTTCTATCCACCATTTCTGTCTCTTTAGCTCAATGCGAGCCCTTCCTCTATTCTCTTCCACCTGAAAGTGCCTCTTATGCATTTTAAAATGCCTACCTCCCTCTTTTTACCTTTCCTAATTCTACTGCATTTTCATTTCCGTTAGTCACCGTGTGGTTGCGCGGGGGGTTTTCACAGACACTCGGACCACGTCTCTGGGAATCTTTCGTGAGGTCATGCGGTGCCGCTGTCAGCGTATATGGCCGCTGACAGTGAATGTATGTATGAGTGTGTGTATGTGTGAGTGCATGGAGATATATATGTATTGAGATATATATATATATATATATATATATATATATATATATGGATATCACCGATATCATTTAACGCCGGGTGCAGGAATGCAGCCAAATGCCTTTGCCGGTGCTTCGTGCCGTTTATTACAAACGGGCCTGCTTCACAGGTCGTTCTTTTTAGGGGGCACGAGCTTTTCTTCATATAACGGCTCTAAGGAGCCACTCTATCGTTATTTAGTTTTATCTTAATATCGTTATTTTACCTATTATCTTTATTAATAACTTTAGCTTAATATCGTTATCTTACCTATTACCTTTGATAATAACTTGAGTTAATATCTTTATCTTATCTATTACCTTTGATAATAACTACAGCTTAATATCTTTATCTTACCTATTATCTTTGATAATAACTTTATCTTAGTATCGTTATCTTACCTATTATCTTCGATAATAACTTGAGATTTTGTTTTATCTTTTTTATCTTTTTAACGTTTGGTATTTACGATCAGACGTAGGAATTATTTTTTGAATATTGAGTGAAAAAGCTAACCTGATGGTAGCCATGTAGTTTGATAGGTTAGTAATGTAAGGAATTAGTAAGATGGTATTTTTGGTAAATTTGTTAATTCACAACCATGTCACGGACAAGTTTTGATGTGTATTGTTTATTAAACCAGAGTATCAGTACCTAAAAATTTGCTAGAGTGTAGAGAAACTCACTTTTTCTGAACATTTTGAAATTTGGGCATTTTCTTGCCAAAGAAGAAACAGTCTAGATGCAACGCTCATGTGCGTTTGCACTTAGAAAACTGTAATGTTAGCTTTAGTTTTAGTATATATATTAGGCGACTTGGCGCATTTATTCTAGTTTTAGTAGTGTTTCATGCTCCCCGACAAATTTGTGCTGTCGATTATAACTGCGCCACATTAAAGACTCGTGTGTGCACTTTAAATGTAGTCAAAAACAATGGGGCTAGACATTACGTTTCCTAGTAATCCGGAAGACGTGTTATCGGTCGAAAAAATCCAGGTGGCGCCTAAAATAAACATTTTGTAGGATTTAAGTTAGGATTTATGTAGTTTAGTTAGGATCTAGATTTTAAGCTGTTACCGTGCTAACAGTCATTTTCTTTTTTTAAGTTTTTTTCTTTTATGGTTTTGTCGCGATTGTTACATGCCGAAAATCGGCATATAAAGATTTCTATAAATTCCTAATTTGTAAGTGATTTCGCGCCAATAATTTAAAAGGATTGCGCAGACGCGGAGTGGGCAAGAGAGGTGGTGATTTCCGTCACGTCGGTACTAGTCAGCCAGACGTCGAACGGAGTGTTTATCTTTGTGCCGTTATCTTGTCTTCTTTTTCAGGTTATGTAGGTTTCCTTTTATCTACATAATTATCGTTCCTCATACCAGTTCCTTTACCGTTCCGCTACAGAAGAAGAAGGCAAATTTGAATTTGGATTCGACAAGGGGGCAAAGGATGACCCACGCCCGCAGCGCCCAACTAACGCGAGAGTAGCTGCCGTGTGAAGAGTTCTACAGTTTCACGTGAGTACCTTTTGTTTTCTCTTATAATTAAAATAAACATTTTTTGTATGTGATGATAATTTGAGCATAAATATGACGTAACCGTTTATTGCGCAATATTTTGCAAACATTTATCATTGTTACCAACTGTCGTAGTGGCTCTCGTACATGTGCATTGGGACATTAAAAGTAGACCTAAAGTGTAACAGGGTTTAGGTAGTTTTATTGAGTTTGAACCTGGATGTACCGGTCTTTACCATCCAGAAAGTCATTAATTTCAATACAAATTGCTTTTCCGCTAGTTGGCGTTTCAACGCGTTTTTGTAGTCGTCAAAATCTAAAACTTGAATTTTTGTTTTAATGACTTTCCACTTGCTGATAAAATGAGTATGGCCTGTTTGCAGGTATTTGAGTTTTATGCAATTTATAGCAGTGTCCTTAAAATTAATGAAATGAATGAAGAAACAGTAAAGTGAACAGTTTTTGTTTTGGGACGCACTGTTATCCGTCCAAATTGTATTTCTTTTGCACACCCTGCGCATTAATAAAAATTTATTAAAAATTGATATTATATCTGATTGTGATCTGCCGGTAGTGGCCTCATGCCATATTATGGCAATCGGCTTTTTACTTGTTGTTTGTTTTCCGAGAAGAACAAAACTTTCATTAAAACAAATAATCCTCGGGACAAATATTATCTCTTTAAACATCACAACCTGATATATTTTAAATTATTTATTTTTAGTTTTATAGAAAAGTTCAAATTAACTTAATTTTTGTAAATCGGTAGAAAAACAATCTTGTTTCACCACCTTCAATGAAAGTATCTTTGTTATATTCTTCACGTGCCACTATATAAAGCTGAATCTATGTTTTCGCCAAAATTCTTTTACTATCAATCAATCAATCAATTACCAATCACGGTATTCCATTTCGGGGTAACCAAACCTAACACTTTTTTCTGGAAGGATATGTAGCATATAGCTCTCGACTACTACACTAATTCTACTTCCAGCACATTACTCCTGAATTTTTCAATTTGATAGAATACTTCGAGAAGTGTTCTTTTGGTAGCAGAATATTTTTGTTTGGCAGTGGTTAACGTTAATGTACGACTTGCATAAGCGATAGGGTGCTCTAAACCATTTTTTTCTTAAAATAGAATGACACCTAAGCCAGTAAGTGGGGCATCAGTCTGGATATAAAATGTTTCTTCAAAATTAGAAGATAAAATGGGAGCAGAAGTAATCAAATGTTCTATTTTATTAAAAAGCTTTTTGTGTAGCACAAGTCCAATTGATTGATTGCCTCTTCTTTTTATTTTTAATTAAAGCAGTAATAGGAACAGAGGTATTAGATAAGTTTGGTGAAAAAAGATACGGTAATATGTTATTATTCCGATTAAACGTTTAATTTCAGTGACATTTTTGGGAATTTAAAAATTAGTGATAGCATTTTTTTATCGGGGTCAGCAACGTAAGCCATTTTCATCGAGAATAAACCCTAAAAAGGAAAGAACAGCAAAAAGTACATTTTTTCCAGTTAATTTTAAAACCAACATTGCCCAAGCAATCTGCTACTTCATTTAAAGTTACGATATGTTCTTCAAAGGTATTAGAAATGACTAAGACATCATCAAGGTAAACAAAATCATGTGTTTGATGTAAAATTTGACCTAGTGTTCTATCTATGGTACGTTGTTTGAAGGGCATTAGATAAATCAAACGGCAAGAAATTAAATTCATATAAACTTTTCCCAGGTACACAAAAAGCACTTTTCTGACGAGAGGAATGTTCTTAAGGTATTTGATAGAAAGCTTGTTTAAGATCTATGAAGGATATATATTTAGGATTACGTAGTCTACTTAGGATAGTGTCAGTTCAGGGTAATTGATAGCTATCAGAGATTGTTACGGAGTTCAATTTTCGACCATCACAGCCATACAGGGTGAGTTAGATCTTTCATTCATTCACCATCAGTGTTTAAATAGGGTTGCACTCGTATTTTACTCACCTATTTATTTTTACGATTTATACCATCAATGCTGGGTGTTCTGAAATTTATATTTACAAAAGATTTACCTATACTGATTGATTGGGGTTAAGGAGGTTGATATAAATGTGTGATAAAAATATGCAAATTATAATGAAGGACCAATTGCTTTTATAGCAATAACGATAATGGTGGAGCGGTTATGTAATAACAAACAAAAAACTACATCAAACTACTTAGTAAAGGGTATAAATACCTTAAGTCCTGCGCCGCTGGGGCAATAGACGCTTTCACGCACAAAGCTTTGTCCTGCGCCGCTGGGGCAATAGACACTTTCACGCACAAAAGCTTTTACGGAGAACCAGTAACACGCTCGACCGGGTGTCGGTCTCGCTTTGAAAGCTCTAATACGACCGTCCCTTTCAAGGGTTCGAAGGCGACTTGCTTCTCTAAAGGCTCGAGTACGACTGTCACTTTATGCACTGTTATTGCCGGTATATAAAATGTTTCACTCAAACTGTAGGATGCACGCACAAAGTATTTATTGTCACAAAATACCGAATTGTTCGATGACGACGTAACATACCGCCCACCAAATTCATAGAATTTTGAAAAGGAGGAAGTAGGTTGGGTGAAGGAAATCACATGGGATTTGACCTTGCTAGGAAAGGAGGTAACGAAAGATAGGGTGGTGCACTACAGCGAGCGATATTACCAACTATGCCAAGAATAAAATATATATGTAAATAAGCAAATATGTAAAAATAATATACTACTATACATGTAAAAATGTGTATATACATCTAAACATAAAATAAAATTAAAATACCGGTAGCGGCGCTAGTTTGACCAAAGGTCGTTTTAATGTGCCATGTGCAGTTTTGATCTGGGTAATACGTGCTGCCGGTAGGTCTCCCATAGGAGGAGTTACCAGGACCGGTTTGGTACGAAAACATCCATGACATGATGATAAACAATTTCCGATTGAATTTTTAATAGAAAGGATCCAGAAATTCTGTTGGATAAGATACGCTGTGGTATTAACACCAGGATGGCAATACCTTTCATGAGTTGACAGAATGATAAGTTCGGTTAATTGGTGCCGCTGAGGCAATAACGCAGGAAACTTTTCGGAATAGGAACGCGAAGAATGTGTCAAGCGCCCACCTACTCTTAAGATGTTTTGTGGATCAACAAATGGAGAAAGTTTTCGCAAGCTTTTAGGTAATTTACGGTTTGCCTTGATCGAAGCTATTTCCTTTGAAAATGTAACATTTTGTACATGCCGAACGATAATCATGAGAGCATTGTGTAATTCAATGTCTGTTAAGGGACCCGTATGACGTTGAGCCATGGGTTTAGAAAATCTATAAATGTAAGCCACGATGCCTTGGATTTTATATAACGATGAAAAGCGGCTTAGTAAAATGTCAATGATGTTTTGATCTGTTTGAGCGACAAATGTTAGGATCTTCTTTTCCGTAGTTACCTCAGCAATTGAGGTTGACAATGTTGGTTGAGGCGGCCACGAGTTACTAGGGTAGTGAAGCCATTCAGGCCCCGCCCACCATAGCGAACATGAAATAACCGCGCTTGGCATTAATCCCCGAGATGCAGGATCAGCCGGATTATGCGAAGATTTAATATAAAACCATCGGCTAGGTGCAATGATTTCTTGAATGTGGCTAACACGGTTTGCCACAAAAGTTTTCCAACGAAAAGGTGGAGAACGTATCCAAGTGAGAGCGACCGTAGAATCACTCCACGCTGAAACATCGGAGATGTCAATCAAGCCTTGATAAGACCGAATGGTAAAAGAAAGTAAATCGGTTAATAAAACGGCGGCACATAATTCCAAACGTGGAATTGAAATGCGCTTAATTGGAGCTACTTTGGTTTTAGCGGTTACAAATTGTACAGTTATTTCTCCAGTAGTTTGATTTATGAACTGAAATACACTACCGCTGCATACCCTACCTCGCTAGCATCGCAAAACCCATGCAAATGACAAGTAAAAGGATCCGAAGGGGTAAACAACGTGGTAACTTTAATGACGATAATAACGGCAACTCTTCTTGATACTGCTGCCATTGAGACGAAATGTCTGCTGGTGGGATGTCATCCCAATTTAAACCTAACATCCACAGATGCTGGATTAGGCGTTTTGCAAAAGTGTTAGTGGGGCTAAAAATCCTAATGGATCATATATTCTGGCAACTTGTGAAAGTATGTTGCGCTTTGTACATATTTGGTTTAATGGTTTAACCCGAAACGAGAAAATATCTTCTGTAGGTGACCATTGAAGACCTAATATTTTTATTGATTCGTCCGAATCGAAATCGAGAGAAGTATATTGGCAAAAATCTGACGGAATGCCCTCCAAAATAGAAACTGAATTAGAACTCCATTTTCGAAGTTCAAAACCAGCCAAATGTAAAAGTCGGATAAGTTGATCTTTAATTTCGCGGGCCGATTGTATAGAATCTCCACCGGCGACGAAATCATCAATATATAGATTTGACCGTATAGCCTCAGCGGCTAACGGAAACCTTTTGCCTTCGTCAATGGCTAATTGCTGAAGAGTTTTTAATGCTAGATAAGGCGATGACTTAATACCGTAGGTCACTGTATTAAGCTGATATGTCTGGATGGGTTCTTCTGCGGAGAACCGCCAAACAATTAATTGAAACTTTCGATGTTCTTCGGTAACCAAAATTTGTCGATACATTTGGCGAACATCACAAGTAAAAACGAAACGATGAGTACGAAATTTCAGTAAGATTGACGAAATGTCGTTTTGGAGACTAGGTCCAGCCAATTGAGTGTCATTAAGTGACACGTTGTTTTTAGCCTTTGCAGAGGCGTCAAAACCACACGAATTTTAGAAGTATGACCTTCTTCTTTAAACACAGGGTGATGGGGTAAAAGTAATTATCGTTCCCAACGGGCGGAGAATCGAGTAATGCCATATGACCCGCATCAAGATAGTCCTGCATGAAATTGTTGTATTGGGCGCGTAGCTCCGGTTGAGCATGTAATTTGCGCTCCAACGAAAATAGTCTTTTTAGCCATCTCAAAGCAATTATCAAAACGGGCAAAGTATCGTTGAACGGTAACGCAACAATAAAACGACCGCTAGGGTCACGAGAAAACGTGTTTTCAAAATCAAATCTGCCTTTTCTTCTTCTGGAGAAGTATAAGGCGTGGATGGCAACTCTTCTATCTCCCAAAACCGCCTTAGGGTCTGGTCGATAGGATCTTCTACAGAAGTAAAAATGCTTGGACAGTATCAGACTGCAAGCTTTTGTGGGACCAATAATAGTCCAACCAAAAATTGTATTTATGGCGGCAGGCTGAAGAAATTTGCCATGTATAACACCGCCATTAACGATGAACGGATAAACATCTGCTCCAAGGAGCATGTCAATGGTTCCTGGGAGTTCCAGGTCGGGTCTGCAAAGTGCAGGCCGCATAAGTGTTCCCAATTATTAGGAACTTCAACGCTAGGTAATTTGCCAGATATTGACGAAAGCACAAAAGTTGTGACTTCTAGAGATTTTCAGAGTCTAACATAGAGCGAATGGTGCAGCTGACGGCACCCCTATTGACTGCTGAAGTTGTCTGCCCAAGTCCATAAATCGGAACTTGAGAACGTATGCGTGGAAGCCAAAGTTTGCTCACGCAATCGTCTCGAATAAAGCTAGCTTGGGAGCCAGGGTCTAAAAGTACCCTGATCGGTTTGTATCTACCAGAACGATCTTGAACTTCCACAACAGCAGTGGAGAGTAAGACAGTAACCCCAAGATTTGAATTCGTCTGTGAAGACAAAACATTTGCCGGAATAGAGAGGCTGACTGCGTCCTATTGGCATTTTATGCATAGGTGTAGCGATCGGTTCAGCTGAACGGCTAGAAGCAGGTTGCGATTCAAAATGTAGCAAGGTATGATGCGGCTTGGCGCAAGTTCGACAGGAATTATAAGATTTGCATTGCATGGACGCATGGTCTGTTCGTAAGCAATTTAAACAAAGGCGTAAGCGTTTGACAATGTCGAAACGTTCTGTCGGAGTTTTCTTTAGAAACGATTGACATCTGTAAATTAAGTGATTGCCCTTGCAGGAAGGACAATGGTGCGCAAATGAATTCTTTGAGTCACTGGAGCTACTTGGTGTGTCCAGTGAAACTACGTTAGAAGAAACCTTTGGTTTAAATTGAAACGCTGAGGATTTCTTAGGCACCGATGTGTGCGATGTATGGACAGTCGTCGAATAAGAAACAGGTGCGGTTGAAGAAAAGGTTTCCAACGCTGCACATTGTTGGGTTAAAAAATATCTCAAATCCTCGAAATTAGGTATTTGCTTCGGATCCGATTGGAGTTCGAAGCGTTTTCTAGTGAACGGATCAAGTTTTTCTAAAAGCAAATCGACCAGAATAAAGTTCCAATGTTCAGTGGGAAACTTTAAGTTAGTTAGAACAGCAAGGTTCTCCGAAAAACAATCAATAAGTGCCCTAAGTTTCTTAGGGTCTTCTGATTTTAAAGGTAGAAAGTCTTTCATTGCTTTCCAATGCAAAGTTGCCAATAAACGCGGATTGCTAAATCTCTCACGCAAGGCGTTATAGGAAATAATAAAATTATCCCCCGAAATGGGTACAGATTTAACGATTCTTAAAGACTCCCCGGTACAACAACTGATAAGATAATTTAATTTTTCGATATTGGACAGCGACGCGTTATTATAGACCAGGCTGTCAAATAAATCGATGAAAGATGAAAATTCAGTTACCTCATTATTAAAAATTTGGAGCTTTAACGGTAACAATTTTGATACCGTGCTGCTTGGAGCATTTTCGATGATTTGTGGTGCTTTCATTTCTTGCATCGTATCGAGATGCAGCAGTATGAAAAAATAAGCGGAATCTACTTCCTTCCGTACAGCGTTGTAAGTTAATGAGTCTACCTCGTCACATGAGGCCAAGACAGCGACTAAAATTGTATTGAAATTTGCATAAAGGTCATGTATTCCCTTGTTTGAATAAGGAACAATGCCTTTAAACTTGGGTCACTTTGTATAGAATTACAAAGCTCAAATATTTCTAAAATCCGTGTTTTCAGTAATTGGAGTTCTACCACATGTGCTTTCTTTGGAGCCATTCTCAAAGATTCTGAAAGGACTACAATAAACTGTTGTAAAACGGTAAAGCTAAATGTGCACTGAGAAATATTAAAATATTATGAGTTGTTCAAAGCACGAAAATGTAAAATAGGGTATAACCAATAAATCACGTTTTATGACTAACGGTTCGTCAAACAAAAGCGTGAATATAAGATGTACCGCTTAACAACCCGAGCGGCTTACCATCAAAAGCTCACAGAAACGTTTAAAACATGTGGCTTAACATATTTGCCGAAAGATGCAACTTTACAACCTTATTCCTCTGCAGATATTTTCAATATTGTAATACAAAACGTGCAATAGCTTTTAAATACAAAGCAAATCCCTTTATGAAAATACCCGAGAAGGCGGAAATGATAGTGATGGGACGCCCGGATGGTACGCTCCGCGAAGGACAAGTATGCATGATGGAAGCAACTGAATCGGGAATGGGTCAGGAGGACTTCTGATTGGAAGAACGCTGGTAAAGTCTCGAAATATGGTACCAGTAAGGGTGCTGAACATTAATCCCCATACAGTGACCCTGAAGAAAGGCATGATTGTGGAAGTTGCATTCCAGTATGTCATATTAAACGTTGTGTGGACGACACGAAAAATAAACCAACCAACGGTTGCTCACAGAAATTGCTGGATATGTTGATACCCTCGTGTCAAGGATTAAATGGCGACCAACTGGGCAAGGTAAAAGAACTGGTCGGACGATATCGAGGTGTGTTTGCACTGGATGATAGTGAGAAAGGAAGGACGAATGTTGTGCAACACAAGATCAATACTGGAGATGCGCAACCGATAAGACAACACCCAGGCGGCTTCCTTTGGCAAAACGTAAGGAAGCTGAGCAAATTATCACCGATATGGAAGAACAGGGAGTGATTGAACCCTCGAATAGTCCATGGGCATCCCCGGTAGTGCTTGTCAAGAAAAGGACGGGTCGACAAGGTTTTGTGTAGACTACCGGCGGCTTAACAATGTGACAAAGAAAGACAGCTATCCTTTGCCCAGAATTGATGACACCTTGGATACTCTATCCGGATCTAAATGGTTTTCGACCTTGGACTTGAAAAGCGGATACTGGCAGGTAGGCTTGGAGCCAAACGATAAAGAAAAGACTGCCTTTACAATTGGAACTGGATTATGGCAGTTCAAGGTCATGCCATTTGGATTATGCAATGCCCTGCTACTTTTGAACGATTGATGGAGTCGATACTGCGTGGACTGTCTTGGAAGACTTGTCTGGTGTACCTGGACGACGTGATAGTTCTAGGCCGGTCTTTTGAAGAACACCTTAAGAACCTAGAGGAGATATTCCAAAGATTACGCGGGGCAAACCTTACATTGAGCCCCAAGAAGTGTCACCTATTTGGAAAAGAGGTGAAATACCTAGGACATGTTGTTTCAGAGACCGGAATAAGAGCTGACCCTGACAAAATAAAAACGGTACAAAAGTGGCCTACACCAACAGATATACACCAACTACGCAGTTTTCTAGGATTGTGCACATATTACCGACGTTTTATACTTGGGTTTGCGAACATTGCCAAACCGTTAACAAAATTAACCGAAGATGGACAAGAATATGATTGGAATGACGACTGCCACAGAGCATTTGAACAACTGAAACGACTACTAGTTACAGCACCAATTTTGAGTTATCCACGGATGGAGGAAATTTGTGTTGGATACCGATGCCAGTAACACAGCTATAGGAGGCGTTCTTTCTCAAGTGCAGGACGGACAAGAAAAAGTTATTGGGTATTTCAGCAAGGTCTTGTCGCGGCCAGAAAGGAACTATTGTGTGACAAGAAGGAGCTGTTGGCCGTCGTCAAATCCGTAGAGCACTTTTATAAGTACTTATACGGCCGTAAATTCCTGTTGAGAACAGACCATGCTGCACTGAAATGGTTACTACAGTTTCGAAATCCTGAAGGGCAAGTGGCAAGGTGGATAGAGCGGCTGCAGGAATATGACTTTGATACAGAACATCGTGTAGGAACTAGCCATCGGAATGCAGACGCTCTATCAAGGAGACCTTGTCCGATGGACTGCAATCATTGCTCCAAGATGGAAGAGAAAATAAGTGTCATCCATAGAATGACGGTAACCGATGATACTTGGCAACTCGAAAGAATACGAGAAGACCAGGAGAATGACGCCGAATTGGGACGTATTATTGAGTGGAAAAATAGAGGACAACGACCAGCTTGGGAAGAAATTAGTATTTCAAGTAGGAGCCTGAAGGCATACTGGGCACAGTGGGACTCCTTGATGATGGAAAATAGAATCTTGAAACGACGCCTGGAATTTGAAGATGGCACTGAGAGACTTCAAGTGATAGTGCCGAGAAGCAGAGTGCCGGAAGTGTTGCAGCACTTGCACGATGGTATTTCCGGAGGGCACTTTGGCGTGAAAAGAACTCTCGAAAGAGTGAGAGAAAGATTCTATTGGGTGAACTGCAAAGAAGATGTGAAGGAGTGGTGCCGGAAATGTGAATTGTGTGCCTCTGCAAATGGCCCGGTCACAAAACGGAAAGCCCCAATGAGACAGTATAACGTGGGAATCCTTTTGAGAGGGTAGCCATTGATATAGCTGGTCCGTTTCCTGAATCAGAGAAAGGAAATAAATACATCTTGGTTGCGATGGATTATTTTACCAAATGGCCGGAGGCATATGCTATACCTAACCAAGAAGCCGAGACGGTGGCAGATGTACTAGTCAGGAGTTGTTTTGTCGTTTTGGAGTTCCGTTGGAATTACACTCGATCAAGGTCGAAACTTCGAATCGGCGTTGTTTCAAAACGTCTGCAAGCACCTTGGAATCAGGAAGACTAGAACCACGCCACTTCATCCCCAATCGGATGGAATGGTTGAAAGAATGAACAGGACGTTAGGAAAGTACCTGACCAAAGTTGTCTCTGAACATCAACGAGACTGGGACCAATATTTACATTTGTTCCTACTGGCCTACCGATCTTCGGTACATGACAGCACAGGACACTCGCCCGCTTGCGTAATGCTAGGACGTGAATTGCGGCTACCATGTGATCTTCAGTTTGGATTTAAACCTGGGAAGAGATCGCAGGTGAAGATTACGTTAGTAAGCTTCGTGAAAGATCAAATAGTATTCACGAAAACGTCCGAAAGAATATACAGGCAGCAAGCGATCGAATGAAATCACAATATGACACGAGAGCACAAGAAGGTGGTTATCAACCTGGAGATTTAGTGTGGTTGTACAATCCACAAAGAAAACATGGATTGTCGCCAAAACTACAAAGACAATGGGAAGGGCCGTACGAAGTGTTAAAAGGATTAATGATGTAGTGTACCGGATCAGAAGATCCTCGTGGTAAACCGAAAGTGGTACACTTTGACCGTTTAACATCCTACGCTGGCAACAACCAGGAAGACTCGAATAATGATAATGGTGTTCGGCAAGTTATTAATCATGAGCCAAATGTAGATTTTGAGAGCTTTATGGCGGCGTATGGTGGTTCCGCTAAAGCGAGATTTGGCGTTGTTGTTGAAAAATAGCAAGATCTGTTTAGAGCACCAGAAGAGTATTCCTTGCACATTGCGTAGCTCAAGATTTGGCAATGTCAAGGGAATAGCTGTTGTTTTAAGAAAAAGTTTGGATGTGTAGATGAATTAGTACAACAGCAGCCAACTGTAGGAAAAGCTTTGGTTCTTCAAGATATGAATCGTTATGTTTACTATCTGGTCACCAAAAATTCTTCATGGCAGAGACCTAGTTATGGACATCTATGGGAGGCTTTGCTGAATCTTAAAGCTCAGATGATGGAAAATGGAGTAACGAAACTAGCGGTTCCCAAGCTAGGTTGTGGACTGGATCGCTTAGATTGGAGGATAGTCCGAAATATGCTAGAAGTAGTTTTCAGGAAACCAACGTCCAGGTTCTTGTTTGTTGTTATCAACCGGTTGCCTACCAAGACCAAGAAAAGAGTGTTGACTGTTACTTCCAACGACGCGGTGGATGCACCAGAGGAGATAGCTGCCGATACCGTCACCAGTCATCGAATTGGCGTCAAGATGGATTTACAGTTACGAGACGTAACGGTTTTAAAGAGGGGGCAGTGTTGCGATCCACTATTAGGCAACCCGTCAAACATACAAACGCCCGGGGCACAGCGTATTCTTCAGCATTCGAGAATCCTTCTACAAAGTTCTAGATAATGAGTCATATCTTAATGCAGGGTATATATAAGGCCGCTTATGAATGTAAGAGTTAGTCTATTCTTGAATGTCTAATATAAATTATAACGTTGTAAAGTGATAGCAGTTTTGAGCTTTTGAAGTATACATAAATGTGATATGCTGTGTCTAATGTTCATACAGCTTGTAGTATACATAAATAAATAGAAGTGTATAAATAAATAGTAGTGTTAGTGTTGTTAATGAACCTATGGTAAAGGAGTTAATTTAAGAAGATATTAGTGCTTGTAAATTCATTAGTGTAATAGTGCTTCATTGTTAAGTGGACTGAAAACATCTATAAATAAGGCATATACTGTTAATTAGACTTGTGAACAGTAAGTAATAAAGACGTTTGTTATTACTTGTTTTAAATTAAAGAAACGCGGTAGTAGTAGCGCGTTACAGTATGTTGCGCTTTGTACATATTTGGTTTAATGGTTTAACCCGAAACGAGAAAATATCTTCTGTAGGTGACCATTGAAGACCTAATATTTTTATTGATTCGTCCGAATCGAAATCGAGAGAAGTATATTGGCAAAAATCTGACGGAATGCCCTCCAAAATAGAAACTGAATTAGAACTCCATTTTCGAAGTTCAAAACCAGCCAAATGTAAAAGTCGGATAAGTTGATCTTTAATTTCGCGGGCCGATTGTATAGAATCTCCACCGGCGACGAAATCATCAATATATAGATTTGACCGTATAGCCTCAGCGGCTAACGGAAACCTTTGCCTTCGTCAATGGCTAATTGCTGAAGAGTTTTTAATGCTAGATAAGGCGATGACTTAATACCGTAGGTCACTGTATTAAGCTGATATGTCTGGATGGGTTCTTCTGCGGAGAACCGCCAAACAATTAATTGAAACTTTCGATGTTCTTCGGTAACCAAAATTTGTCGATACATTTGGCGAACATCACAAGTAAAAACGAAACGATGAGTACGAAATTTCAGTAAGATTGACGAAATGTCGTTTTGGAGACTAGGTCCAGCCAATTGAGTGTCATTAAGTGACACGTTGTTTTTAGCCTTTGCAGAGGCGTCAAAAACCACACGAATTTTAGAAGTATGACCTTCTTCTTTAAACACAGGGTGATGGGGTAAAAGTAATTATCGTTCCCAACGGGCGGAGAATCGAGTAATGCCATATGACCCGCATCAAGATAGTCCTGCATGAAATTGTTGTATTGGGCGCGTAGCTCCGGTTGAGCATGTAATTTGCGCTCCAACGAAAATAGTCTTTTTTTAGCCATCTCAAAGCAATTATCAAAACGGGCAAAGTATCGTTGAACGGTAACGCAACAATAAAACGACCGCTAGGGTCACGAGAAAACGTGTTTTCAAAATCAAATCTGCCTTTTCTTCTTCTGGAGAAGTATAAGGCGTGGATGGCAACTCTTCTATCTCCCAAAACCGCCTTAGGGTCTGGTCGATAGGATCTTCTACAGAAGTAAAAATGCTTGGACAGTATCAGACTGCAAGCTTTTGTGGGACCAATAATAGTCCAACCAAAAATTGTATTTATGGCGGCAGGCTGAAGAAATTTGCCATGTATAACACCGCCATTAACGATGAACGGATAAACATCTGCTCCAAGGAGCATGTCAATGGTTCCTGGGAGTTCCAGGTCGGGTCTGCAAAGTGCAGGCCGCATAAGTGTTCCCAATTATTAGGAACTTCAACGCTAGGTAATTTGCCAGATATTGACGAAAGCACAAAAGTTGTGACTTCTAGAGATTTTTCAGAGTCTAACATAGAGCGAATGGTGCAGCTGACGGCACCCTATTGACTGCTGAAGTTGTCTGCCCAAGTCCATAAATCGGAACTTGAGAACGTATGCGTGGAAGCCAAAGTTTGCTCACGCAATCGTCTCGAATAAAGCTAGCTTGGGAGCCAGGGTCTAAAAGTACCCTGATCGGTTTGTATCTACCAGAACGATCTTGAACTTCCACAACAGCAGTGGAGAGTAAGACAGTAACCCCAAGATTTGAATTCGTCTGTGAAGACAAAACATTTGCCGGAATAGGAGAGCTGACTGCGTCCTATTGGCATTTTATGCATAGGTGTAGCGATCGGTTCAGCTGAACGGCTAGAAGCAGGTTGCGATTCAAAATGTAGCAAGGTATGATGCGGCTTGGCGCAAGTTCGACAGGAATTATAAGATTTGCATTGCATGGACGCATGGTCTGTTCGTAAGCAATTTAAACAAAGGCGTAAGCGTTTGACAATGTCGAAACGTTCTGTCGGAGTTTTCTTTAGAAACGATTGACATCTGTAAATTAAGTGATTGCCCTTGCAGGAAGGACAATGGTGCGCAAATGAATTCTTTGAGTCACTGGAGCTACTTGGTGTGTCCAGTGAAACTACGTTAGAAGAAACCTTTGGTTTAAATTGAAACGCTGAGGATTTCTTAGGCACCGATGTGTGCGATGTATGGACAGTCGTCGAATAAGAAACAGGTGCGGTTGAAGAAAAGGTTTCCAACGCTGCACATTGTTGGGTTAAAAAATATCTCAAATCCTCGAAATTAGGTATTTGCTTCGGATCCGATTGGAGTTCGAAGCGTTTTCTAGTGAACGGATCAAGTTTTTCTAAAAGCAAATCGACCAGAATAAAGTTCCAATGTTCAGTGGGAAACTTTAAGTTAGTTAGAACAGCAAGGTTCTCCGAAAACAATCAATAAGTGCCCTAAGTTTCTTAGGGTCTTCTGATTTTAAAGGTAGAAAGTCTTTCATTGCTTTCCAATGCAAAGTTGCCAATAAACGCGGATTGCTAAATCTCTCACGCAAGGCGTTATAGGAAATAATAAAATTATCCCCCGAAATGGGTACAGATTTAACGATTCTTAAAGACTCCCCGGTACAACAACTGATAAGATAATTTAATTTTTCGATATTGGACAGCGACGCGTTATTATAGACCAGGCTGTCAAATAAATCGATGAAAGATGAAAATTCAGTTACCTCATTATTAAAAATTTGGAGCTTTAACGGTAACAATTTTGATACCGTGCTGCTTGGAGCATTTTCGATGATTTGTGGTGCTTTCATTTCTTGCATCGTATCGAGATGCAGCAGTATGAAAAAATAAGCGGAATCTACTTCCTTCCGTACAGCGTTGTAAGTTAATGAGTCTACCTCGTCACATGAGGCCAAGACAGCGACTAAAATTGTATTGAAATTTGCATAAAGGTCATGTATTCCCTTGTTTGAATAAGGAACAATGCCTTTAAACTTGGGTCACTTTGTATAGAATTACAAAGCTCAAATATTTCTAAAATCCGTGTTTTCAGTAATTGAGTTCTACCACATGTGCTTTCTTTGGAGCCATTCTCAAAGATTCTGAAAGGACTACAATAAACTGTTGTAAAACGGTAAAGCTAAATGTGCACTGAGAAATATTAAAATATTATGAGTTGTTCAAAGCACGAAAATGTAAAATAGGGTATAACCAATAAATCACGTTTTATGACTAACGGTTCGTCAAACAAAAGCGTGAATATAAGATGTACCGCTTAACAACCCGAGCGGCTTACCATCAAAAGCTCACAGAAACGTTTAAAACATGTGGCTTAACATATTTGCCGAAAGATGCAACTTTACAACCTTATTCCTCTGCAGATATTTTCAATATTGTAATACAAAACGTGCAATAGCTTTTAAATACAAAGCAAATCCTTTACCTTTCTTGTTTAAGAAGTATAAAGCGATTTATAGTTTTCAGGTTGCTTTCTGTTTTATGCCGCTAAAATGAATTTAAAAACTGAAAACTGACAAATTTTATATTATGAATTTCTTTGTAATTAAAACGCTTGCTGGTTTCAATTACGGCGAAATCGCTTAATTTAATCTAAAGACAGTATAAATAATGTTTACACATTTTAACCCGCTAAATATGGGCTTTAAGCACAAATTTAAAACTGAAATATTAATTAATTAAAAACTCGCTGAAATGCACAATAATATTTAATTTAGGACATGTGTAACCACAGGACTAATGAATCCGGATCGACTTATAGGGCCAATGATTGATTGGGGTTAAGGAGGTTGATATAAATGTGTGATAAAAATATGCAAATTATAATGAAGGACCAATTGCTTTTATAGCAATAACGATAATGGTGGAGCGGTTATGTAATAACAAACAAAAAAACTACATCAAACTACTTAGTAAAGGGTATAAATACCTTAAGTCCTGCGCCGCTGGGGGCAATAGACGCTTTCACGCACAAAGCTTTGTCCTGCGCCGCTGGGGGCAATAGACACTTTCACGCACAAAAGCTTTTACGGAGAACCAGTAACACGCTCGACCGGGTGTCGGTCTCGCTTTGAAAGCTCTAATACGACCGTCCCTTTCAAGGGTTCGAAGGCGACTTGCTTCTCTAAAGGCTCGAGTACGACTGTCACTTTATGCACTGTTATTGCCGGTATATAAAATGTTTCACTCAAACTGTAGGATGCACGCACAAAGTATTTATTGTCACAAAATACCGAATTGTTCGATGACGACGTAACATATACATTGAGCTATACAAATAAGTTAATTCAGGACGTAACAATTTTTAAGAGCCCCATTGCCGTCACTTAGTATTTGTGCGACTATTACCCATGTTAATTTAAGTGCTTATGCCTAATCCCCTCTATGTAGTATTGATTTAAAGTTTACCTATATTTAATAGTCATAACGCCTATTCATACCCGACGCTAGCTTTTGTGAATGTACAGTGTAGTTTACCTCCCCCACCGACATTTTTTTGACTATATTCCCCTCAATACAGTACGTATGTTATTGAATGGGTACGGAACCTCTTTCGCTATGATTCCATGCAACCCACTTCCGTTATTATGGTATTTTATTGATTGAAACCAGGTCTGTGTTGATATACCAAAACGACTGTTACACACTCCCTCCCCCCCTTTAATATTCAGCTGCAGCGCTACATGCTACGTGTAGTGCCCGATAGTGGGTCACAACTAAATCAACACAAATTTTAGCGGATTGGGACCTGCCCTATACTATAGTTTTACATAGTTAAGACG
This sequence comes from Platerodrilus igneus, assembly GCA_036346225.1. Classification (NCBI taxonomy): domain Eukaryota; kingdom Metazoa; phylum Arthropoda; class Insecta; order Coleoptera; family Lycidae; genus Platerodrilus; species Platerodrilus igneus. Next base: position 2,620,253 of record JARFIW010000791.1, read on the forward strand.
TTTACTTATTCCTGTTGTTTATTTTAGTAACCATTTGTGCCATCTATTATTTTGCCTATTGCAAATAAGTTTATTTTCACCATTTATTATTTCATTTACTGCAAATAGTTTATACATTAACATTATATCACTTTACAGGTTATTTTGTGATTATTTCAACATGGTAATCCATGTAATTTTGCCGCTGGTATTAAATTTTGTATTTAGTCCCTCTGAGTTTGGCTTTATGAGATTTGTTATTGTTGTAGGGGAACTGAGATTTTGGGACTCTGAGAGGCGATTGATTTGCCTTGTGCTTGCTCGTATCCCTTGGGTCAAGGTTCTAGGTTTTTAGTAGCGGCTCCGACTCTGGCTCTCATTCCTGCTTCCGTGAACCATAATGGTCTCCCTACCCCTTTCCGGAAGCCATTTGACACCCTCCCCCCCTTCTGCGGCTGAGTCTACCTCAGGCGGCTCCGTGGCGTAGTTGGCATGTGTGTGACTACTACGCCCAAGGTCCCGGGTTCAAATCCCGACACGGTCCGCTTGAAAAATGTTAGGCGAGCATTTTCACAAAAATATACCCTCGTTCCGATGAGAGGTAAAATGGAGGTCCCGTGTGTGAGTGTTGTCACGCAAGTTAAAGATCTCTACCTTGCTTAGAAAAGCAAGGGTTCGGCAAAATTCCAAATTTTCCGGGTAAAAAAACTCGCTTCCTGGCCAATGTAGTACCTTCGGGTGGAGCATTGGAAAATCACATGTAAGGCTAAGTCTAGCTACTGCAATGCCTTGCTATCGGTGCATCGGGACCATAGCCCCAATTGTGATCACATTTTGTTGCAACACCCACGACCGTCGCAACACATCTTTGGCGCCCAACGTGGAGCGCTTTTTGTTTTGGTCCAGCTTTTGTTTTGCCACCATTTTGTTTGCCACAGTTTGGTTCTGACGCTTACTTATTTAGCGGACTTGGTATTTTGTTGTTTACGGTTTTGTTTTTTTTGGTTCCTCTTTTGTACACTATGGATGTTTATCGTTTGTTAACTGATGAGCTCATCGTAGAATGATTAGTCCGCGGACTTCCTGTTCCTGATACCGAAGAACAAAAGCGTTCATTACTTGCTCCTATCATTCGCAGGGAACAATCTGGATCCCCAACGTTACCTACTGTTTATACCGGGTATCAACCCGACCCGGTTACCGAAATACAGGCTTTCCAAGGCAAATGTATTGAACTTGGCGACAACATTGATAATCTTAATTTCTCGAACAGAGAAAATGCTTTTTCCCGACTTCAATCGCGTATTACGCACCTTGACCGCCACATAAAACGGTTGGATCGTACCAACCCACTATATTCAGCTACTATCGACGCACTAATATCCGAATTCACTCAATTATTACAATTTCTTAATCTCAAATATACCGGTTGCAAACCAACCACTATCAGTATGCCACCCGTTATAGACGACGATGTTCACCACCTTGACTTAACCCGAGTGGTGCAGCCTAATGGCAGCCTGCGATCATTTTCGACCCCTGTACAAAATACTTCCATTATGGATGAGCCAGTCCTTCCGTTAGGGACGCTGGCACACCACACGTCAGCCCCTGCAGCCCTATAATGACAGTCCGAGTGGCTGACCTCATCGAACTCAACGACGACCACCCCACTAATCCTCTCGTTTTTGACCCGACCGTAGTCCACGACTCCCCACCGCCTAAGTACAGACTTCCTTCAACATTGCTTTCCAAACTGGGATAATTGCAGCTCCGTGAAAGATATGTACCTCACCCTGCTGTCATTTCCTAACCATACCCTCACCCTACTAAAGACGCCAAACATCGTTACTACGTCCACAAACTTGGTTTGAGTTATGATGGCGAATCAAGTCTATTGAATTTTCTCGAACGTGTTGAAGAGCTACGCCAATATTGAGGCACTACCAAAGATAAATTATTCAACTCAGCAACAGAGTTACTTCAAGGAGTAGCTCTCATTTGGTGGCGTTCAGTTAGACAATCCATTGTAAATTGGGACGACTTAGTTCGTGCTCTGAGGAAGAACTTTTTACCTTATGATTACGAGTTATAGTTAAACGACGAAATTCGACGCCGAACACAAGGCGTTGATGAGCGTGTAATTATCTTCATATCCGCCATGGAAAACCTATTTAATCGCTTAGAATCTAAGCCTCCCGAATCCGTCCGTGTTTCAATGATAGCACGAAACTTACAACCGTACCTCCAGGAACGAATTGGCCTTCAAGTTATAAACTCTATTTCTGACGTTACACGCATATGCCGTTCTCTCGAAGACGTGCAATGTAGAGTTTCCCAATTCCGACCCCTTCCCGGACTTCCCCAATCACTTGAACCGGATTTGGCGTACCAACGTAAGTGACCGATTTCTCGGCAGACCTTTGCGTGTCCTCTTAGCATCGACACTGAGTTATCCTCGAAGTCCGGCAGATCCGAATTAGAATATTTGGCAGCTGTGACCCCTGTAAGATGTTGAAACTGTGGCAACACCGGCCACGAATCTAATGTATGCCCGTCACCCCGTAAAATATTTTGCTACGGCTGTGGTAAACCCAATATTACACGCCGTAACTGTAACTCGTGTTCAAAAAAACTTGGTTGCGAGACACTAGCTGGTGGTGTGCCTGTCTCCGAACCCAATAATTGTCAACCACCAGTTTCCCCTGATCATAGTCTATTAGAAAAACACAAAATGGTATTGGATTATATACTGTCATTCTCATAATGACGAGAGGTCCTACCTTCAAATAAGTATTTTTGGAAAAAAAGTTCCTCGGCCTACTTGCTAGTGTCGCCAGCAAATCGATTATCGGAGCTCAGGGTTGGGAAGTATTACGACCTCTTTGTGGGCTAAATACTCGTGACATTTCCATATGTACCGTCGCCAACGGTGCCGCTTGAAATAGTATTGGTTCCATCTGTGTTCCTGTGACTCTGAATGGTCGTGTCCACGCTATTACCTTTATGGTGATTCCGACATTATCACACACTATAATATTGGGCGATGATTTTTGGAAGCGCATGGCTATTATACCTAGTCTCCGCGATGATGCTTAAATCTTCGCTCCTGACGAAAAATCTCGTTTGGTCCTTATTGATAGTTTCCAGTCTTCTGACTACCTTACTGAAAACCAACGCAGTGAACTCGAATCAACTAATACAGCTCCCTTTTGCTAATATGGGAAATGGGGTTGGCTGTACCAGTTTTGTCGAGCACGAAATAAAAACTGACTCCCTCCGATAAAGCAAAGGTACTACCCGATATCCCCTGCACTACAACGTCAGGATGATATCGAACTAGAGAAAATGCTCGCCGATGGCATCATTGAACCATCACTGTCTTCTTGTTCTAGCCCCATAGTCTTGCTTAAGAAAAAGGACAACACCTACCGCTTCTATGTTGACTATAGAAAGTTGAACAGCGTCGGCAAACCTGGCGCGTACCCTATACCGTACGTTGGCAGCACTCTCGATAAGCTGAGATGTGATCGTTACCTGTCTACCCTTGATATTAAATCTCGCCAATACACCGCTTTTACAGTACCCAATAGAGGACTTTACCAATTTTGTAGTATGCCGTTTGGCCTTCACAGCGGTCCGACCACCTGGCAACGTTTTATCGATAGGGTTGTAGGAGCTGATCTGGAACCATTTGTCTTTTCATATCTTGATGACGTCATTATCGTCACCCCCACTTTTGAAAAATACCTTAAAGTTCTATAAGAAGTGCTCAACCTCTATATTTCTGCCGGCCTCACACTCAGTCGTGAAAAATGTCATTTTTGCAAACCCGAACTCACTTACTTGGGTTACATTGTCAACGCCCAGGGCATTCAGGTCGACCCTGACAAAGTAAACGCTATTCTCAATATACCTGTCCCGACTACTGTCACTGAGGTTTGTCGCCTAATTGGCATGGCCTCGTGGTATAGACGCTTTGCCCAAACTTTTTGTCTATTATTCAGTCTTTAACTGTACTCTTGAGAAAAGGCCTTCGACCGGATGAAAGACTGTCTTGTTACCGCCCCCATACTGACCTGCCCCGAATTCGACCTAGAGTTTGTGATACAGACCGACGCATCTGGATTTGGTCTAGGTGCCGTTCTTACACAGTCTCACCCCGACAGTTATATCTTATATCAGCCGCTCCTTAACTAAGAATGAGAAAACGTACAGCACCACCGAAAAAAATGTTTGGCGGTACTTTTTTGCCATCGAGAAGTTTCGCCCATATATCGAAGGCACCCACTTTACCGTGGTCACAGACCACTGTAGCTTGAAATGGCTTAACAACATTAAAGACCCAGTAGGACGCATTGCACGTTGGGCCGTTCGCATGCAACAATATCGGAAGGGCAAGGATCACGTCGTTCCAGACACCCTTTCCCAAGCTGTTCCCGATATTAACACTATTGACACCCCCACTTATCTTGATACTACTGATAAGTGGTTCAGACATATTAGTGGCGAAGTTAGTAACAACTCTGATGACTATTCAGATTGGCGTATCATCGATACTCGCTTGTTAAAAAACGTTCGTACCCAGTACCCCGATCTAGTAACTGACTCGGGGTCCTGGAGGGTAGTAGTCCCTAAGGAAACACGTCGAAACGTCATCCGTCAGTGTCACGATCACCCAACCAGTGATCATACCGGTGTGTATAAAACCTATCACCGCGTCGATCAAACATACTATTGGCCAAAAATGCGCAGGATATCTCGAAATATATACAACGTTGCTCTATCTGTTCTTGTAGTAAACCATAGCCCCAATCGTGATCTCATTTTGTCGCAACACCCACGACCGTCGCAGAGAAAACCCCAGACTGCTCTCACACTTACAACTGCATTTGGCACATCTCGACAAGGACGGGTAACGTACTAGTAACTCAGATCACCAACACTGAATTTGAAGGGATGTCAACTGTTACCCAGACATACCACACATGACAACTGAAGAAACGATAGTGTAAACCAGCTAGTCTTTTCTGGTACGTACTGAGGTCGGCTAGTCCAATACTACCCAGCTAAAGTTGAAGAGGGGGGGACACCAGGAAGATGACCTGCACCTTGACTACCAATGTTCCTCCTCGCACGGACATAAAATGTTAGTAATATTCAACAAGGCTTGATTACACGCGACCACATACATATTGTTGTGGATTTAAAGGGGTAAATAGGTATAGACAATAAAATTTCAGCAATCATGTATATAGAAAAGAGCAAATTATTTACGCGCTAAATTAATTTAATTCATTTAGTGAAAACGGACGAGTATTAATGTATTTTTATATTTAATAATTGGAATCTTAGAATTACATAAAGGAAGAAAGCTTCAAAGCATATAGAAGTTCAAGGATATGCATAATTAATCATAATTTCTTTTAATCAAACGCATATAAGCAAAAGGGAGCGTGCTTGCATAAAAAATCAATAATTTTCAAGACAAATGTATTCGTTTTAAAAGCCAACGTGCATTTACACAGATACGGAAAAGCAGAAAATCGAGGAATTGTTATTTTCAAACGGTCGATAATTAACAGGAACACCTGCTTGTTATAGGTTACGTTCAAAGAATTTGCACGTACGTTAATATAAGATTTCATAGAAACTGTTTTCAACCGTCAATTTGTACAAACAGCTAGGGCAACGAACATCTTAAGGAGAGAGTGAAATGAACAATCGGTAATATACAACAAATAGAGATAAATATAGAGCAGCGTTGAATTGAAAGTCACGTAAGACATACACGTGAAGTTGATGTAAGACGTCGACAATATCGATTTTCTGTAACTCAAGTGGGGTTTGGAAAGAGACAGCGAACATGCATAGAATAAAGATGAATAGCGCTTAGGAGGAGTTTGGTGACGACAGAAAACTTTGTCATTGGTTAAAAGCCAACAGCTTTAAAAACGAACGCACAGGCAAAGGTAAAAAACGAATTCTAGGTATATAGCACGTAGGACGGGAGAAATTTTCCGAATTCAGCGACGGTTACGCTCAGAATTTTTGGAAACCGCTTTGGAAAATAAGCTTTTTGAGTGAAACAGGTTCCACTAAGAGGGTTGAGAAGAATATAAATACCCAAGTGAAGTTATTAAAGCTCTCTTATCTTTTACTTCGATCAAGTGCTGAATACTGATTCAGACCACCATAATAATAAAGCTTTTGGTTAATAGTTTGTGTGTGTAGTAAAGTTACCTTTAATATCGTAGTTGAAAGTATAAAACGGTAGTAGCGGACCTCAAATTATTAACGTGATGTACGAGTTAGCGAGTATGTAGTTAAAAGTTCCGACTATTACGACAAAAATTATTAAATGGATGCATGATATGTGGGGGTAAGCAGAACTGGTAATCAAGTTTGTATGCATGATATATGGGTATGGAATGGTACTGTGAGGCGAGGCGAATAGCTTGCAGAGATATCAGATGGTAGAGGCCTGTGGATCCGCCAAGCAGCATAGTAAATGGAAACAACGCCGAGGGGTTTTCTGGTAACCATCTCCGACTGGAATGAAGAATTCTCCAGGTAATTTATTTGAAATTTCTGTTGTTATATAAACATTTGTGGAATTTTTGTGTTGTGGGGTTGACTTTTGGTGGCATATTTATGGTTTTAGAAACTTGTTTTACAAGATACATGTACTGGACAATTTCCTAAATTTGAGTATTGAAAAAGTGTGTATTTAGAATATATCAAAATTTTATTCAGGATATAAATTGAGTTGTAAAAGGTAAACGGGTCTGTAATTATGTTTTAATTAATGCAAGGTTTTAAAAAGCAGATACAAACAAAACTGGGTTATAATGAGCTCACAATACTCCAGTTTGAAGTCAATTTAGGGTTACATGTGGGGCCCATCTACTCATATTTAATCAAATTTGTTTAAAATCATTATAATTGAAACATACAATATATTGAGCTGATAATTATTGTAGCTAACTGTTTGGAAACATGTGTAAATATATTTTATCTGTTAATAGGTATAAATAAAAGGTTGTATGATTGTCGTATTATTTTGGTAATTTTATTTAATGGTGTGTGAGTGGGAAACAGGTATGAATGTAAAATTTAGGTATTCAAGAAGGGGCCGATTGCTGAACTAGCCAGGGAAACAGAAGAAATTCGAAGGCGTCCTTAAATAAAGGGTAAGAAATTTTGAGTTTTTGCATTTTTTTGAAATTTTTATAAAATAGCCCAGGTGGGGCTCGATGTTAAAGATAAATCCCGACTTCCACGGCACTTTTATGAAGCCCAATTCGTGGGGCTTGAATGATTTTTATGAGTTGAAGCGAGTAATCCAGAGACTGTCCCGACCTCCACGGCAATATATTAACAGTTTACAGACCGTGTTACAAAATATTTCACAAAGGCTAGCCGACTTTCTATTATTTGCAAAAGTACAACTACAAGTACATTGACAAGACGACATGAATCGCTGAAAAGAACTTATGGTATGATTGTGCATAGGTAAAAAAGCGCTTATTATTGAATAGACTATCTCTAACATAGTCATAACTGCAAACGCGAAAGGCACGAGATGGCCGATCATACCAGAGGTTCAATTTAATTACATCATAACAATTATCACAAACGTTTAATACTAGTTAATTATATAGGAACATCGGCTAGATAATAGGATAAACAAAACATAATTACGTTTAAACCGAGATATGAACGATGCAGTGGAATATGTGCTTAATATGCTGAAATAGAACAATTACACATGATTAAAATGTCAAATGAAACATAAATATATCAAACATTATTAAATATGTTGGCAGCAAATACATACCCCAAAATTCTATAGCACAAATACAAGCCCAGATTCAGGGCCCTAAAAGTTTATATAAATGCAGGTTTGTTAAATATATTAAACCTATCCAAGCGTTAAAAATTATTTATTATGATTGCATCGGTTAAAACGTACTTTTTAAAAATTAAACTCATCGTGGCATTACAAATTACAAACAAAAATATACACAACTTTAGGTATATTTCGATTACCAACTTAAAACCAAAACACATATAACATAGAAATATAGTACTGTTCATATTCAAACTTGCCCAATAATTTGAATTAATATATTTACGGAATGATGTGTTGGGACTAGTTGCACGCATAATCACAGTAAGGGTACATTTACTATCGATTCTGCAATAAATGCAATGCAATTGTGGTTCCAACTTTGAATTAAATACAAAATCCACATTATTTCAAATAAATAAATATTAGTTTTACTCTGATTTAGATATTAAATAAACAATTTAAATAAATAAATATTAGTTTTCGGTTGTTAAACCAAACAACACACCTTTATTTATTCAAACATATTCAATAAAATAGTAAATTCACCTGAAATTTTATATATTAAACAATCCATATCAAATTCTAAGTCAAAAGCAACAGGTAACCCATAAATATATTTCCTTTAATGGTTAACTAACTAATGGTTTTACAATAAGTACCAACATCACATTCAAAACAACGCTCTGATTACAAGATGTAATCAGATTACCTTAAATAACCACTACATTATAAACTTAAAAACATTACCTTTTTAACCGTCAAGGAAAACTTTTTCGACCAGCCATTTTGAAATCTAAAACAAAGTCGTTTAACCCTGTCGACTAGATCGATCGTTCCTACACATGCGCCCTTATAACATAAATTCTGACATAACGGAATGCGTTCAGAAACCTGCAAGTGGCTACTTACCTATTCTAACAAATACCTTCAAATATCGAAATGTACACTATAATATTTTCAATAATTATCAACCAATGAGAAATAGACTTAGAAACATCACTACAACCCTCACTGTCATTCAACAAATTTTAGCCACATTAGAAAATGCTGTATAATTTGCTAAATTAAACACATTACACGCCAGTATTATAGAACCAATTGATTTATTAGGAATTAGATCACTTATAACTAATAGTAAACTACCCTTTGAAGTATCAGAATCTAACATACTTATATTTGAAAAAATAGCCATAGTAAAAGGTTATGTATAGAATCATGAAATTAGGTTTTTAATAGAAATCCCTATTGTAGAGATTAACGCTTATAATTATGATCATTTATTTGATTTCCCCATGAAAGTTACTAGCTAGTATCAAGTTATTATCCTTAAAACCAAGTTCCTTTCTCTGAATAAACTTAGGTATGGCTTCACGAATGAAGAGTGCAAAGAAGTAGCACCTAGGTAATACTTATGTCAATCATTAACGACAACAGCTATTTAAGCAGGTAGCCCTTGTGAAGTACAGTTGTTAAGACTCTCTAATCAGTATGAGAATTGTGAGCCAAAACCAGTACAAATTAGGAACACGCAAATTCAGAAAGTCACGGACAACAAATGGATTGCTGTATTTCCGCAAGAAGTAATAGACCCCGTCCATTGAAACCAAGACGAAAACAGTCTAGCCTTAATTGGAAGTAAAGTAATCACCATAAAAGAAGATTGCTTTATTCGAGTATATCAAAACCCAGCAGTAACGAAGAAATTCGCAAATTTACCCAAACTACAGTTCAAGAATACACAAACCAAAGACGACGAAATCATCAAGAAACCAATGCAACTAACATCTAGACCTAGACGACCTCAACCACGCCGTAAAGTTAATGGACAGTTATAAAGAACACTTAGGTGAATTAAAAGTACCAAAATTACATTACGACAATATCAGTGTTTGGACAATTTTATTAATCATTATAATAATTTTATTAACTCTATATTTATTGTACAAAATGTATATTAGATATAGAAACAAGGAAACAAATTTTAGTCATAAGAACCAAGAAAGAAAGGTAAATAAAGAATTAATAAATAAACCTTTAGGGACAATGAGTTTTAAAAATTAAGTACAACCCTTAATTTTCATCTACGTCGGGAGGAGATACATACCACCCAAATTAATATATATTTATATTCAAATGGAACTATTAAGTCTTAAGAAATAGATTGTTACATTGCATAATTGAAGGACATATTATAAAAGGTTAATAAAAGTTCATAATCCAGACATGAGAACGAAAACAGTTACTTTGTATTCCAGACGTAAAATGATACTGCAGGTGCAGGTCACAGTAGGTTACACGACAGCAATTATTAGATCTAAGATTATTAAAATGTAATACTTTGTATTGTATCAAGAAATACCAAACATGAGATTTGCATTTCCCACAAGTGATGTAAGAGCAGAGATTGCACAAATACCCTGAGAAGCCCATGATGGCCAGTCAGTCTGAGAACTTCATAACTTTAGCATTGTTAGTGGTTCAAAGCTACTCATTTGTAATTATTAGTTATTGATTTTAATTATTAATTAGTAATCTTATCTTTGATTATTTTGAAACTAAGTCGTTAATGAATATAACATACAATTTGTAAAATCATCATTGTAATTATTATAAAAATACACTTGATAGAAGTGTTTTGGAAATAAAGCCTTTTTTAAAAAGAAGCTCCCAGCGGCCCAAAATCTATCTGGTGTAGATCAAAATGTGGCTGTTCCTCTTTGAAGTTATGTTGTTTCTTATGAACATTTAGTGAATGCACTACTGTTGTACATAAACAGAAATTATTAAATGATTTAAATAAAATGCAAATTTAGTGGCACTGAATTGAAATGTCAATTAAATTTAAAAAAGAGTTGCTTATGTTTTAACCGCACTTCATTATTTTTTGTAGTAAAAGGTTTTGGTTTTCACTCGTATTTAAATAACTTTATTTTGAAATCTTGAGAGAAATAGAAAATTTTTATTTTGACTTGTGTCTGTTTGATTTAGAGTGACTCAAGTAACCTATGTTTCATTTTGGAAAAGATAAAGCAAAACATCCAACTTAAGAATCATTAAAAATGTTTTTTATACTGGTCATAATCAGGACTCCATCCTTTGTGATGAACTTATATCATTACGCTGAGGTTCAGAGAGTGTTCTATACTTATACAGTGTTATTTTTTGAATTTATATTTTCAAGTTCAGTACTATAAGGCTGTATTAGTGAGAGGTTCCGTATGTTCAAAGTAAGTATGGTATGGTAAATCAACTTTGTATATTGATATTTCGTCGGGTTTGATGATGATCATTACATTGGAAAGGTGGCAAAGCCATGCTCACTTAGGCTTCAATAAGGGCCCATTGTGCTACCTTCTTATACCTGGTCCTTAATCACTCAGCCATTCGAGCTTACAGACGCACCTGAGGATATCGGTCCAGGGCGTGTTACTAATTCTAGCGGTGTCTGGTCAGAAGTCACATAACATGGATCCTCGGAGGCTGGCTAGTGCCGGCCAAGTGCAGAGGATGTGCTCTGCCGTCTCCTCATCCCGTTGACAACTGCGACAGTTTGGGTTCTCTGATAAACCCAATCTGTGCATGTGCTTTTGACCTTGCAGTGCCCAGTCCAACTAAGAGTCGTAGTTTTTGTCTCGGCAAGCCTATGCAAAGTTTCCCATGTTTTGTCGAAGGGGACTTAATGAAAATTTTTGCCTGTTGGCAATTTGTCTCCTTTGCCCACCTCTCGTAATGGCGATGTTAGGTTTTCTGTCTTATCATGGTAAATACCACAGATTGCGAAAGAGAGACCGATGGCTCAGGTCCGACAAAACTCTGAGTCGATCCTTATCTCGCCAAGACGTCAGCCTGCTCATTACTGTATTTACCTGAATGATCCTTGATTCAGACCAGCTCAAGGATGTTAGAGTAAGAAGCCCGTTCAAGGGTGAGGTGGCACCGCCTCTGAAAGAATCTTCTGCTTATTTAGGGCCATTAAGACTGCCCTGCTATCTGTGGATATGAGTATAGTTTTATTTTGAATACCTCGTTCCAAAATGACACTGGCACTTGCGTGATCGCAATGTCTTCTGCTTGGAAAACAGTTGCCTGCGATCCCAACGCTATACTTTCCTGAAGGTCTAGGTCATTTGAAAAGATGCCTACATTTGCACCTTCCTTCGTTTTTGATTCATCTCTGAAGATGAATGTATCTGCTGGAATCACGTCTTCAGGGTACAGACAGACCTTGTTACATGCCGAAAACCGGCTTGTAAACATTCCCAATTTTAGTTTTAATTTGTAAGTAATTTTGCGCTAATAATTTAAAAAGACTTGGACGTGCATTACCGTCTCTTGAAATAGTTGCGTTTGCGCGAGATTGCGCCGACGCGGAGTGTCAAAGAAAGTGGTGAATTTCCAACACGTCGGAACTAGTAAGCCAGACGTCGACGTGTGTAGTTATCTTGTTTTCTTTTTTGATATGTAGGATTCCCGCCTTGTACCTGTTATGGTTCCTACCTGTATGTATTCCTTTACCGTACCTCTACACAAGAAAGAAGACAAATTAATTTGAATTTGTATTCAACCGGGGGCAGAAGGATGACCCACGCCCTCAGTGCTCCACGACACCAGCTGCCGCCAAAATAGCCGTAATGCTGTGAGAAGTCCTACAGTTTATGTGAGTACCTTTTGTTTTTCCTTATCATTAAAATAAACATTTTTTGTATGTGATAATAATTTGAGCAAAGGTATGACGTAACCGTTTATTGCACAATATTTCGCAATTATTTATCATTGTTACCAACGGTCGTAGTGGCTCTCATACATTGCCGCCGGGACTTTAAAAAGTAGACCAAAAGTGTAATAACCTTGTACTGCTTCCTGAATATTAGTTTGGATGTATTTGAGTCGACTATGGCATCCAAGAGTGGCATTGTTAGCAACGCCTCCTTCAAGATATTTTGGTGTCTCCCACTGTCTCTCTCATTGTTCCACAATCCTTTAACGCATAGTTTTAGTTTCGCTCTTAGAGCCACCTTCTCTCCATGTAGGTCTAGCGGAGGGAGACTCAAGATGGCCTCTAAGGCCGCAGTTGGTGTGGATTTCATTACGCCCGTGATAAGTGACAGGCTAGTCTTTGTATGTGCATAAGTTCTTTAGATGCGTTCACTTGTCTGGTTCGGGGCCACCAAACAACAGCTCCATAGCATAGTATAGGTAGTACTACTGCAGCCTTTGGTGAAAGACACCAAAGTTTGCCTATGGCACGTCTGCATCGCCAGAACACTGTGCTAGCTTTCGTAACTTTTATTTGTAAGTGTTTAGCCCATTTCAGTTTCTTATCAAGTATAATACCCAAATACTTGACTTCCTCTGAGAGGGTTAGGGATGTTTAAAAAAGTGATGGTAATCTGGTTAGATCTCGTCGGGTTTGTTTCGTCCTAGGAGTTTCCGCGTCTTCTCATAGGATATTTTCTTACGCTCATTTTTAGCTAGATGCGACGGCGCTCCTTTGTTATATGATAAACGGTAGTTAAAATTTAAAGTTCGATAATTACTACACCGGTAACGTGGTGTAAGAGACACTATCACAGTTGGCAGCGCCAACTCTTATACGGATTTCGGCGCGTCAACTACTGATGATGTCATCGATATTGCACAATAATTTGCAATATAAAAATTAAACAATTAAAGATAAACGAGAGTCATTTTAACAACAAATTACTTCATTTTTAACACAAAATAAGTAAAAGATTACTTACATCAGGTATTCTGCTTCCGCCTGCAATTTCACTCGGTAGGCCTCTAACCACTCCAGTCGGGCTCCTCCCGGCGGAATTAAAGATGATACGCTGACGCTACCAAATGCGTACAAATCAGCACCGGCTAGCCAAGGTAATCATGAGTCCTCCTCAGGCGTGAAGATCGGTGCGCCTAGGTGGCGGCAATTCTTACCTATGTAGGGTTTGGACAGGAAGGAGGTAGAGGTAGACAAAAAAGATAATTAGGCAGGGATTTCTACATAGGTAAACCCTAAGATACGTTACCAGACAATCACGTGCACATAACTTCACGATCAAAGGCAAAATAGCCACGATTCCGCGCGTCACCCCAACTCCTTGTCTAGTATATCTATACCCCTATAGGGATATGCACTCTTGCGCAAACTCACTCCCATGACATACCGGAAGTACCGCCTAGTCCGTTTAAAAGTTCGCGCGTACCGCGTATTTGAAAATTATGGCGGGAAACTTCCGTATATCAAAAAACTTAACATAAAATGTTAAAGTGACCCTTGGCACGTAACAATCGCGACAAAGCCACAAAAGAAAAAACTTAAAAAAAGAAAAAGTCTGTTAGCACAGTAACAGCTTAAAATCTAAGTCCTAACTACCCTACATAAACCCTAACTTAAAACCTACAAAATGTTTATATAAGGCGCCACCTGGTTTTTCGACCGATAACACGTCTACCGAAGTACCAGGAAACGGAATAGGTAGCCCGATAGTCTTTGACTACACTAATTACCGACAGCACAAATTTGTCGGGGAGCATGAAACACTACTTAAACTAAAACAAGTGCGACAAGTCGCCTAACCTATCTAAACCTATCTAACTAAAGCTAACATAAAGTTCTTATGTGCAAACACACATGAGTGTTGCATTGAAACTATTCTTCCTTTGGCAAGAAGTGCCCAAATTTAAAAAATGTTCCTGGAGTGCGTCACTCTGCACTCTAGCAAATTTTGTTACTGGTACTTTGGTTTTCTAATGATGCACATTTAAAACTTGTCCATGACATAGTTGTGAATCAACAAATTTACCAAAAGTACCGCCTACTAAATCCTTATATGCTAACCTGACAAATTACATTTCTAAATCGAGTTAGCTTTTTCACTTAAATTTCAGAAAGATAATTCCCACGTCTGGTCATATATACCACACGTTAGGACGATAAAAAGATAAGATAAGATCTCAAATTGTTGTTAAAGATAGTAGATAAGGTAATGATATTAAGCTTAAATTGTTATCCTCAAAGGTAATGAATAAGATAACGGTATTAAGCTTTAGTTATTATTTGAGATACTCGATAAGATAACACGATATTAAGTTAAAGTGATTATAAGAGATAGTAGGTAAAGTGACATAAATTTAAAAAAGTTATTACTAAAGATAACCGATAAGATAACGCGAAATAACTCGAAGTTATTCCTAACGGTAGTCGGTAAGATAACGAGAAATTAAACCGAAATTATTACTAACGGTAATCGGTAAGATAACGATACTAAACTAAGGTTATTACTAAAGGTAATCAGTAAGATAACGATATTAAACCTAAGGGTATTGTCAAAGATAATAAAGAAGACAAAGATATTGGCCTAGTTATTACCCAAGACAATGAATAACAACAAAAGAGTGGCTCCAGTAGAGCCGTTGAAATGGGATTGACCCGTGCCCTCTAAAAAGAGAAACCTGTGAAGCAGGTCCGTTCGCAAGAACAGCACGGGGGACCGGCAAAGACATTTGGGTGCATTTCTGCACCCAGCGTTGATCGATATCGGTGAAACTATCACTCGATATCCACACGGTATATAAGATATACACATTCACTCACACATTCACACACTCATACATACCTTCACTGCCAGAGCCCATGCACTGACAGCGGCACCGCATGACCCCACGAAAGATTCGCAGAGACATGGTCCAGGTGTCTGTGGAAACCTCCCGCGCAACCACACGGTGACTAACAGAAATGAAAAGGCAGTAGAAATAGGAAAGGTAAAAAGAAGGAGGTTGGTTTTTTTGGAGTGCATAAGAAGCACCTCCAGGTAGAAGAAAGTAGAGGAAGGGCTCGCATTGAGCAAAAGCGACAGAGGGAAAGGTGGATAGCAAAGCGCTACTCAACCAGCCAGTGTGGTCAGTAGCTCGGAATGAGGGAACATCATTCTTATATGGCAGACGGGTGTTCCGGGACAAGAACAGGTCCACCGAAAGAAGAATAAGGCATAGCGGAGATAGCGGGTTAAGAAAAAGTATAGTTTTTGGACAAGCGTCCGAGAGAAGGTAGAGAGTTGTCCCTATAAAACACAGCGTAGTCTGAAGGACCACCTGCGATATTAATCCGACAAGATAAGGTATAACATATGTTAATATTCACTAGGCTCCTAAGAGAACTAGTGCGATCATTTTCCTAACGAGTGCTTCGACTACGATAAGAAAATCAGACAAAGGTAGACACGACAACTTAAAAGTATCGTTACAGATACAAACACACAAAAAGAAACTGTTTTAAGGTAGTATTTTATAACGGTAGCACCCTAAACACACAAAAATGCCCAATTATAAGCAGTTAAATACAGATACATTGTCCCCATATGCCAAAACAACCGAGAATTTAATAAGATAACAATAAGAAGCCATAGCACCTCACCACGAAGTTCAATAAAATACAATGAAAAAAAATGTTTATAAGTTATGTAGATTTAATAGAAAAAACAGATAAAGATATAGTATAATGTGGGCGACTGCAATAATTCAGAAGAAAAACACACGGAATAGACAATCCTAGTTCTTGCAACTGCGAATATGAACTATTTCTTTCAATGGCATAGATCGCGCGTGTCCTATGTGAGCCCAAAGAAGAAAGCATTCACTCAACATCAGCTAAAACCAATCATAAAAATTCAATGAGTTATTTCAACCAAAGTTACGACAATTACCACACAAAATTAAATGACGTAAGAAAAATACTAAAACCAAATAATATGCAGTAGGAAGAGTTCGAGGGTTGATTAAATGAAACGACAGAGTTATATTTGGGGGTGTAGAGAATGAAGTGATATATAACTAACGGTATAGTCAAGGAAAAGTCAACCAAAAGAAAAAGATAGCTAATTTAAGGGAAGTAAAGTTAAACGTGTAAGAAATTATATACTATACGAGAGAGGAAATAAGTAATTAAAGTTAACTAATTAATGGTGAAAACAAAAAAATATTAGGTAAATGGTGAGGGGCATGGAACGTGAAAAATTTAATTAGCATTTGGGTCGGCAGAGAATGGCTTAAGGTCTTTAATATGCCACCTGCCTTGGCGTTTTCCTTCAGCATCCTGAAGTTCGTAGATAAGGGGACTAATAACACGAGTGACCTTACAGAGAATGAATTTAGGGGCTAATTTTGAAGAGAATTTCTTAGATGCATCCGATAAGACATAGTTCTTTTTCCAAACTTGTTCGCCCAAGGCAAAGGAAATATTTCGTTTACGTAAGTTATAATGGTCCTTACTCTTTTCGTAAGCTTTTAACAAATTTTTTCTAACGTCGTTAAAGATAGAAGGTAATGACTGTTGGTCCTTGTCCCAACGTACTTTATCGTCAAATTCAATT
Organism: Platerodrilus igneus; assembly: GCA_036346225.1. Lineage (NCBI taxonomy): Eukaryota > Metazoa > Arthropoda > Insecta > Coleoptera > Lycidae > Platerodrilus > Platerodrilus igneus. The sequence continues at coordinate 2,637,455 of JARFIW010000791.1, forward strand.
ACGTTAGTATCGTCAGGCACTAGACCATAGTAACTCCCATCGATTGGGGTATATCTTCCAAAACAAGAAAAGACGGAGTGAATTGGGTTGCTTCGTGTTTAGATGTACGCAAAGCTTGAGCAATTTCAAAGATATGTTCATCCCATGTAGTATGGTCTGAATCAATATAGGAAGAGATAGCGGTAATTAACACTCGATTTACTCTCTCGGTAGGGTTTACTTGGGGGTGATATTTTGCGTTAAACCAAATTTTTTGTACTTTGTAACTTTTAACGAAATTCTGAAAATCTTTAGAGATAAATTGTGCACCATTGTCACAAAGGATAATCTGAGGGACACCAAAGATAAGAAAGACATTTTGTTCTAGAAATTTAATTATAGCTGCAGATGTAGCTTTGCGTAAGGGTTGCACCATAACAAATTTAGAAAACCAATCGGTAACCACTAAAAGATATTGATTACCTCTTTTCGATCGGGGGAGAGGTCCTAATAAGTCAAGCGATATTAATTGAAAGGGATAAGATACACGCTTAAAGTTACCCATTAAACCAGGGTGAGCATCTTGTGAACTCTTATGGGAACCACAAATTTTGCAGCTCTTGATGTAGCGACAAAGAGATTGCTTAAGTGTGGGCCAGTAATATAATTCAGATATTTTAGCGAGAGTTTTTGTAACACCAAGGTGTGCAGCAATGGGATCGTCGTGACATAATTTGAGTACCTCACTGCGGTTTGCAGTGGGCACGACCAGTTTCCATTCAGGGATATTCGATATTTTATGCGGGGACGAAGATACAAATTTATACAGTCTATTATTAGATACACGAAAGGTAGGAAATTTGTCGGGGGTATCGGAAACTTTTTTAATCATATTGAGGTACCAGATATCCAGAATTAAATTTGGAAGGTTAAGAAAAACGACATCACGAGATAAAGCATCAGGTACGATATTTAATTTGCCAGGCCTATGCCTAACGTCAAAAGTAAATTAGGATATACGCAAGTTCCATCTTGCCAAACGACCTGCGGGCTGTTTCAAGTTATTAAGCCACGTGAGAGCTGCACAATCAGTGATTACGGTAAAGTGTGTACCTTCGACATATCCTCTAAATTTCTCGATGCCAAAGATAACGCCCAATAGTTCCCGTTCGGTAGCAGAGTATTTTTGTTCGGCAGAAGTTAAGGCACGGCTCGCATAGGCGATTGGATGTTCTAAACCATTGCTTACCTGGAAAGCATTGCACCTAACCCAGTAAGTGAGGCATCGGTTTGTATAAAAAACTTATCATCGAAATTTGGAGAGATTAAGATAGGTGCTGAAGTGATTAATGTTTTAATTTGTTCGAAAGCCTGTTGGGATTCTAAATTCCACTCGATAGTTTGGGATTTATTTTTATTTTTAATTAAAGCGGTAATGGGTGCAGATATAGTTGAAAGATTAGGTAGAAAAATGCGATAATAGCTAATCATTCCAATTTAACGTTTGATTTCGGTAACAGTTTTAGGTGTTTTAAATTTAGTAATGGCATCAACTTTAGCAGGATCTGCTCGGAAGCCTGTCTCATCGATAATAAAACCGAGAAATGTGAGGGATGAACGACAAAATTGAGACTTTTCCCAGTTTATCTTAAAACCTGCTGCGTTTAAACGTTCTGCAACTTCATTTAATGTAGCGATATGTTCATCGAAAGAACTTGAGATAACTAAGATATCATCTAAAAACACAAAGGCACGTTCTTGATGTAAGATAGGACCTAACGTTTGATCCATAGTACGTTGTAAGATTTGTGGAGCGTTACAGAGACCAAATGGCAAAAAATTATATTCGAAAAGACCTAGGCCTGGAACACAAAAAGCAGTTTTTTGACGAGAAGATAGGTCAAGAGGTATCTGATAAAAAGCTTGTCTAAGATCGATAGATGAGATAAATTTTGCGTTTCGAAGCCGACTTAAAATTGAGTCAGTTCTTGGTAAAGGATAAGCATCTGAGACAGTCACGGAATTCAACTTTCTGCCATCGAAACAGACACGCCATTCGTCATTCTCTTTCCGAACTAGTAATACAAGAGAGGTCCACGGTGAATTTGAAGGAGAGATAACACCAGATTCTAACATTTTGTCTATTTCAGCATGTAAATGCTTTTGTAAGGCAGGCGATAAGGGATATTGACGTTGCTTAAAGGGAAGGGCATCACCTGTAGAGATAACGTGTGTTGCCGTTGTAACACAACCAAGTTCGGAGGTATTAAGTTTGCGAAATTTGTCGATTGTAGCGTTAAGGGTTACATTTTGGGAGTCAGTAAGAGAGATTTTGTTAGATATTCCTGTAGATGCACAGGAGTTCGTTTTAATAGAGGTTTGCCATGAAAAATCCTGGAAATAAAGTGACAGATTAAAAAGTTAACAGAAATCCACACCTAGTAGAAAAGGATAAGCTAATGCAGGCACAATCAAAAATAAAACGTCACGTTCAAGAGATTCTACTCGAATTTTTAACTTAAGGGAACCCGTTATATGTATTTGATTATCGTCAGCTAAATTTATGGAAGTTTTTTCGGGAATAATTTGAATTTTAATATTTTGTTTAGATAATTGATGTAAACCTTCGTTATTTATAAGAGAACATGAAGAACCTGTATCCAATAAAGCAATTACATTTAAGGAACCTATTAAGATAGATAAGTGTGGACGGTTATCGAAGGGTTTTTTAACAAGTTGTGAAACGGCAGCAGTCTTTTTATGGTAAAAGGAATTGACGGTTTGTAACCACTTAGACCACTCGGCTGGAGTAGTATAGCATAATTCCTCTAAAGGTAAGGCATTTTGTACATTAATAGTAGCGGTATTATTATTAGATAAATTTAATGACGGTACAACGTTAGAAGTAGTTTTATAATTTGAATTTATTGGCGCCTGTGTTCGTTGGATGATTGGTGTTGAAAGCGATTTTGGTTTCTTGAGATATTCACACCCTGATTTGAAATATCTCGACGGGAGTTTCCCGATACGTTAGGATTACAGTTGGTGCAGTTAGATTTGTAAATATTAGCGCGACCACAACCATAACAAAAAATATTTCTAGGGTATGTGCAGACAGTATAGTTATGTCCACTTCGCTTGCAGTTCCAACAGGTAAGTGAGTTGTTAGTAACGGTAGAAGGAACGTTAAGTGTAGATACTTTACGGGAAGCTCGAACTTGGCAAGCTAAATCAGGTTCTAGAAGACCAGATAATTTCTCGGGGGGTGGCCGATATTTGTTAATTCTTGACCTCACTTCTTGAAGAGAACGACATAGGTCTTTAAAGTGGGCTAGCGAAGATATGTAGAAGATAAGTAATTGATCGATAATTTCGGATTCGGAAGGTTTTTTGTCGAGTCTGCTATATAAAGCTTCTAATGAGGTAATAAAAGAAACAACATTTTCGTCAGGACCTTGGGTTCGGTTACGTATTTCGTTCCAAAGGTCGTTAATATAGCCATAAGGTAGGAAGTCTCGTTTTAAACACGCAACTAACTCTTCCCAGGTAGAAATTTGGTCTCGTATGTTTCTGTACCATATCAACGCTGAGTTTGCGAACAAGTCACCTGCTGAGACAAATAGGTCGTGGTCGGTACACCCGCGAGAGATTTTAAAATCATTGATACGATCAAGAAAGGATGATAAAGAGACCTGCGCATCAAACCCTTCGAAAGTGAGACCCCATTTGTATACAGGTATAGATTTTCCTACAGGTTTGGGTGAAACGAGAGCGAGATTTGAAAAGGGTGACGATATATCTACGTCTGCATTAGGATTAAGTCTTTCCAGGACAATTCCTTCAAGCAATAACACCTCGGACAACAAACTTTGTTTAGATTGAGTCGCTTGGTCGTCGTTATATAAAGATAATAATTCGACACGTTGTTTGACGTGCATTATTCTTGAAGTCAATCTCCCTAGCTCGATATTACTAGCAGCAGGATCCGTTCTATTTATTATACCCGATATATCATCCAAAGATAATTTAATTTCCGATACGTTAAGGGGCCAGTCGCCAACGGGTTTCTTTAGGATAGCAACGCTTTTCGTTTCCTGTGCCAAAATAGTCCTGAGTTGAGATCTCTTATCATTCTGATTACTAGCTGCGATAATATTCCTACACTCCAGCTCGTAGATCAATTCGAGGGATTTTAAATATGAAACGTTCATTGTGAATAGAATATTCAAGACACGATATATAAAATATAAAATAGTTAGGCAATTCGGGAGGTAATAAACGTTACAGCTATTTTAAGTTAATACGATACAGTATTTAGGGGTAAGAACTTGTTACAACGTCACCGATAAAGAATAATATGCTAATGTTAAAGCGTTAATTAATTAACACACTAAGGAAACACATTTAGGGTGTATGAAAGCAAAATCAATGTTCAATTAAATACATATTTTGTTGATAATTACAAAAAGGCCCTCCAAAATAGAGAAAGGACGCAGGTGATATGTTATTTAACCTATAAAAACAACAACCTATAGTCAAACACTTCTTAAAAAGATATAATAACCGATTGTGCATTGAAGTTTCAAAAACGGGCTTTTTTAAGGTTAAGAAAACGAACAAAAGTATTTTAATAGGTAATTTTGTAAATAAACTGTATTTAAAGACATAAGGTAAGGTAAATGCTTAACAAGGGGATATCTTCTCGATAAGTCACAGAAAACCCTCCAAATTAGAAAATACACGCATGTAATGAATTATTTAGCCAATAACCACAAAAATCCATACTTTAACGCTACATAAAAAGATATTGAAAGGCAATTTATTTTAATAAGGTTTGTAACATAAGGTTTCTTTAAAAACGAGTTTAAATATAGTTACAGGTAATTGATTGAAACAAATTTTTTTATAAACAAACTAGAGAATCTTAGGTACAGTTTTTTTTTTATTTACGGCAAGGGTTATATTTTAGCTGATATAGGGTTTTTAATTGTTACAATGAACGGTATTTAAGAAATGCAATTACTGTAAAAATGCTTATTTTGTACTTACTTGAGAAAAAAAAGTGAGGTTCAGGCATACATCCGTGTAAAAGTTTGAAGTTTTTTATAGGCACTACACGCATTTTAAGATAAATAACACATATTTGCAGATAAGTGCAGTTTGAATTTCATTATAAAACTACAATAAGATAGATAGATTAGCAATTTGATAAAAGGTACATGTTACAATAACCAAGTTTACATTACAAGCCTAATCTGTCAATTCCTGAAAATATTCTGGTTAATTTTTCCAAGGTACCAACATGAAATTAAAACTTCACAGATATCTTAGGTAACATAGATCATAAAATTTAAGGAGATTATTTAAATGAAAAAGCATGTTTAAAATTAATTTATACATTCCATAGGTATAGTACCACCTAAATAACACGTTGGAGCGTCAAATTGTTATACGACAAACGGTAGTTAAAATTTAAAGTTCGATAATTACTACACCGGTAACGTGGTGTAAGAGACACTATAACAGTTGGCAGCGCCAACTCTTATACGGATTTCGGCGCGTCAACTACTGATGATGTCATCGATATTGCACAATAATTTGCAATATAAAAATTAAACAATTAAAGATAAACGAGAGTCATTTTAACAACAAATTACTTCATTTTTAACACAAAATAAGTAAAAGATTACTTACATCAGGTATTCTGCTTCCGCCTGCAATTTCACTCGGTAGGCCTCTAACCACTCCAGTCGGGCTCCTCCCGGCGGAATTAAAGATGATACGCTGACGCTACCAAATGCGTACAAATCAGCACCGGCTAGCCAAGGTAATCATGAGTCCTCCTCAAGCGTGAAGATCGGTGCGCCTAGGTGGCGGCAATTCTTACCTATGTAGGGTTTGGACAGAAAGGAGGTAGAGGTAGACAAAAAAGATAATTAGGCAGGGATTTCTACATAGGTAAACCCTAAGATACGTTACCAGACAATCACGTGCACATAACTTCACGATCAAAGGCAAAATAGCCACGATTCCGCGCTTCACCCCAACTCCTTGTCTAGTATATCTATACCCCTATAGGGATATGCACTCTTGCGCAAACTCACTCCCATGACATACCGGAAGTACCGCCTAGTCCGTTTAAAAGTTCGCGCGTACCGCGTATTTGAAAATTATGGCGGGAAACTTCCGTATATCAAAAAACTTAACATAAAATGTTAAAGTGACCCTTGGCACGTAACACCTTTTATTTTTGTGTTTCGATTCACGAGTGTGTCACGCTCCCGCGGAGTTTAATCACTGGGCTGGCTGTTCGTATATCGACGGTTACCCATCGCCTAAAACCTTTGTCAACATTTCTTTATCACGGGTTCATTTATTTTCACAGGAAATCGTCATTAAAAATAAAAGTTAATTTTTAACCGTGTTTATTTATTTATTTTTTTGAACAAATTTTGCTATTCCGTTACTGTTACTTTGGCGAGTTTCTTAATAATCTTTCAGTCCTTCGTTGATTTTGTCAATTTATTCTAGCAAGTTGAGAGCTTTTTGTGATACTGACGCCTAGCTAAGGGTTGAGTTAGGGCTAAAATCCTTTTTAATTATATTATAATGTGCCAGACCTAGATTTAGTTTAATTTTTCTTTAAATTTTGCTGTAATTTTGTGCGGTACCCCTTGGCCAGCCGTTCTTGTGTGCCGCACACTTTGCACGTCCACCTTGGAACCCTTAAAAGCGCGTCTTCCCTTTAGTTATAGATAAACTGGATTTCGCTTATCTAAAAGGTACCAACCGCCAAATTACGATTTTTGAGATTAAAGTTCCAAACGCCAATAAATACTGAATATTACTTTGTTTAAAAATATCCAAGCGCCAAACTTATTGGTAGCGGCTTCTTTGGGTTAGTATCCCAAGTTGCTTAACACACATCTGCTGATTACTTATTTATCTAAAGGGATCCAAGTAGCAGGAGTCTCTTTAGATTAAATAATTGAGGCGCATGGTTCCTTTTTGACAACAAAACATATGGTTTCTGAGAGTGACTGGTTCAGCTTGTTGAAGTGTTTTTGTTTTAAATGCAATGTTCGTTGATAAAATGAATAAACGAAGTGCTTTGATACTGGCTCGTGCTTTAGGAAAGTCGACTGTTACAGCTGAAGCTATTAATGAGATAAACATTAACCATGTAAGTATTTTAACAGAGATTTTGAGGTTAATACTTTTGTGAAGAATTTTATTTTTTGGTGTTGTTAATAAAATAACATATAACACTGTTGTTATTACACAAATAATATAAATACTGTTTCTAGAGTCGTTTGCCTAGAGATAGAGAGGGGTCGGGACAAATTTACACATAAAAAAATATTCAAACTGTTGTTACTAGTAGTGATTACAACAGCGGCCACAACACGTTCAATGTAAACCCAAATACTTCTTTACCCATAGAGTATGCAAGTAAAATAAATGAGTTATTCACCTGCCTTCTATAAATACGTCCTAAATTTTAGACAAATACTAGTGACTTTGAATACTTTAGTGACTTTGAAGATTCTGGAAGCGAATTTGACCCAGGCAATGAATTGCTAGAAAATTTGGAATCTAGTATAGACTCAGAAAAGAATTTATAAGGAACAAAAGAAATGGAGAACTACTTTGGAAAAGGTCAGATTTTAAAGGAAGGGCCAGAAAAGGGAAAAACCAAAATACTCAGGACAGACAATTAGAAGCAGAAAAAAATTAAAAGACTCCAATAAGAAACATTACACCATTAAAAGAAAATTGGTAAAAGCTAAAATGTTTTTGGACTTTTTGTGTAATTGTACGCTGAAATGTAATGAAAACAGCACAAGAAACAAGAAAATTGTTTTTTGAAAACGAAATAAAGCAAGCAATAGGAGGCAAAGTACACGAGTTTATGAAATCAATAATATTAAAGTCTGTAGCGACATGTACATTGAAACATTACAGATTCCGCCAAAAAGAGTAAATGCGGCTTTAAGTAAACTTAAAACAGGCACAATTAAAGACGAAAGAGGTTTTAAGTGTGGAGGATATAACAAATTAAGTGAAGAAATCAAAAATAAAGTTATAAAGTAGATAGAAAGATTTCCTAAGTATATTTCTCATTACACAAGGAACATCACTGAGGCTAGATTTTTGGCACCTGACCTTACATTAAACAAGATGTTTAGCTTATACATAGAAGAAGAGCCTGACCATAAAGTTGGATTTTCTTCATACAAAAGTATATTCTACGGAAACTTCAATTTAAGGCGCAAACTCCCTGTGAAAGACACATGCAATTTGTGTGATAATTTTAAAGCCAAAATTAAAAATGGTCACCAGAATAGGACAGTCAGAGAGGAACAAACATTGCAACATGATGAACATTTAATACAAGCAAAAGCAGCACGCGATGCGATGAAGTATGACATGTGGCAAAAACAAATGTGAAACTTGAGACTGCAACTTACAACATGGAAAAAGTTTTGGGGCTACCAAAACTCCCCACTAATATAGTATATTACAAAAGACAATTGTCTATTTATAATGAAGGAGTGCATATAGCTTCTAATAATACACCTTATTGTTTTGTTTGGAAAAAGGGAATTGCCGGCAGAGGAGCCCAAGAGGTAGGTTCTTGCTTGAAAAAATTTATAGATATGTATTTGACCTCAGAAACACAGGAATTAATATTATGGTCTGATTCCTGTGGTGGGCAAAATAGAAACATCAAAATTGTTTTACTATTAAAAGCTGTTTTAGAATCTCATCCTTTATCATCATCAAGTCTTCAGTCCTAGAACTGGTTAGACGCGTACCCTTATTGTTTCCTAGTCTGAACCATCTACATCTACATCTATCACTATTTGTGTGCAAAAGTCTGATTTCGGTCTACCTCTACCTATTTTTTCTATTTCTGCTTGTAATATATCCCGTACTATTCTCCAGAAAGGCCCTAGAACGTATCCGGTCCTTCTATTTCTTCTATTTTTTTCGTTTTCCACAGTTATCTTTATTCCTCTACTATTTCAACAACCTATTTGTTATTAACTTTGTCTGTCCATGCTACCATCCTCATACATCTGAAGCACAACATTCCAAAAGGCTTCCATCTGTTTCTGTCTGCTTTTCCTACTACCCCTATTTCATAGATGTACTGTGCTGTGCTCCACACTATGCTTTGAACAGTTTTCTTCTTGTATCTATATTCGTTGTCTTTGTTCGTTATCTTTGAACATAGCTGCGGTTCTTTCTTGTTTGATGCAGTTTGGTCACTTACTATTGTTTTACATTTATATACCCTACTTCCCCGATATTCAGCTGTATGTAAAGAGGAGGCGGCTCCGTGGCGTAGTGGTATGTGTGTGACTACTACGCCCAAGGTCCCGGGTTCGAATCCCGACACGGTCCGCTTGAAAAATGTTAGGCGAGCATTTTTCACAAAAATACACCCTCGTTCGGATGAGAGGTAAAATGGAGGTTCCGTGTGTGAGTGTTCTCACGCACGTTAAAGATCCCTACCTTGCTTGGAACAGCAAGGGTTCGGCAAAATTCAAAATTTTCCAGGTAACAAAAACTCGCTTCTTGGCCAATGTAGTACCTTCGGGTGGAGCATTGGAAAATCACATGTAATGTATGTAAAGAGGGGGTAAGCAGCCTTTGGCTGCCAAGTTTCTCCAGCACCTAAACCTTTGTTGTCGAATTACTAGTTTTTCCAATTTATCCTTTCGCACAATCAACATTAGCTGAAAATATTTCACAACCAACAACTGTAGTTGTTTATAATAATCATCAGATTTAAGAGCACTTATTTTTTCGTCATTGGCTTTTACGTCTTGAAACTGGTTGGACTTGTACCTCAGCTTATTTATGTTCTGAGCTAGCCTACACAGTTCCCTGCAATTCTCAGCCTATATACAACTCGATTGCCTTCTATTGTTTTCTAATTATATTCCCTATTTCACCGAGATTCAGTGGTATGTGAAGGGGGTTAAGCAGCCTGTGGCTGCCAAGAAACCCCCAACACTTAGACATTTGCCGTATTAATAGTGTTCCAGTAAATCCTTTCGCACAATTCACATTAGTTGAGAGTATTGCAAAACCAATATCTGTAGTTGTTTATAATAATCACCATGTTTAAGTATAGAAATTATTATTGTCATTAGTTTTTCTACCTTGCGACTGGCTGGAAGCGTACCTCCATTGATTTCTGTTCTGAGCTAGCCTACACATTTCTCTGAAATTTTTACAGCCTACATCTTTCACTATCTGTGTGCAGTAGTCTAACCTAGGTCTACCTCTACTTCTCTTTTTTTCCTATCTCTGCTTCTAATATATTCCGTACTAATCCCTCATGCCTTAGTATGTGGCTTATCATCCTATCTCTCCTACTTTTTACTGTTTCCCACATATTTCTTTCTTCCCTCTTTGTTCTTAACTTTGTCCACGATATCTTCATCATACGTCTGTAGCGCCACATTTCAAAGGCTTCTACCTTTTTCTTGTCTGATCCTTCTACTGTCCAGGCTTCACATCCATACAGTGCTGTGCTCCACACATATGTTTTAAGCAATCCTTTCCTTGTTTCTAGGTTTGTGGTCTTTGAGCACAGCAGATGCTTTTTCTTGTTAAATGTAGCATGACCTTGTGTTACTCTTTGTTTTATATTCTTTTGTGCGTTTTCCATTTCCGTTATTTGACTTCCTAGGTAGCAGAAATCTTTTACCTCTTGTAAGTTCTCGTTACCTATTTGTTTCTAGTTTTTGATTTATTTTCCCCTCTTTTGCATACTAGCACTTTAGTTTTATATTTGTTAATTTTCATACCATATCATGTCTGTTTCCATTTCATTAAGAGCAGCTTCTAACTCTTCTTTGCTAAATATTATCTGCAAATCTAAGCATATCAATCTTTTGTCCCTGTATATTAATTCCAAATGTCTTCCTACATTTGACAGTAGTCATTGCTTCTTCTATGTACAAGTTAAAATTAATAAAATATAAATAATAAAAAATAAAAAATAAAAAATAACCCTCAGAGCTAAAATAGCCTGCCGTGTTCCCCTGTTTCGCTTAAACCCAAATTGATCTTCTCCCAGTATTTCTTCAGCTCGTTTTTCCATTCGTCTTTGTACAATTCTAGTTAATATTTTTGTAACGTGTGCGGTCAAACTTATTGTTCGAAAATTTTCACATCTATCCGCGCCTCTTTTTTTTGGTATAGTGTTACGTGCCAAGGGTCACTTTAACATTGTATTTAGGTTAAGTTGTTGTACGGAAGTTTCCCGCCATATTTTCAAATACGCGAGACGCGGGAATTTTTAAATAGACTAGGCGGAGCTTCCGATACGTCAGAGTAGTGAGTTTGCGTAGTGTGCATATCCCTATAGGGGTATGGCAATACTAGACAAAGAGGGGGGTCGAGTTTTGGTGACGCTGGGAATCGTGGCGGTTCTCTTATGATCTTCAAGTGAAATAGTCGTGCCGGGCATCATATCTTATCTTACTATGTAGATTCCCTTGCCTTGATTATCTTTGTTGTCTTTACCTAATTAACCTCTTCCTTATCGTTCCACTACATTTAGGATGGATACGACCCCTCGGAGCAGCCCACGACCGATGTCCATGCTCAACCAACACCACTGGGACCCGGAGCAATATCTTCACTATCGACCCGGAAGGATGATAGGCGTACCTGGGAAAAGCCGGATATCTTACGTGAGTAAATTCTATAATTTTCATTGCTTTAATTTTGTGTTAATTTTACGTCGTATTACGTAATATTGATGACATCATCAGTAGTTGACCGCACCTAAATCCGTATAAGATTAGTGCTGCCAACCCCCGATAGTGTTTATCATACCACGCTACCGGTGTTGTAATTATCGAACTTTTAAATTTAACTACCGTTTTTAAATACAAGAATGGCGCCTTTAATTGTGGAGGTTACGAACCGGGGATTTCCTTTGTTTTTATAAACATCTAATGTATTATCAATGTTAATTAAAAAATAGTTTTTTCACTTAGAACCAAATTACCAAATATCTATAACCTTGAGTTTTATACCCGCATTTTGGAACACGCCACATTCCTAAATGTCAAAATCAAGTTGCTATGGCAACTGACAAGTGAATACCGCCATTTTGAAAATATAACTGTTCTTTTTACAATATGTTTTAATATAATGTTTTTCTAAATTTAGAATGTGCGATCTGTTTGTTAACTTCAATTGTGTTGTTGTGAGTGAGTGGTTTATTTTCGGATTCAAATATGACCTTTAGGAAATTAGCTAACCCTATTTTTTTTATGCAAGTAAGTATAAGTAAATAAGCATTCAGCTTGTTTAGATACCTTTAGATACAGTTATTACAAAATTATCTATTAAAATATATAAATATATAGCTTGTTTTCGTAACTTTGAAAGCCCGTTTTTTTGAAACTTAAATGCACTCTCTTGTATGTTACATTTTAAAAATGCCTCAGTGATTACCTACTTAATAACAAAATTGTTTGCCTAAATATAGAACTCTTGTTTACCTAAGTTTTACTGTCTTTTAAAGCGTTATTTTGACCTAACCCTAATATATTTTGTTCTCTTAGATATTATCCAATTTGGATATAGCTTTAAAATTTTTTCCCTGCGTTTTATAAAGGTTTTCGCCTTACCTATAATAACGAAATTATCATATTTTTACCTTTTAAAATGTTGTAATAAAAGGCATTTCTTTATATCTGTGCTTTTGAATATTAAAGTAAAGAAATTTCCGTTAACGTTATTATTTAAACTCATTTACGATACTTCTGGATAACTTTTGCAATATTGAAAGGACATTCCAAAAATTTGGTATACCTTTTATATATGTATCGTGGAATTTTTCTTTCATGTTGCGAGTTTGATTTTGTCTGACTGCATATTTTTTTTAGTTATTGAAATTTCAACCTACCTTAACATCTATTGAGTGAGGTTTACAGTCGGATTTGGTCGTGTAGCTCTGTAAGTCTAGAATGAGGCCCATTGGCCAGTCGTATAGCATTGTAACTCTAGACGAGGATTCGGTTGGTAAGTTGTCACTTTAATTTGTAAATCATTTTTTAATAATGATGTTGAAATTTTCCCTTATTGGGTTGGAAAGAACTCAAATGAGAACTTCCCATCCCAGTAAAAATATGCTTTATAGAATGTCTATTGCTATTATCTTTTTACATATCGATTTGAATCTCTTTGAATGCCTTGAAATTGTCTTTAAAATCGTTTAACTTTATGTATATCTAAGAGCTTGTCACGTTTACTTCCTTGACAATGTACCTAATGTTCGTAGTTTTCACTTGGCTCAATAACTTGAAACAGCCCGCAGGTCGTTTCGCAAGATGGAACTTGTGTATATCTCAATTCACTTTTGACGTTAGGCATAGGCCTGGCAAATTAAATGTCGTACCTGATGCCTTATCTCGTGATGTCGTTTCTCTTAACCTTCCAAATTTAATTCTGGATACCTGGTACCTTAATATGATTAAACCCTCACGATTTACCTTATATTTTTTTTCTCACCATCAATTAGTTAACTTTAATTACTTATTCCTTCTCTCATATAGTATATAACCTCTTACACGTTTAACTTTACTTCCCTTAAATTAGCTATCTTTTTCTTTTGGTTGACTTTCCCTTCACCATACCGTTAGATATATATCACTTCATTCTCTACACCCCCCAATATAACTCTGTCGTTTCACTTGATTAACCCTTGAACTTTTCCTACTACATATTATTTGGTTTTTAGTATTGTCGTAACTTTGGTTGAAATAACTCATTGAATTTTTATGATTGGTTTTAGCTGATGTTGAGTGAATGCTTTCTTCTTTGGACTCACATAGGAGACGCGGCCTATGCCATTGTAAGAAATAGTTCGTATTCGCAGTTGCAAAAAACTAGGATTGCCTATTCCATGTGTTTTTCTTCTGAATTATTGCAGTCGCCCACATTATACTACATTATTATTTGCTTCTTTTTCTACTAAATCTACATAACTTATAAACATTTTTTTTCATTGTTTTTTGTTGAACTTTGTGGTGAGGTGCTATTGTTTCTTATTGTTATCTTATTAAATTCTCGGTTGTTTTGGCATATGGGGACAGTGTATCTGTATTTAACTGCTTATAATTGGGCATTTTTGTGTGTTTAGGGTGCTACCGTTTTGAGCAACTACCTTAAAACAGTTTGTTTTTGTGTGTCTGTATCTGTAACGATACTTTTAAGTTGTCGTGTCTACCTTTGTCTGATTTTCTTATCGTAGTCGAAGCACTCGTTAGGAAAATGATCGCACTAGTTCTCTTAGGAGCCTAGTGAATATTAACATATGTTATACCTTATCTTGTCGGATTAATATCGCAGGTGGTCCTTCAGGCTGCGCTGTGTTTAATAGGGACAATTCTCTACCTTCTCTCGGACGCTTTTCCAAAAACTATACTTTTTTCTTAACCCGCTATCTCCGCTATGCCTTATTCTTCTTTCGGTGGACCTGTTCTTGTCCCGGAACACCCGTGCTGTTCTTGTGAACGGACCTGCTTCACAGGTTTCTCTTTTTAGAGGGCACGGGTCAATCCCATTTCAACGGCTCTACTGGAGCCACTCTTTTGTTGTTATTCATTGTCTTGGGTAATAACTAGGCCAATATCTTTGTCTTCTTTATTATCTTTGACAATACCCTTAGTTTTAATATCGTTATCTTACTGATTACCTTTAGTAATAACTTTAGTTTAGTCTCGTTATCTTACCGATTACCGTTAGTAATAATTTTGGTTTAATTTCTTGTTATCTTACCGACTACCGTTAGGAATAACTTCGAGTTATTTCGCGTTATCTTACCGGTTATCTTTAGCAATGACTTTTTTAAATTCATGTCACTTTACCTACTATCTCTTATAATCACTTTAGCTTAATATCGTGTTATCTTATCGAGTATCTCAAATAATAACTAAAGCTTAATACCGTTATCTTATTCATTACCTTTGAGGATAACAACTTAAGCTTAATATCATTATCTTATCTATTATCTTTAACATCAATTTGAGATCTTGCTTTATCTTTTTATCGTCCTAACGTGTGGTATATATGACCAGACGTGGGAATTATCTTTCCTGAAATTTAAGTGAAAAAGCTAACCCGATATAGACATGTAATTTGTTAGGTTAGCATATAAGGATTTAGTAGGTGGTACTTTTGGTAAATTTGTTGATTCACAACTGTGTCATGGACAAGTTTTAAATGTGCATCGTTGGAAAACCAAAGTACCAGTAACAAAATTTGCTAGAGTGCACAGTGACGCACTCCATGAACATTTTAAATTTGGGCACTTCTTGCCAAAAAGAAGAATAGTTTCAATGCAACACTCATGTGTGTCTGCACATAACAACTTTTATGTTAGCTTTAGTTAAATAGGTTTAGATAGTTTAGGCGACTTGTCGCACCCGTGTTAGTTTAAGTAGTGTTTCATGCTCCCCGACAAATTTGTGCTGTCGGTAATTAGTGTAGTCAAAGACTATCGGGCTACCTATTCCGTTTCCTGGTACTTCGGTAGACGTGTTATCGGTCGAAAAAACCAGGTGGCGCCTTATATAAACATTTTGTAGGTTTAAGTTAGGGTTTATGTAGGGTAGTTAGGACTTAGATTTTAAGCTGTTACTGTGCTAACAGACTTTTTCTTTTTTTAAGTTTTTTCTTTTGTGGCTTTGTCGCGATTGTTACGTGCCAAGGGTCACTTTAACATTGTATTTAGGTTAAGTTGTTGTACGGAAGTTTCCCGCCATATTTTCAAATACGCGAGGCGCGGGAATTTTTAAATAGACTAGGCGGAGCTTCCGATACGTCAGAGTAGTGAGTTTGCGTAGTGTGCATATCCCTATAGGGGTATGGCAATACTAGACAAAGAGGGGGGTCGAGTTTTGGTGACGCTGGGAATCGTGGCGGTTCTCTTATGATCTTCAAGTGAAATAGTCGTGCCGGGCATCATATCTTATCTTACTATGTAGATTCCCTTGCCTTGATTATTTTTGTTGTCTTTACCTAATTAACCTCTTCCTTATCGTTCCACTACATTTAGGATGGATACGACCCCTCGGAGCAGCCCACGACCGATGTCCATGCTCAACCAACACCACTGGGACCCGTAGCAATATCTTCACTATCAACCCGGAAGGATGATAGGCGTACCTGGGAAAAGCCGGATATCTTACGTGAGTAAATTCTATAATTTTCATTGCCTTAATTTTGTGTTAATTTTACGTCGTATTACGTAATATTGATGACATCATCAGTAGTTGACCGCACCTAAATCCGTATAAGATTAGTGCTGCCAACCCTCGATAGTGTTTATCATACCACGCTACCGGTGTTGTAATTATCGAACTTTTAAATTTAACTACCGTTTTTAAATATAAGAATAGTTACTATGATGTTACGTTTGAAATCTTTGGGTACCTCGCCTTTCTCATACATATAGCTTACAACTCGAAAGAGACATTCTGTTACTGCCTGTCCAGCGACTTTTAGAGTTTCTGCTTGCACCTTATCTGTACCCGGCGCCTTACCATTTTTCAAGCTCTTTAGTGCTAATTCAAACTCATCTCTAAGTGTAGGATATCCCAGGTCATCATTTTCAATGTCTGATTCCTGTTCTAATGCTGTTAGTTCCCCTCCTAAATATAAATTTCCTATATATTCCTGCCATCTAGTTACTTTTTCTACATTTTCTATAATGACGTTTCCTCCCGCATCCCTTATATTTTTGCTATATGGTTTTATATCCCTAAAATTCATTCTAATTAATTTGTATGGTTCGTGTCTTTCCTATTTCTATCTTACTTTGTACCTCTTTGCACTTTTCATCAATCCATTTTTCTTTACCTTTCCTGCATTTGCGAATAATTTCCCATTTTATGGCTTTGTATCTATGCTTTCCTGTTTCATGTGATATATTTTTGTATTTTCATCTTTCTTCTATTAAATTCAGGATCTCCTTTGTTATCCATAGTTTCTTGTTTTCTTTTTGTGCATACCCCAGAATATCTCTGGCCGCTATGGCTAAGCTGGATTTAATGTTATTCCATTCTGTTTCTACTTCCTTAGTATCAGAAATTGTCCCGATATCTTTCAGCAATTCCTTTGACTTTTTTTCAAATCTTTGGTGGATATCTTTATCTTTTAGCTTTTCAAAGTCAAAGTGCCTTTTTCCGTTCCTCTTTTTCAGATTTTTAAATTTAAGTGCTGGCTTCATAATTACGATGTTGTGGTCATGTCTATATCTGCATCCGGGTAGCTTCTACAGTCCTTTACTTGATTTCTATACCGTTGTTTTAACAATAATGTAATCTATTTGATATCTTCCTATATCTCCTGGCATCTTCCACGTGTATCGCTTTCTAATATGATGTTGAAATAATGTATTTGTGATGGTTAAGTTGTTCTTGTCGCAAAATTCTACCAGCGTATTTCCCCTGTCATTTCACGTGCCTAAACCAAATAAACCTACTATCGCTACTTCCCTACCCTCACCTACCAGTGCATTAAAATCTCCCGTAA
Organism: Platerodrilus igneus; assembly: GCA_036346225.1. Classification (NCBI taxonomy): domain Eukaryota; kingdom Metazoa; phylum Arthropoda; class Insecta; order Coleoptera; family Lycidae; genus Platerodrilus; species Platerodrilus igneus. The sequence continues at coordinate 2,655,008 of JARFIW010000791.1, forward strand.
TTATCAAATTTTCATCGCTTCTACCTGTTCCTCACTGTAGCTAGAGGTGGGCATGTATATTTGTATTATTACTGTATTTACTGGTTTAGATTCAAAAATAACCATGAGTACTTTTCGACCTTTTGTACGTAGTTTTTTACACGTCGTTCTAACTTTTTTCGCATAACTATCCCCACACCCGAATTTCCTTCCTCTGATCCTGTATGAATTACTCTAAAGTCTCCACTCCAAAAATCCTCCGCCTCTGGTTAGCGCACTTTGCTGATTTCCACTATGTCTAGTGCTAACCTATTCATTACGAGTTTTAGGTTCTCTAGCTTACCTACTTGTTTCATACTTTTGACATTCCACGCTCTAACTCGCAGAATGTTCACGGATCTTTTTCTATGCTTGCGGATCACATCCCCCGATGTAGTCCCCTCCCGGAGATCCGAATGGGGGATTATTTTATCTCCGGAATTTTTTACCCCAGAGAATGCCATCATGATTAATAACAGTTTGAGTACGCTGTGTACTTGGGAGATAATGTGGTGGTTTCCCGTTGCCTTCCACATCGCAGTAGTGTGTCTTAGAATGTCATACCGACCCCTATGGTCTCTGCCACTTTAAGTATCGAAAAAGCTTCTGCCCACTTTCACCTCACCTTCATTAAATATTATTTATCTCAAATATTTGCTGCCCGGTTATAGTTTTTTGCTGAACGACATCGACTTTGGAGAAATAGAGAGGTCTTTAAAATATCAACTACGCGTATACACTTTAGATGCGTTTAAAAAATCATACACATGTGTTAAAAAAAATAAATTTGTTGTTGTCGAAATGACAAAGAAAGATTTTCTTGGAACGTTGAAAATAAAACAGTCGATAACTAATCGAAAAAAATATGTAAATGAAGAGAAAGTTAATTGGCTTCAAGCTCGAGTAATAAAGCCTATTAAAGAATGTCCTTTTTCAATATTTATGAAAAACACCCATAAAGCCGAAGAAGAATTTAAAGAAATTAATATAAAGAAGATAAGCAAAGGTTGTCCGGATACTGATAATCGTTTTGGGTTAAAACGTTTTAAGCTCCATGCAAACGGAAAAAAAAATTTTTGCAAAAAAAATGGCGGATATTAAAAGTCTGATGGCTCTTGTACCAAACGATGTTAAATATTTTTACAAAAACTTAAATACAGCGGATGTTAATGATGATGTCGAGGCATTTGGTGAACACATCGATTTTATCCTTGAAACAGAAGACCAATAAGAATTTTTTCAACTAAAAACTGTTACTTTGTATTTAATATAATTTTTTACATTTCTCGTTTGTATTTAAGCGATTACACCTCTTTCCCGCCTATGTATATTATGTAGTTCTGTTCCTGGTCCCAAGTGCCCAAAAAATAACAAAATAAGTAATATTTACATAACAATGGCTTTATGTGCCACAGTATTTTGCATTATCCAAGAACCATTAACAATGCCCAAAAGGACCCATATACAACATTTAAATTTTACCAAAAAGAAACCAAGCGCCATTTTAAACCACAACACAAGATGGAAAAATAAAATTCTAAAAAATTTATTAAGATCTTTTAAGTTAACATGTTTCCTTTAATAAAACTCCTAGGCAAAACTGTTATAAGCACAATTTGATTTTTCAAATTAAAGAAACGTTAACAGTAATTTTCTCGCAGTCAGAAAATGGCGGTTGGTACCTTTTAGATAAACGCTATCCAACTATCCTATAGAATATTGATGCTCATTCAACTAATCGTAATTTCTACGTCTGTTAGACAACAGAATTATATGCACACTTTTTAAAAGTTTTTACCATTATGGTTCATATATCAATGGTTTATTGAAATCAACGAGTTACTTGCATAGTACTTTGAACAACAAATGCCATACATTAACAAATCACCTTAAGATTTATAGCTAAAATTAAAGTAAATACTTAGAGCAAGGTCTGTAATAAATTTAAGATCGTTAGAGTTGTTCTTGCATTATACGAAATAATTCACAAATTTTAAACCTTTTATCGTCCACATTTTCAGTGACTTCCAACAACTTTTATACTTAGCCAACTAATTCAGTATTAAATGGAGTGGATAGGAGAAAACAGCTTGAAAACACAAGGTCTCACGTTGAGCTAATGCAGTAGTAAAATTTCAAACTTTTACCATTTCACATCGTTCGTTACAGAATGGCGGTCTTTACTTCTCGGGAGCTATTTTTTACTTTAACTTTGTCATCTATCCCCGTAAGGAATTTATCCTTTTATCGATCTGCAAGTAGTTTTTAATAAAACCAAACTGTAAAGTGTCTGAAGCATTTGCGCTTTAATGCGGTGAAAATTGTTGTCATTTATGTTGTGTAGAATTTTAAAATGTGTGAATTTTACAGGAACGCGACTTTTCTATTTTAATTTAAAAATAACATCAATTTTTAGAAGATGTAAATTTATGCGTCAATAGGAACAAAAAATATGGTCTGGATGAACGTCGACACTTTACTCCTGTTTTATTGAAAAAATCTCAATTGTTTTGCTGTTCAGTATTTTTCAGGTTAAACCCATAGTTCAGGATAAATTTTTCTGAAGATGTCATTTTTGGAATAATTTTTAACACGTGATAAAATTTTAGCCGCTGGAACAGATGTTGCAATCTTGCTATTTGATGCAAATTTAAGGCTATTTTTAGACATAAAACAGACCTTTGTAAGATCCAACCAGCGCTCTTTGTATGACGTACATGCTATTCATACACGAGTTTTCGGGCATATCAAGGGATATGAGTAAATTTTAAAGAACCTAGAAGTCTGCACTCGGAAGGGACAAAACATTTGGCTGTCAATGGGACAATCGATTGATTGACAGCTACAAGGGTGCACTTAAAAATATTATAAAGCTTACAAAATGGAATGATATAGAAGACTATTTGAACTAATCAAGATTCTTCTTATTTGTATTTTGAACAATTTGAAACAAAATATAGGGAGATTAATCAGTTCAGTGCGAATTTCAGTTTAGTTGTAAATGATTATGAAATAAATTAGATTGAGTGTTAAAATAAATACATTTAATGTGATATGAATTATTAGAGAAACGGTTAAAATAGATATGCTTGTGTTTACATAAATTAAGGATTAACAGCTAGTAATAAATAAATAAATTATGCTTTGAGTGTTAATTAAGAAAATAGTGTGTTGCCGTTTTAAAGAGACGGTGTACCATTGTATTAATAATTTAGTACGGTAGAATTGTTATTGCTTGGAAAAAAATATCATTAGTGCATTGTAATTTCTATGTATCTACAAGTAAACAGGCTGGTACAAAGTCAATAAAAAAGAGTCAATAAACGAAGTCAAGATACGATATGAATGAGTTACTAACGCAAATTGTATCGCTATTCCGACACGTATGTTAGTGCAAGGAATGATGAAACCAAGCCCTAAAATCTTGAAGTATTTTCGGTTCCGGGCTCTGAGTACAGGTGCTCCATATCTTTATTAATGTCTGCCGGAAAGAAATCAACGAATCTCTTTTGGTCGTTCAAATAGTAAAGACGCCTGCATTTACCTTTACTACCACCGTTATCATGTATTAATATAAAATTTGTTTTCAGTTTATTTACATGAGTTACGTTTAAGCCTTGGAAGCGATCTTTTAAAAACTTCTTCCAAATCTTCTTGTGACAAATTTTAGTTATTAAACAGATGTTAAATATGGAATTTTGACAAACTGATATAATTATTCTAAGTCGAAATAAAATTAATAATTGAATTAATATTAGGGCGATTAGCATAAGTAAACAACAATGTAAAAGCTGAAATACTCAAGACTGACTAACTGATCTAGGGCTCCCGGGGTATTTATGTTGTCCCTGCCCCTCACATGTCTGTGGAACTTGCAGAGCTCATGTCTGCTTATTTCTTAATTCTATTCATTATAGAATGTAACAATCTTAATTTCTAAGTAATTGCGGTTTCTTAACCGTCTGTGACCTGCACCTACAGTATCACTTACGTCTGGAATATAATGTATTACATCCGTTCTCACAACTTGCTTGTGAACTTTTAATAACATTTCTGGTTTATCCTTGAATTTATAATGGTGCGTCTAAGTTAAGTTTCTTAGTGATTTTCTAATAATTTCTATTTATTTGTACATGTATGGATTGGGGGATACGTAACTCCTCCCGACCTAAATGAAAAATTAGGGTTTCTTTTACTTAATTTTTAAAATTCATTGTTTAAAATTTATTGTCCCCAAAGGTATATTTGTTTTTTTATTTACCTTTGTTTCCTTATGACTAAAATTTCTTTCATTATTCTTATATCTAAGATACATTTTGTAAAATACATACATGATTAATAAACTGATTATAATGATTAATAGAATTGTCCAAACGCTTATATTATCGTAGTGTAATTTTGGCACTTTTAACTTACTCAAGTGTTTTTTATAATTGTCCATTAGTTTCATGACGTGGTTAAGATTGTCCAAGTCTAGGTGTTGTAGTTGCATGGGTTTGTTGATTATTTCCTCGTCTTCAGTTGTGTTATTTTGAATTGTAGTTTCGGTAAATTTGCGAATTTCTTGGTTACTGTGGATCTTGATATACTCTGATGATTTCCTTCTTCAATTTTAAATAAGTCTTTTTTAAGGGTGATCACTTTGCTTCCGGTTAATGCTAAATTGTTCTCTTCTCGATTGCAATGTGCGGTTGCTGCTTCTGTTGGAAATACGGCAATCCATTTGTTTTCTGTAACTTTTTGAATTTTTATGTTGGTGATTTGTACTGGTTTGGCTTTATAGTTGTAATGATTTAAACATCTTAGTAATTGTACTTCGCAAGGGCTGTTTTCTTGGATAGTTGTTGTTGTTAATAATTGACATAAATATTGATTTGGTGTTACTTCGTTACATTTTTCGTTTGTGTAACCATATCTGAGTTCATTTAAGTATAGGAACTTGGTTTTGGGCATGATAACTTGATACATGCTAGTAATTTTTATTGGAAAAGCAAATAAATGATACTAATCATAAATGTTACTTTCTACTATTGGGATTTCTATTAAAAATGTGATTTTGTTATTCTTTACATAGCCCTTCACTATAGCTATTTTTTCAAATATGAGAAATTTTGAATCTATTACATGAAAGAGTAATTTACTGTTAGTTATAAATGATTTAATTCTTATTAATTCTTTTAATAAGTCAGTTGGTTCTATGATACTAGAGTGTAATGTATTTAATTTTGCAAATGTTACAGCATTTTCTATTGTGGCTAAAATTTGTTGGATTACAGTACGGGTTGATATTATTTGAGTGAATATTGTATTAAGTTTAATTAAGTCTCGCATTACTAACATCGTGGTTTGCATGTTAGTTTCAAGGGTTTGTATTCAATTGGTAATACTATCTTGATTTCTTACTAGCTCTCTTAACGTATCGTTGAATTTTATTATAGTTGATTGGTTAGAGGTATTTGGTTACTAACAATAGTTTTTATATCATTTTAGTTTTCAATTAACTGCTTTATTGCGTTGTCATTACGTTCTGCGTCTTGGTTATCTAAATTGCCTATGATAGCTTTTATTATGTTTCCTAGTTCGTTAGTTAGTCCTATATTTCGTCTCGTAATTTGTTCTGTGGGTATTAATCTATTAAACTTATCTTCTATATTCCTTAAAATATTTTTTATTATGCTGTTGTAATTCATCATTTCTATTGCGTACTCTTTTCCGAATTTGGCTATATCCATTGATTGTTTTAGTCTATAATAGTTGTCTTTGATTATGTGAAATTCTTGTTTTAATTCCGTTAAATCGAATTTTTGTGCGAATGTCCAATAATTTATTGTATTTTGCATACTTCCTAATTTTACTGGTAGTATACCGGGGTTGTTTTTTGTCTTCAATTATTACGTCGTTGTCCGTTCTACCTGGGCAGAGGTTGACGTTAAGGGTGATGGCTGTCCATCTGAAATTACAGGGTGTCTTAGGTTTTTTAAATGCATGTATTTTACTATCTTGCCGTTATCTACTACGGCTATATTTTTAACTGATATTTTTTTAATTTTAAATGGGCCTAAATTTCTGGGTGCCTTTTTGCGACTTTTACTTTGCTTTAACTTCATTTATTTCTACTTTTTATTTTACTTTATTTTATTTATGTTACTCAACACATTTTAATATTACTGTGAAGTGTATGCAAAATTTTATATTTCACACACACACACACACACACACCACACACACACACACATACACACACGCACGCACGCACGCACGCACGCACGCACGCACGCACGCACCCACGCACCCACGCGCACACGCACACACGCACACACGCACACACGCGCACATACACACACACACACACAACACACACACACTCACACACACACACATATATATACACACACACACACACACACATACACACACACAAAACACACATACACATATACACGCACAAAACACACAGTTTTAAAAGTATATTAGTATAAGGAGAATAAATTCACCAAGATCTGTATTATCCAATATTAATCCAACTGATTGCAAAGAACAGCTTCAATCTACGGGCTTTTTCTGCAAAATTAAAGTAATAAAATGAAAAGGTTATGTCGCTGTCTAGTAAAAATTCAGTGCGGTACGCATCTGTAAAGATATTTTCCTGACTTGTCATATTCATGAAATAGTTATTTCCTTTTGAAAATGTAGGCAGGTTGAATAAAACTAGTCCTTCATAAAATCTTTAAGACCTTTAAATTTAAATACGTAAAAATACTTTCAACTGGCTGTCACTTAATTGTCTCGTAAAAACTTTTCAGAACGAGCTTTCGTATTTTATACTATATTAACTCATTCAAATCCAAGAAATATTAAAGGAGATCTATGAGGATAAGCTTTTGTCGCATTTTCGGAACTTAAACTACTGCTAAATGGTAGATGAGTAATCAGTTATTGGCTCTTTCACTTTAAAGATTTTCTTGTTTTAAGATTTTGTATTCTAATAATTGTCTTTTGGGAGTAAAAATATAACGACTACTGCCGATGTATTCGAATTATTTTAATAATAGTAGTTTTGTCTTACCAAAATATTTATTTCTTAAACATAAAAATAGTTGCTTAAATGTTGCCATAAGAAATACAAGAACTCATGAGTTAAGTCGTAAACCCCACTCAACACGAAGGTCAATACATTAATATACGAGGTAGTGGAAACGTAGTCGAGAACATCACAGAAGCTCAAGGACGCGTAAACAGGATATGGGAATCGTGAGGTTGGGCTGATTTTTATATGTAGAGTGTATAAAACCTTTGTTTTAACTATTGACTTACGTTCAAGAATTCAATATTATATATATGTATATATATATATATATATATATATATATATATATATATAATTTGTATTATTAACGACCTTTAGTTTTAATTTAATGATTGTTTGCGGGTTATAGGTCACTGGAAATAACTACTCTTCTTTAATACCTAAATTTTCGCATATATTTTATGCTTGATCACAGGTTTAACTACAAAAAAAAAAACTAAAAAGCTGTTTTAAATATTTAATGTACACGTAATAATTTCATGTTTCAATGATATTTTTAACCAACCTCATTGTGAGTAGCTGAAAGTTTTCATACTTATAATCAGTGTTTATATATTTTAGTTAAACCTGTGATCAAGCATAAAATATATGCGAAAATTTAGGTATTAAAGAAGAGTAGTTATTTCCAGTGACCTATAACCCGCAAACAATCATTAAATATATATATATATATATATATATATATATATATATATATATATATATATACTTCTTTATAAAGATATATATATATATATATATATATATATATATTGTAGTGGATTTAAAGGGTTAAATTTGGGGTCAACAAAGCAATTTCCTAACACCCTGTATAGAAAAAGGAACCATTTATATACGTGCAAAATTCATTTCATTTATTTAATTTAAATTCACAAGTATTGACATAATTTTATAATTAAGGATTAGGAGGTAAAAGATTCATAAAGAAAATCAATTTTATAAGCCAATAGAAATTATTAATTAATTTAATGTAGAGTAAATCAACGGTTTATAACGTCAGAAAACGCATAAGAGCATGAAAAATCAAAATCTCAAGGCGAAAAGCTTTCTTAACAAACAGACAGACGTCGGTTATATAGAATACCATGAAAACAAACTCCTAGAAATGTTATTTTAAACGATCATTAATTAGGCACAGCTGCACGTTGGAAAGGTCACCTTCCCTTTATTTGTGTAGATAACAGAGCGAGCTTCAAGGAAATATTGTTCAACCATCGGTGGTTTTGCATAAACGCTAACAAAAGCTTCTTAACGAGCAGAAAGGATGCACAATTAATAATATGTTACAGAATGAGACGGGCATAGAAGCATGCATTTTAGTAGGCAAGTATTCGATCCACGTCGGGTTTATAAAGACGCGGGCAGCTATATCGATTTTCTACAACGCAAGCAAGGTTAGAATGCGACATCAAATATGCATAAGACAGAAATAGAGATATCACAAGCGGAGTTATAAGACGTCACTAAAATGTATGATTGGTCGAAATAGATAGTTTTAAAACAGACGAGCACGCGACAGGTGGATGTGATAGTTTGTTTGTTTGTAGCGTGTTGACGAGCAATATTTCTAGAAGTTTAAAACGGTTACACAAAATTTGCGGAAATGTTATTTTGCAATTAGGTATTTCGCGTAAAGTGTGACCAATAGGGGCCTGATTTTATCATATAAATACGCTAGGAAAATTAATAGCTCTCTTTTTTATTTTGCATCGCTTACAACGTACAAAAATCTACTGAAGAGGCTTGTAGGTATTAAAAATTTGTAAATTCAGTAGTACAGTATTAGATTGTTGTGGCCTTATAGTTAGAAACGCGAATCGTGTCGAGTTTATTAAAATTTAACTGAGGTCCAACGAATACTTTAACAAGCTCGTAAATTAATAATGCGATAATAAACAAGTGTAATATACATGGATTTAGATATTGAAATGGATATGGAATGGGTAGCACGAAGCGTAGCTTAGAGTGTGTTTATCTTTAAACATCTGGTGGAGCCGCACGCATAACCACTAGGCCGAGGGGTTCAGGAACATAATACATCGTCAACGAAGATGGAATCTTCAAGTTTTCCAGGTAACGCATTAGAATTTGCTGTTTTTTTATAAACTGTTGAAATTTTTGTGATGTGTGAGAATGAACTTTGATGGTATTTTTTGTTATTTTACGTATTAAAAAGGATACGTATAGCTGACTATTAATATGGTATTTTGAATATAAAACAAAAAGTGTACGTAAAGCTTATTGAATTGCTTGATGAATTTAAATTTAATTGTTAAGAGTACATGGGTTTTTTTTGAAGTTTGTAGTAATAGTATGCAAAGTGGAAAGCATACGCTGATAAACTGGGTTATCATGAGCTCACCATACTCCAGTGTGTAGTAAGAAACCAAGTTCAGATATTATTTGGGGCCCATTTACTCCTGTTGCATTAAATGTGTTAGAAATTTTCATTTTAAAAACTTGGACTTTACAAAGATAGCATGTATTGAGGTGTAACTTGAGCACCGAACTGTAAATAACATTGAATTATTATTTGTAAATAGTGGTTAATAAATATTGTATGATTGTTGTATTATTTTGTGATTTTATTGAATGGGGTGTGAACGGTAAAGAGAATGAGAGTAAATTTAGCTATACGAGAAAAAGCACAGCTGAGCTAGCCAGGGAAGCTGCTGAAGAAAATAATTCGATGAAGCAGAATGCGGGTAAGAAAATTTTTGTAAAAATTTTATGTTTGAAAATAAATTTCTTTTTGAAAACTGGCGAGGTCTGGACCTAAAAACAGGGTTTCACGGCAATTTATGGCGCCCAACGTGGGCTAAAATGTTTTTAGAAAGTACCAGTTCCTGTGACCAAAAGGTGACCAAAAGGCACATTCCACGGCAATATATATATATTATATATATATATATATATATATATATATATATATATATATATATATATATATATATATATATATATATATATATATATATGTATATATATAAAGTACTGCGAAGTTCGGTCTGTTAATGACTGCTAATAAAAAACCTTTAATGCTACTACTACGGCCTCACGATTTGCACGCCATAATTTACTGCGAAATCCAAGTCCCACGCTTGTGTGGCCAAAATTACTGCGAAGTTCAACTTCCTATAAATGCAAACATGCTACAAACCTTTGATGCTTCTTATATACCTACGAATACTTACAATAACTCTGCTTCGTCACGAAGTATGCCACGGCTGCTCAGCTGCTTTTTTGAAAAACCAAACTAACTACAAAAAAATTCTACTACGGTAAAAACGCCTAAATTTATTTATATATTGATAAGATAAGACAAGCCAAAATCAACATAAAACTTCGCTCACTCGTTAATTATACATTATGTACATCCTCTTTGCTAAAATAGCACATTTCACAATACATTTAGAAATCAATAATTATCCAATATTTACAATTATACTATCTATAAAAAAGTAATAGGGCTTTCCCACAGTCTTTATTTTACCTCCGATTTAGTACAAGCTCATAATAATCCTTAAACCTTCGTGCAAATATAGCACATCATTCCCCCAAAAGTTCCCTTTTACCTTGTACATACCAAAAATTATTAATATCATCAATTATTTCTTAAACCTAAATTTCCACAAAAAAATAAAGTGCAATAATGCAACAACAAAAGTTCAATTCATAACACTTCCCAAGTTTATCTTTCTAGTTCATAACAGTATACCCACAAAGCAGAAAACATCTGTTTTTACACATATGCAAACAAAACAACAGTTGCCTGGATTCTATCGCTGCTCCCAGGACTGACATCATACCATCAACGACTGCTGCTTACAGGAACATCCAATCTCGATTGCAATCCTAACAACTGCTAGCTGCAACCATATCAGCAAAGGGTTATCTCATTTTCCAGCTCCATACTGCATTCTAACTTCGAAACCTCTGCTATAATGTGTAGATAATCAACCAGTTCGGCAAAACACTATCCCTTATTCCATTTGCAATTTCATACTAAGCACACTTCGTGTAAATGAAAATGTAATAGTTGTACTTACATAACTTTAATACTTAGAGCCGTTAGCTAGTTGTAACCATAAGAGCAAGTCTAAAGAGACGTACACTTGCTGGAAACCTAGAGAGAGCCTCACCACCACTTGTTAGGGCTCATATATTCCTCGCTTGCCCCTCTAAAGCTTGTTAACACCGTTAATACAAACATTCAATTCTTGAAACTTTTAACGGTTAGATTTTTCTATAAATTCCAGAAACAACTCCAACGGCCAACGAAATCTTAGAAATTTTCCCTCACACCACAAGCTAAAGTCATTTCTGTGAATTTCACTTCCAACCAACACCGATTTTCTCCGAAAACTTAAGTTTACACTCTCAACAACGCACGTACTATAAAGATTTCTTCGAAAATTGCACGCTTACTGGCAAAAGTTGACGTTTAAAACACGCTTCTAATAATACTCGTCATCTCTATCTCGCTTCAATACATGCGCGCTAAATCACCTGTCTACCTTGTTTGTTATCACCGTTATTCCTGACCGTTGAAGTTCCATCACCACGTATGCCACGCATACTCATTTTATAACACAATCGCTCTTTGTTTACTGGTTCGCAAGTTCTATTATAACGGACAAACTTGCCCTCTGTTTTTAAGTTTAAACCATGTCCATGTTAACACGTGATATTTCTATCTTACTTCTACGCATTTAAACAACTAACTTCTCTTTGTTTCTCTATTGGCAAAGCAATGTTTGCAACCGCCTAGATCCCCCAATAATATAATTCATTTATAATTGACGGCTGCCTTACAAACCCTACTAAGAATTCGCTTGTTGTTTGTGTTGTCTTATCTTTAACGATACTCAGAAAGCTTCGTTTGAAAATAACTGCCAACGATTTAAAATGCTGAAGTTGCTTTTCAGAAAATATACTTCCCTCTTTTGCTACAATTCAACTTGAAGTTTATCTTGGTTTATAATATGAAATAAACAATGCTTTATACTTGTTAAATACAACAGTGAAAATATGTTTTTGTTATAAACGCTATTCTTAATTAATATTCATAATTAAAGGATGCTGCTAATTGAGTTTTAGCTTACTGGAATTATTTAGTACAATTATTGATTTTTACTCTACAGAAAAGCGTTTCACCTTTTTATATGTATTTTATATACATAAACTTGAAATAATTACCAAATTGAGTACAAATGCTGTATTAAACTCCAAATATCACAGATTTAGCTGTAAATCTTCTTTTATGAAAATCACAAAGGTCAAATTACATATACAAATCGCACTAATATTTGCATAACTATTAACAAAACATTTACTTGGTTGTTTCACAAGGGAAATAATTGATTAGTTGTCTTGTTAATGCTAAATATTAGTTCGATTTGTATACGTAAATCACTTTTATGATTTTCATAAGAGAGGATACCCATACAAATCGAACTAATATTTGCATAGTCATTAATGAAATTACTTGATTGCTTTATAAGGGGAATAAACATCCATTGATCAGCTTCGGACTTGTGGACTTCATCAGAATGGAGTAGTTTAAAACCCAAATGAACCAACAAAAGTAATGTACCGAATGTATATTAAAAGGAACCGCTGTATAGGCATAAGTATAAGTAAACCGCCATCTAGTGACTAACCAAGCATTTACTGGGGATATACATTAGACTTTTCAACGTAGTGGTTTAGCATCGCCTTTTGCAACTTCACGCCTTAAATCTTACTAGAAGTTCATCTACCATTCAAGGATGATTTTTGTTCTCAATAAGTGATTGCCTAAACCCTTATATGCGCACCTGTTTTTGTAAGATGCCTTAGGCAGGTTGACTGTGGCGTATTACACTGGACGATGGGATCGTCAAATCCATACGTGTTAACGGTGCAGATATGTAAGGTAAAAGGAGAATAAGTAGGATCGGAGGATTAGGTCAAGAACCTTTTTGTAGTTATGAAGAAAGAATTGAGTGTCCTGTGGGTAGAGCGCAAATGCGTCTTCATGTAGGTTTAACCCTACTGGGTTTGCAGTGAATTCCTTTTCTCTAGTCTTCAGCTCTGAAAATAATTTTTGTATGCATTATATTCCACAACAATTACTATATAAATCAAGAAATTATGGCAATGGATTAGTGTAGTCTCGTCTACAGTTTTAATTATGGCATATTTGGTTAATTCTTTTATATATTTCTGATTTAAAAGAATTGTGCGACTCAAACTAAGTTTTCGCGAAGTTTTTGCCCATACTGTGCTATGCCTTGCACATACTAATACTGCACTTCAAACAGTCATTTTAAGTCCTTACAGCACAAGCTGCTATGAACATGGATCGCTTGGCTATAAATACACAGTATTATGAGTCTTTCTACTTCCAAACGATAGTCAATCTTTCAAATTTCAGAAGTGGTTTATTTTCAGTAACGATAACTATCTTGAGAATTATGACTGATCATCAAGCTAATACTGAAAGCATAAAGTGGCTCTATATTGCCCCATATAAAATTTCTACCAAAGTTTATGCATTCAAAGCTCTTTTAAAGTTTTATTATTATAGCCCATCCGCTGGTTCTGTAAGGAAATTTATTTTAAATTCGCTCCAAAACATTTTTGTAATAAGTACATTGAAGTTTAAAAATCCCCTTCACAAAAGTTATCGTATCCTAACTAGAATTGAAAGTTTTCAAATATAGAAAGACAGCCCATTAGCTTTATTATATATTTATCAGTGGAAGGAAATATGAATTTAGGTAATTTAAAGATTTTGGAATTTTGCAACATTTTTTTAGAAATGTTACAATAAAAGCTGATTTTAATTTAATAAATACTGTATTGGTGGAACTAAAATCCATAATTACATTATTACTTATTTTAGGAAAAATATTTAGTTAAAACTAGTACGTAACTTAAAAGAAGTTTTGGAATTGTGATATTACCAGATAAAATTATTTTAAACTCAGTATAATTTAATTTCATGTAATAATACGGGTGTTAGGGAAATTTCAATATTTCATTTATTATTATCCATAGAGGATGAAGCATCTTCAAGACGCGGACGCCTTTAACCTGTTACGTTTATTTTCGACGATAGATTCAAATACGTCTTTTTTTGTGGTAATTCGTTTTTCATTCACATGCCTTCTGTTTCTATTCAAAACCTCATCCTGCATTTTTACCTCGTTACAATAGTACGCGTAATCATAACATTTCTTTCGAATCTATTCATTCTAAAACGAAAATTTATTCCATAAATTAAATAGTCATTAGGTATCCGTTAATTTGTTAAACATTTCGATAACGTATAATTGCTTTCTCTTGTGTTTCTTATTTAAAGACTTGTCGAAATAATAGATCTTACTATTATTTGATAGCGTGTTTTCCAGTTTGCTAATTGCGCTTTGATAACGCAAGGATTGCAGTTCGAACTCGTGTTATTTAAACCAATTTTAAATTGATTCTGCAGCTTGTAGGCCCAACTGTTCGTTGACGTAGACCAAGTGCTTTTGTCTGTAGACCGCTGCTTGCAGTTACGGTGGCAGGGCAAATGGATCCTGACTACTGTGGCGTTGTTGTGCTGACATACCCCCGACAGATTGCAAGATAAGCATCCCGACGCATAAAGGTACGTGACTAGTTTTCTTTTATGCACATTGAGGATAATTATTTATCAGCGGTTGATGTTGTGAAACCAGTTCATCATACATGTTTAAAAGCTAGCTACGCTAGTGCTTCTGGTTATATTTTATTAATTCTTACTACAACTTGGTCTACATTTAATACTTTAATTTAACACACGTGCTATTGAGAAAATCTACATTTAATACTTTAATTTAACACACTTGCTATTAAAAAATCTAAGCATTTTTTCCAATGAGTTTTATTACATATTAGCTACTAAATGCGCACTTCGTGGATCCATTATAAAAAATTTGTCCTTTACAATATAACTTCAATTTAATACTTTTCTTTGTCCATGTGAATCAAGAAATTTTAATTAATTTTTATTGTTAATAGATAATCATGGGCGACATGTCTTTTTTTGTTCTTTTTGTTTGTAGTTGAATCCCCCCACTCTCCGCGTCTGGAAGTTAGCCTGGTATTTACGTTTTTTCCGGCTATGTCTAGATACGTTGCATAATTTTTGACGCCCTGGCGTGGGGTTCCGATTATGTTTCGTGTAACTTTGACCCCGATTTTGTTTTAGTTAACGGTTATTTTGATTTGGTTTTAATTAATTTCTGCCTCGAGTTTGTTTTAATTAATTTTTGCTCCGATTTTTTTTTGTTGTTAGTGCCAAAGTTCATACATTACCCGCATTTCTCGGCCTGATGCTACTTGTTTTTTTCCCCTTACGTTCGACCTATTGTTTATTTTTTCTTTTTTTTTCGGCGCTTTGGTGTTCCTCATATGAGAATCGGTTTTTTTTATTTCTTGTGTGAATTCGATCTTCTTAAATTTTGATTTTGTTCTCTTCCGTGATTGCTAAATATCCTTAGTTAGCTCATGTCAGATTATTGGATTTGTGTTTTCGCCAATAATCCTAGTCCATTGAAAACGCTGGCGCCCAAAATTTTTCTTTTTCTTCCTTCTCTCTCTGTACATTTTGTTCTCCCCGTCACGTCTCGAGTTGGTTTTTTTTCTCCGATTTTTCTTTTATTCTTCAGCCCTTTTCTAATTTCTATTTGGTTGTGTCGCTTATTGGTGTTTTCTGAAGTTTATCCGTTGAATGTGTTAGATTGTTCTGTATTGGCAATAACTTTTCTTTTGGTTTCTATCGAGTTACGGTTAGCCTCTAGTTAGTGACTTTCTACCAATTTCTTTCTTGTACGTATTCAAAATGTCTCCTTTTTCGGCTTTCGATCAAAGTCTCTTATTGTTGGAGTGGAATTTGAAAATTTTTGGTAACCCAAATACTCTTCCGTACATGATTTTTTGAAGCGAGTTAAAAAACGCCGACGAGCTCACCATGTGTCAGAATTCAGTTATTTGAGTCCGCAGTGGATTTGTTCGAGGCTAAAGCGTTACTTTGGTATCGTGGTTATCGGCATATGTTTTCTGACTGGAAGTCGTTGTCTAATGTACTAATTCATCATTTCGAACCTCCGGATTTTGCCTATAAGTCTACTACTATTAAGAAAAATACTTTTACTTCACATGAGCGAGTTGTTAAAGTTTCTGCTACGCCTACCGATAGATCTGACACTTCTTCCATACGTTCTACTGTTCTTCCTCCTAGTTCTACTTCTACTCGTTAGGTCGTATGATTTAATTGCGATAAACCTGGTCATGCTTCGACACGTTGTACTCGTCCTAAAGTACTATATTGTTATGGATGCAAGCATAAGGGAGTCACTCGCCACAACTGTCTCAACTGTCATCATACTACTAATAGGTCTTCGAATAATCCTTCAAATTCTGTCCTCACCTATAGTTGCCTAATTTCTTCTGCTGCTAACTCTAAGTTCTCTTCGGTACCTCATCCAGGTCACCCTGCCATTACTATCAAAACATACCCTTCTTCGGTCAATATAACTTCTCAAGAGTTTGTTCCCGCTTTCTTAAACGATTCTACCCAAGAAATTTCTGTCGTGTCTGCAAACACAAATGTCGCTGAAGTAACTCTAACTTCTAATTCAATCTGAGAAAGTCCTGTTGATGTCCATGAACTGGCATCTTTAATGTTTTTGTCAAAATTTCACCTGTTCCTGCTTTCTTAAATTCTTCTACTCAAGAAATTTTTGTTGTGCTAGCAATCACAGCCGTAGCTGAATTTTTTAATACGGATAGAGAAGGTCCTGTGGAAGTTAGTAAACCCGTAGCTGTGATGCCTGTTGCTCTTGTCGTCAAACTTCAACCTGATCCTGTTTCGTTACCTACCCTACTCATTTTCCTCATGCTGACAAAATGCTTCTTGCTTCTATTCTTTTAGCTAAGGTTGGTGACATCCTGGCTGATGTCCTGTTATCTAATGTTGACGAAGGTCAACCTCATTCTGCTTCCTTATCTTTTGTGGATAAAGTTCCACTTGCTACTGTTTATCCTTGTAACGTTGATGAACTTCTACCTGATTCTGTTCCTTTATGTAATATGGTTGGTTATCGTATTCTACTCCTTTTCCTAAGGTTGATATTCCTACTGCCAACGCTGTTCTCTTTCCTAACTGTGATATTGTTAGTCCTTTATCTAACATCGATAAAATTTTATCTGTTTCTGTCCCTTTATCTAACGTAACTGAAGTGTGCTCTGCTTGTGTTTCTTTTCGTAAGGTTGATTCTTGTACAGCTCATACTTTTTCCTTTTCTCCCAAACCGGAAGATGTATGTCCGCGAAGTCTTAATGTCCTTGATCTTGTTTTATTTTCGTTCTGGGGGCGTAAACGCTTTAAGCCCAATATCTAGTCCTCGCGCCCCAGATTCTTATGTCGACTTTGCTCTCCTTCGGACTTGATTTTTGGACGTTACGATTTCGCTTTACTTACCTGTTTTACTAGATTTTCATTCGTTTTCTTTCTTTTTCTTAACCCGTGTGTGTCCGGAAATAGAATAGCCCCATGGTACGACCTGCCTGTTGTAAGAGGCGACTACCGCGGCCCAACATAACATATACACACACGCACACTTTATACACGCACAACACGTACACACACACCTCTTACACACCCACATACACACCCACTCTTTATACACGTACAACACCTACACACACACTTCCTGCACACCCATACACACACATATACACATACACGCACGCACACGCACACACCTTCGCATATATAACTACACTGAGATTCTGTTTTATTTTCCTTTGTCCGATTCTTAGTTTTTTTGGTTTTGTACTTGGTGCTTGGTGTTTTTCTTTTTGGTTTTTTTTCTCGTTTCTTTCGTTCCACATTCCTCTCCTTTTTTCCTGTTGCTGGTCTTCTTTGATGTCAGTTCCTAGTCCGATTGTGTTTCGTCCATCCGCTCCTGTGGTAGTTGCTTTGTAGTCCGTTTTTCTTTCTTAGGAAACCATGACTTAGTCGACTTTAGGTCTAGTTAGCATTTTTTTTCTTTGGTTCTTCGGTTTTGGTTACCACAGTTAGTAGTAGTACATCGTTTCTTTTTACCAGCGCTCTCCCTCTCTTCCTCTCCTTCTCCCTTGTTGTCTCTCTGTTTACTTGAGGCTTGACCTTTGGATCCTGTTTTGGTTGGCACTGTTGGTTTTCTTCCTCGTTCCTTTTCCTCTCTTGAGGTTGATAATCTTACTGTTTTTTTCTGAGAAACATCCGTCCATTAACGACTTCGCAGTGCTGAGGCCATTCCATCTCCTTGATGGCTTATTACCCGTCTTCCCTTCTTTCTTTCCTTTTTTCTCTCTTTCTATTATTGGAGCTTCGAGCCGGATGAGAGTTCTGTTTATTTGATTTTGGGGTGTTTCTTTTTTCTCTTTTTTTCTGTTTTTTTTGTTTGGTTTTCGTAAACCAATTTTCTTTTAGTTTTTTTAAACGAATTTTTTTTTGCTTTTTTTTTGGTACTGTTTTCTTACCCAGACCTGTTAATTTTGCTGGGGGGGGGGAGGGATTTGATACGTTTAGTTTCGACAATAGATCCAAATACGTCCTTTTTTGTGGTAATTTGTTTTTCATTCACATGGCTTCTGTTTCTATTCAAAACCTCATCTTGTATTTTTACCTCGTTACAATAGTACGCGCAATCATAACATTTCTTTCAAATTTATTCATTCTAAAACGAAAATTTATTGGATAAATTAAATAGTTAATACCTTGTTTTAGGTTGTAACAGTTTTTTTGACTACTGCAGAACATCAACGAGTTTTTAGTTTTACAAACTCTTGTATAGTCATTAATATTATGCAAACCATTTTTAAATAAATAAATACCATTATTGGTATTATGAGTGCTAACCGCCATACAGAAACGCTAGTTTGGTTGCTAACATCAGGCGCCGAATGTTAGAATAAATATTATCAAGGCCGAGCAGCTTTCCAGTTTCGTGCATATCACATCTGCACTCACATTAGCTAGAGCTCTCGTCGAGAACCATCATGGAAATAAGGGTTCTGGCATGTAACTTGCTTCTGGCCTTGTGCGGTAGTAGAGCCCCAGTGCGCTGAACACTAGGCTTTGTGGTTTTAACGATGGTAAGAATTAAAAAAATAAGTTATTAGACAAACTGAATAATTTTGTTGTAGCGCTCTTCTTTTGTTATGTAACGTCTTTTTAACGACGTCTTTAAATGACTTTTAATAAATAACTTCGTTTGGATAATTCTTTTGATAAATTCATTTAATGATTCATTGGACATTTGTTTAAATAGCACTTAAAATATTCCTTTAATAATTTCGTAAAAGTTACGATAAAACATGTTTTTCAACGCTTCGTTAGAAAATCTTCAATTAGATTTTTATTTTATAATTCTCAACTTTTAAGAAGTCGTTTTGTATATCAATCGTAAGACTCCGCCGTATATTCATTTATTAGAATGAATACGCCTTATCTGGTTTTATAAAAATAAGGCAGTCTGTATGCTGTATTTAAAGAAGATATAAATTCTACTTTCGCACCTGCGAGTCTCAACTTATAGTTCATTCACGTCAACTTTGCGATAAAATATCGATCCAAGATGAACGTCCTTCAACCGTACGTTGAATAGTTGGATTTTATGTAATGTTATGCGAGAAAGCAATAAGTTTGAATTTTAAGGAAACGTTCTACAAAGTACGTAGAAATTTTATGGTTTGGAAATTAAGTCCGATGGTGAATTGGAATGGTACTTTTGAAGTTTTTGGTCAAGATTTACACACAGTAGAACATCTAAGTTTGATATTGGAGTTTGGTTGGTCCAGATTGTGCGTATAAGAAAAACGCATGGAAGTTTATATGGTCCGGTCCAAGGATCACGCAGCTGTTCGAGTCCTGTAGAACATGTGGATTTTACGGCACTTGTTTTTCTGAAAAACGTATGTATTAACACCTGCCCTAACATGCTGTTACGCCAACATGTAAACAACACCTGCTGAAACCAAGGTAAGAGATTAGAATTATTCTTACACCACGTCTACATTCGGTGATCTTTGATACGAGGCTGTTACGAAAAATATCTTTGTAACCATCTATTATCTATTATCTCTTATCATTTTTATCGTCAATACTAGTACAGTGTAATCACAGTTACTAAATTTTATGAAGTTAGGCAAACCTAAAGAGTTCTTATTGATGTTTCATATATGCATGATTTCACTTACAATTTCTGAATGATGAATTAATAGACAATGTAGTTAAAGTTTTATAAATATGTAAACAGAAAAAACAGATCTGATATTTCTGGTATAAATTCAAGTTAAACTTTTGTAACGAATGCAACATTTAAAGTTTTTAATATCTTTTTATGAATATATACTCCTACCTTATGAGTAGATGAAACTTGTATTATCTTTTCTTAAACATGAATTTTATATTTACAATTTTTATGAAGGAACAATTTTAATTAAAGAAGCAACATTTAATTTACTTAATTAATTGTTTATTCTGAACAAGTACGTTCAGAAATAGGGTAACAACGTACAAGATCAAATAGCGTAAAGTGGTAAACCCAATTTAACAAGAAGCTTTGATAGCCTTTTCAGTATTTGAAGCATAAAATCTGTGTTCATATTATTGTTGCCTGATTAATCTTTGTTGTTTTTTTTATAAGGTAACAAGAGAATACTTCTTGTGTCCTTATTTTTGTAAATTTAATTAAATTTTCTTTACAGCTTCTGCGATAGCAGTTAATACGGTATTCCTCCCTAAGGACGCCCAAGTCCCCCTTAGGGAAATCCTGTGTTTAAAGTTAATGACTTGGTGGCGCCCTATTTAAACACCTGTTTTGTTAAGAATCTAGCCCTAGTAAGAAAATAATGCTTTGTAGAAAGAACCACGACTAATCCTCATAAGCTCTGCCCAAAGAATAGACCCCTAGCATAGTCGAAAGATATTTGCGTTCCACCATTTTAAGGAAATCTTTCCTTAAAGATCATTGGTCACATTAGGGGATAAAAAGAACCCGTAACATGTTTCCATCAGTGTATAAAATACAATTATAAGGTATCCGTTAATTTGTTAAACACTCCGATAACATATTTGCTTTCTCTTGTGTTTCCCATTTAAAGACTTGTCGAAATAATAGATCCTACTATTATTTGATAGCGTGTTTTCCAGTTTGATAATCGCGCTTTCGATAACGCGAGGATTGCAGTTCGAACTCGTGTTATTTGAACCCAAGTTTAATTTGATTCTGCAGCTTGTGCGTTAAAATATTTTCTACAGCAATGCACGTTTTTTTGTTTGACAAGTAGGAGGTATCTTTCGTGTATCGCTTTTAGCTGGAGGTCAAATTGGTTCTTTTTTATGTAGGCCCAACTGTTCGTAGATTAGCATTTAATTTAAAGCATTCGTTGATTTACATTCACCAATACTTATAACATGTGGGTAGTATATTCTATACGGTTTTTGTAGTGTACTTTCGCTTTCTAAAAGTGACGCTTGGCAATGCGTTATATTTTGTTGAAAGTTCACGCAATATATTGTTTCCCGACGCTCTCGAGTATGCTCAAGTAGTCACAGATTAGGTGTGTCAGAAAGAGCGTAAGAATTTTGAAAACTAAGGTGATTTACGTTCAACTTACAAACTTAGTTGGGACAGCATATTTTGCTACCTTATATCGACCTTTTTTAAAATAATCAGTAATATCAAATTTAGATACACTTTTCTTAAGGCTATTCTATACAGCGTAACCTTAGAGTAGTTGGAATTCATGAGTAAGTTTTGGAGTATTAAAATTCAGAGTTTAATTATTGACCATAAAAATGAGTAACTTAAACCTAAAGAAGCATTAAGAATTTACAACGGAATTGGAAGTGAAGGGTTATTTTTATAATTTGAAAACTATTGAATCACTGTGAAGTTTAAACACCAGGACAAATCTAATTAAAATTTTTTCACCCATAATAGAAATATTTCATTCGTATCAACTTCTTACCAGCTTGCAACTTAGAATTAATTAATGAAATAGTATGAAAAGAACGCAAATACTTTTACCATAATAAGTTGAAACTCTTACAGTACGTAAAGTATAAATATAGGAAAAATAGGATTTTGTGTACATATTTTCTCCTTAACTTTACAATTTTCAATTTTTATTCAGAAAAATCGCCA
This sequence comes from Platerodrilus igneus, assembly GCA_036346225.1. Taxonomy (NCBI): domain Eukaryota; kingdom Metazoa; phylum Arthropoda; class Insecta; order Coleoptera; family Lycidae; genus Platerodrilus; species Platerodrilus igneus. The sequence goes on from JARFIW010000791.1 coordinate 2,677,322, forward strand.
GTAGAATCAATTAGATTAAATTATTCAAACATTAGAACTGGTATCTATGCAAACCTTACAAAGATTACATTTTTTGCAGATTTCTTACTAGACACTATTATAAAGTAAGTTACACCATTGATTCAAAAACTTTCCTATTTCCTAATTCTTGATACTTAGTTACAGGTAAATTTCGATTTGCCCAGAAGGTGCAGAAACTTCGTAACAATTTTAATGGTACGCTGGCTAGCTACAGCGGTTTGGTAGTGGGTTCCAATGCAATAAAAATTACAAACCTCATAAAAATAAAAATGTAAAATAGACGGAATACAAAATACAAGTACCACTTACCTCAAAAGGTTTGACCAGTTGTCAAAAGTAACGAGAGTAAAGCCGTCTTGTCCCAGCAATCTTTTTGATATTTTTGCTACCCGGAAGACAATTACCCCAGACTGGTCTCCTCGCTTTCGGCGTTTCAAAATCTTTTAAAATCATCCTCTATTTTTACAAGCTACCATAGAAACACTCATTACCTTTTGATCAAATTAAAGCAATTTTTCGAATAAAGGGCCTTTCCCAAATACAATTTCATCATTGGAGTAACTGCATATCCTTTCACAATTATCATTTTTTTCTGTACTATACAAAAATTCCAAATGAAAATACATCTAAGTTTAAACTCTATTAACAGTAAATTCCGGAAACATAAATACGCGTACATTGACCTTAAAAGAAATAAACTTAACATATCATCCAACTGACCAGATATTATTAACAGAATTCCTTAAAAAACACTAATTTATAAATAATACTACCATACCACTGCTCTAGTTTACAATATTGATCTATTCGACACTTTAAATCCTATTTTTGGAAATCCCTTAATAACAATCCACGGAAAAACAGCACAATACCAACTTTTTCTTTAATCATTTCAATGTCTATTAAAACTACTAAATTTTCACAAATAAATTAAATACCACATCCCGCCAATAAAGATTGCGCTTAAATTTATACGCACATTTTCCTTAACGTTTCAAAGATTTCAAACTCCCATTTCAATAACATTATTTTTAGATGTAAAGAAAACTATTTCAGTCGCTATTTTATAGTCTAACAAAATAATTATTTAACGGAATGTTGATTTGCCTCTACATAAGTACAAGTTTTTTTATTTAAAATTCACAGGTACATAATAATAAATCATAATCAAACGTAAAGATTATATTTTACACACGGTTCAAAAATTTAAGGATGTTCAGGTATATTTTTTACTTGCTGGGCACGTTATGGCGACCATCTATCTAAATTTCAAGACTTTGTTGCAAAGCGAAACCCACTTGATGCCTTTCATCACATGAACGCGTAATGGTTTACACGTCCGCTGTCACTAAACCATAATTTGTCATAACTTTTACTTCTGTTGAACTTAATCATTAATATTGCATTTTCCCTTCTTCAAAAATTACGTTTCACACTTTGTACGTTAAACCATTCTAAGGTCAAGGTTATTTCCCCGGTGTTTATCTATAATTTTATTTTATTATAAACGGTTATTTTCTCGGTGTTTATTAGTAATTTTTCTGAATTTAACATAATAGGTGCAAAGAGCCAAACTCATTAACATTTGTATTTAAATTATTAAGGGTTTTTTTGTTTATTTCTGTATCCTGATTTAATATTATATTAAATTAACCACATTACACAATTCAATCTACTAAAGCCTACATAAATTTTCCAAGGTGCTTTCGTTACTAAAAGCTCATTTAACAAACTAGAATTAAGAACCTCATTTCCATTACCTAATGTTTGCTTAAATAACGCATTAGCGTTACAACTTCTAATTTTTATTCCTCCATGGAATGAGTAACAGTTTTTTAACACTGTCAATAACATTTTCATTTTTATTAAAATTTTCTTTAACTTTTTAAAAAATTTTTTTGATTTATTTTGCTTTAAAATCATAGCCAAAATTCGGATGCAAATTTTCTGCAATTAGCTTCCAATTTCGCTGTCTTCAAATGTTCTGCTTTAATTTGCTTCCAACTCTATTTTATTTTAAAATTTTTTCTTTTTTCTGCAGTTACCGTTAAATCCCTATTGCATCAACATTTTTATTTAATGTTAGATTTAGATGAAAATCTTTATAAATGTATTTCGTGAAGATTTCTACTTTCGTCAATCTTTTTGTTTAAACTTTCACAGAGTTCAATAATTTTATTAAAATGCTATTGAGAATTTTCATTCTTTAAATTTTTGTTAAATAGATTATTACCCTCAATTTATGGTTCTTTTACATTTTTTATTGAATTGCAAATGTTCTAAAATCACTTCGTAAACTTTTTTGCCTGAATTTATACCAAAAGTTCTACTATTACCTAATTAAACAACCAATTGCTGTTTAAATTACTAAAAAAATTTTTGATAAAAATTAATGAAAGAATGAAATAAAGAGAATGTTTCCTATTTTACTTTACTATTTTACTACTTAAACTTTCGACAGTTAAGCTTTTAACGCATGGAAAAAGATTTTTGGATCTATCGGCAAGCCTTTATTTGCAGTTATTACATATCTCATTTCAGATTCACAGGTGTCACTAAACTTTTGAAAATGCGTTGTATAATAGTTGAATTTATTAAACTTCTAAATATTCGGATAACAATTTTAAAGCAGTAAAGCAAGTACGCCTGTGAAAATAACATATTATTAGCAACTCGCCTTTATTAAGTTTTATGTATGAGCGAAGTCTGTCGGAAACTACCGATTCCAAATACTTATGTTACTATTTTTGAATTAGTTGGTTCATTAACTTACAATTTTTATTATAAGCCATATGGTTACAAGTGTTAACGTAAATGTCTTCTTTCGCGATTTCTGCCATTGAAGTTGTAATATGGAAATTTGTGTTTATATAAACTAGAATCCTTATCTAAATGCATCATTAAAATAGCTTATTTACGTCGTTTGGAATAATTTGTAAAATTTGATTCGAAAATCTGAATCTTAGATTAAGACTATTTGTAAGGCTCGCACGTTAGTTAGGCATACATTCGTTAATAAAAAAGCAGTTAGTGATTTCAGCTAGTTCAGAAACCTTAGTAAAAAATATCCTAACATTTTATAGAAGCTTGAGGAGTTTGCACTTTATAAAGAGGTTATCTCAATATAGTGTTGAACCAGGACAAATAAATAATTCAAAATGAGTCTAGTACATTTTCATATAAACAGTAATAACAGTAGGTATTTTACATTAGTCGTATTTAATTAGAGAGGTAACTGATAAAAATCAGGGACATTACTGTCTACAGTAATATTTGTATCAATTCACATGGGGGTTTAAGAAGCCGCAATACCAACAAAATAATAATGTCATGAAATTAAGTCGTTCGCACAATTTGGAAACATTTAATTCGAAAGCATTAAACGCATAACGTGTGAGAATGGAATTCGGAATTTTAAAAGAAGAAACAAATATTATAATGTAACGATTAAGTTAGGAAATAAGGTGAAAAAGAACAAAAGTATAGTTTAAAGGTTACGGGCGTTTATTGACCAAGGACCCTCGGAGAGGTGTTTGATTGTGAATTGTTTTGAGCTTCGCTGGATGAATTGGCCAGGAGTTCAAACATGCGTGTATTGCGTGGATTTAAATCGTGTCGAAGGTGTATTAAAAGGACGATCTGTAAGTTTTTACTCAATAACTATATGTAAGATATTAAATCACTGGAATGGGGGACCTAAGGAGCTGATGAAATAGTCAGTCATTCAGAGAAATAACCTGAAAAGCCTTAAATTACTAAATTGCGAGTACTTTGTTACGTTAAAAACCCTGCAAACGGTTTTTTCTGCACGAATGTTAATTTATACTACTTCTATTTAAAAACACCCTAAAGCTTCCCAACAAATCATAAAAACTATCGATCAACAAGTTCGATTTCCTTCCATTTGAAATTAGTCTTTATCAGGTATTTACTCTATAATAGTTTGCCTTATAAAGTCAAAAAGCTGTTTACCAAATTTCTCGTTACAAAGTTGCTACAAATAAGTTCTACCACCTGTAGTAAATACATTTCAACCACAGCTCGATATAAATTCCTGGCTTTCTTTTAAAGATAAGGCCGCTTAACCATCTCCCTAGTAAATAAACATTTGGAATGGGTTTGTTATCTATACCAAGTTTATAGTGTTATCCTGCAGCTGTGCAGGTGTTCGAAGTAATAAGAATTACTTCCTTTTGTTAAAAATTTTTTGTTAGCCGTTATTCCATTGTTGGCAAGATGTTACTGCTGGTATTTTGCAGCTGCCGTCTGAGAATTGTTCACACTTTATCCTTGGGCGATATTTTTGAAAGCCAAACACCTTGCCTACACGCGATTCCTTTCTTATAAATACAGACCGTGCTTTGAAAGCAGGACATTGAATTACAACATCCTTTTAGCGAAAAGACTTGTTTAAAGTCGTGATTTTAAGATGCTTTCGCTAAAAGGCTGTTGTATTCATTGTCCTGCTTTCAAAGCACGGTCTGTATTTATAAGAAAAGAATCACTTATAGGCAAGGTTCTTACACGATTTTCACTCTCTCTTGGGGTTGGATTGATTAATTAAAGTAACCCGTGGGTTCTTTAATATCCCCAAATGGAACCAGTGAACTTTAAGGATGGATTTCCTTAAAATGATGGAACGCAAACATCTTCCGACTATGCTAGGGGTCTATTCCTTAAATAGAGCTTATGAGGATTGGTCGTGGTTCTTTTTACTAGAGCTTGATTCTTATCAAAACAGGGGTTATGGAGGGCGCCACCAAGTCATTAAGTTTTAAACACAGGGTTTCCCTAAGGGGGACTTGGAAGTCCTTAGAGAGGAATATCGTATTACCTGCTAACGCAGAAGCTGTAAAGAAAATTTATTTAAATTAACAAAGTGAGGACACAAGAGGTATTCTCTTGTTACTTCATATAAAAAAACGGAAAAGATTAATTATGCACACAATATTATGAACACAGATTTTATGCTTCAAATTCTGAAAAGGCTATTAAAACTTCTTGTTAAATCGGGGTTATCACTTTATGCTATTTGTTCATATACCTGGTTACACTATTTCTGAACTTACTTGTTCAAAATAAAACAATTAATTAAGAGAATTAAATGTTGATTCTTTAATTAAAAGTTGTTTCTTCATAAAAAATTGTATGTATAAAATTTACGTTTAAGAAAGATAATACAAATTTCATCTACCCTGAGGTAGGAATATGAATTCAAAAGAAATATCAAAAACTTTAAGTGTTTCTTTTACTACAAAATTTAACTCAAATCTATACCAAAAATACCAGATCTGTTATTTGGTTTACACATATATAACAAAATATCTAAATTGTCTACTAATTCAATGTTCAAAAACTGTAATTGAAATTATGCATAAATGCATGGATTTGCTTAATTTCGTTAATAATAATAACTGTGATTACTTGCTAGAACTCTCAGGTTCCCCACCTTAACTCGTGACAAGTTTTCTAGCTAAAGTGAACGCTGGCACCTTGTGCACGACATAGGAAAGCTGTTTGGCCTTGATATATATTTATACTAATATTTAACGCCTGATGTTAGTAACCAAACTAGCATCTCTGTATTGCAGTTAGAGCTCATGATTCCAATACAGATATTTATTTAATTGAAGATGTTTACATGAAATAATTAACTTGACAAAAGATGTGTAAAACTAATAATTTATTGGTGTTCTGCAGTGGTAAAAAAAAACTGTTACAAGGTGTTTGGCTTTCAAAAATATCGTCCAAAGATAAAGTGTGAAGAATTATTAGACAGCAGCTGCAAAAATACCAGCTGTAACAGCTTGCCAACAAGGGGATAACGGCTAACAAAGAATTTTTAACAAAGGAAAACAATCTTATTACTTTGAGTACTTGCATAGCTACAGGATAACAGTATAAACTTGGTATAGATAACAAACCCATTCCAAGTGTTTATTTAATAGGGAGATGGTTAAGCGGCCTTATTTTTAAAAGAAAGCCAGGAATTTATGTGGAGCTGTGATTAAAATGTATTCACTGCAGGTGGTAGAACTTATTTGTAGCGGCTTTGTAACGTGAAATTTGGTAAACAGCTGTTTGGCTTTATAAGGCAAACTATTATAGAGTAAATACCTGATAAAACTAATTTCAAATGGAAAGAAATCGAGCTTGTTGATCGATATTTTTTATGATTTGTTGGGAAGTTTTAGGATGTTTTTAAATAGAAGTAGTATAAATCAACATTCGTTACTAGGGAGATGGTTAAGCAGCTTTATCTTTTACAAGAAAGCCATGAATTTATGTGCAGCTGTGATTGAAATGTATTTACTGCAGTCGGAGGAAGTTATTTATAGCCACTTTGTAACGTAAAGTTTGCTAAGCAGCTGTTTGATTTTATAAGGCAAACTATTACAGAGTAAATACTTGATAAAAACTAATTTCAAGTGGAAGGAAATCAAATTTTTTGATCGATAGCTTTTACGATTTGTTGAGAAATTTTAGGCTTTTGTAAATAGAAATAGTATAAATTAATATTCATGCAGAAAAAATTGTTTGCGGGGTTTTGAACGTAGCAACTTTTATGAGCTATTCTTGTAATTTGTTTGACGCTTGATAAATATCTACATGCAAACTTGTAAATGTAATTGTAATAGGTTCGTTTTCGACGGAATTAGTTGTTTATATTTAAGTATAAGGTTATTGAAAAGTAGCTTAAAACTTTTAGGACGTGTTTATTAAGTAAAACGCAAGCTTTAATTGTAGGATGTATTGCGAATATATTGCTTTGTGTAAATTTTACATTTTTAATAGAATTCGCAATGGCGAAAGCAGAAGTGGGTATTGTGCTTTGTATTTCTAAGTTTGGTTGTTAAAAGAATTTCCAAGTATATGCGATTTAAAAATGTCGTACAAGGTAATTTAGGAATCTAGTACAATGGAATGGTAGTATTACTTACAGATTACGACATTTAAGGAGTTCAGTTAGCAGTACCTGGGTAGTTAAGGTTTATAATAGGTTAATGTATGTAGAAGTATATTTGTCGAGAATTATGTTTTTTTAGTTTAAACTTAGATGGAAATTTTCTTTTGAGGTAGTTATAAGATAGGTAAGATGCTGAATTTAAGAGAATATTCAGTTACTCCAATAATGAAGTCATATTTTGGAAAGGCCGTTATTTTGAAAAATGCTTTAATGTAATAGAAGGTCTGGGAGTGTTTTTTTTAAAGGTAGAGTTACAGAAGGTAATCGCCGAAAGGACGAGTTTTAGGAAAACTGACAGCAAGGAAGTCTATCCAAAAAAATCGTCTTCTAGATAGCAGAAATATTGAAGAAGTTGGTACGATATGACGGTTTGGTACTTCTTAATTTTGGACAATTAATCAAGCCTTTCCAGGTAAGTGGGTATTTTAAAGTAGTTTTGTATTTATACCAATTTTGGATGTTTATAGTATTTAATTTTTTTTCCATATTTTTTGTAGGAACCCATTCCAGCACTATTGAAGGTTAGCCGATGCACCTTTAAAATTGTTACGGGGTCCCCGCCCCTTCTGGGCAAATCGACATTTTTAACGTAACACTATTTTCACCCGTAACAGATTTTCAAAATCATTGTTGTAGTATTTATGTGTGTAGCGTTGTAATTAAAAGTACTTTCCTCAAAGATTAAAAGTTATGCAAACACTTGAGAAGGAGAAACTTTCAGACGCAAATATTTGCTATCACCAACGAAGTGTGAGTAAGAATTATGGAGCATGTCCCAATGGTGTCATAATAACTTGTTCTCTAGTCACACATTACGACAAAAGCTCGTTGTCAGAATTTGCTGTAGTATTTCTTGAGACTAAAATAAAAGTTGTTGAAGTGTAAAACGTTGGCTAGTTATGTGCTTTCACGAAATGACTTTAAAAGCACAGTTACGCGTATTCTAACGTTACGTCTGGCCAATAAGAAGATTATTAAAAACTGGCAAGTACAAACTTTGTACTTTGGCCGATTATGAATAATATTAAAAGCTTCCAACAAAGAAAAGCGCAATGCGATTTCGCTACACAAAATGACGCAAGTTGAAATTCTCTGTTAACTGAATGTGGACCCTTGTGATTTGAAGCTGTTTTCTCATATCTGCTTCGTTTAGCATTTCCTATGTTTGTGAAACACAAAAGTTCCTGGTGGTAATTGACCATAGAAAAGACAACGGCTTTAAAAGCCTGAATTAGTAAGGTTGAAAAATGTTGGTTCGTTGCAATATCTGAAACTTGGTTAAAAATATTTACAATTATGAGGTGTAGATTTTAGTTAGCTTTGATTAATATTTTAAAAGTAATCTTCAAACCCAATGCAATTACTGCGGGAAATTTGCGGTAGCAGAGAATAATAAAGTAAAATTCCATAAAAAACTAGTAAATTTATTTAAAGAATAAAACTTTCGAAATGTTATAAGTAAATAAACTAAATAAAAATTTTAAGTAAATATTGAAATACAAAAGGGTTTCTTTAGGACAAATGCCACGTGATGGGCAGTGAGTGAAAACAAAAATATCTTGAATTTGTTACGTGCCGTCGTGCATGAAAATATTTTCAATCTTACTAAATTAAAATTTCATACTCATTACTGAATTCAGTCATTTGCGTATTTATAAACGATTGCTTATTCATCACCCTGTAGGATTTTTATTACAATATTTAGATATAAATTTAAATACTGCAAATCAACTCTATCTCAAATAGCAGTAAAAGTTGGTATTTTATTATAAACCACATGCGCTTTCTAAAAGTTTATAATAAGTTTATAAACGTATTTTTGGTTATCACAACATTTGTTTTTGAAATTATTGCAATTAGTTATGTATGTGTTTTCTAAAAGGTTCTGTGCAAACACGGTCTTCGATCCATTGAAAGTTTACGGTTTGCTTATCTTTACACCGCATTGAAGATAAATTATGCATTGGTTTATATTACATTTTCTATAATTTTATGTGAAAGCTAGACAACTTTCCTTACGTGTTGTTTACAAGTCATTGAATTAGCTGTACTTTCGTGCTGTTTAGAACGTGTACGACCGGTTCTAATCCTAAAGTAAACATGGTTTTTCCATATATCGATTGTAGTCTCGTTTTGTTAAAGTGTGCTACGTACATTGACGTAACATAACAAAAAAACTAAGAGAAAGAAAGAAAGAAAGTAAGTCCGGGTTCAGGCGGCGAGTGGGCGGGGTCTTATACCTATAGCCAACTAAAAAAGAAACATGAAATAAAGAAAAAAATATATATACACTCACTCATTCACACTCGGAACAAAACATACAACGGAAAAAAAAGAACTTATAAATAAAAACAAAATATATATACAAACAAACAGTACTCCCTAAACCCAACCCCAAAAAAAAGTCAAGGTCCCCAATTTATAAATACATTATTACAACCCCTTAAATATTCAAAAAAACAAAAATTACCCAAAAAAAAAATGGCGAGCTGTAGTTTTTAGTCAGGCGGCTCCGTGGCGTAGTGGTATGTGTGTAACTACTACGCCCAAGGTCCCGGGTTCAAATCCCGACACGGTCCGCTTGAAAAATGTTAGGCGAGCATTTTTCTCAAAAATACACCCTCGTTCGGATGAGAGGTAAAATGGAGGTCCCGTGTGTGAGTGTTGTCACGCACGTTTAAAGATCCCTACCTTGCTTGGAACAGCAAGGGTTCGGCAAAATTCAAAATTTTCCAGGAAAAAAAAAAACTCGCTTCCTGGCCAATGTAGTACCTTCGGGTGGAGCATTGGAAAATCACATGTAATGTAGTTTTTAGGCAACTACCCCTTGACAGTAATTAGAAAAAAAGAAAGAACCACACGCAACCCTAAAAACCACAGCTCTAGAATGTAAATATACACTTAAACTAATTTTACAATTGAAATAATTCATATATACAGTAAATGCCAAAATGGTTTAATAATTTTCATATATATAAAAAAAATCAAATTTGGAAATGTCATCTTAGAACGGTAAAATCACAGGCGTTCTTGTTCCGCGGTAAGAAGCGGATACAAAGAAAAAAAAAGAAGGACTCACCCTCGAGTTCCTGACATCGGGGGCTGTCGCTAGTCTGCCTCAGCGAACAGGCAAGCTTACGGCCAAGCGGAGCGCATTGGACTTTGCAGTCCCCCAAAAGAAACGCAGCTCAAGAGATCAACGTGTCCCCCGCAGGAAGCTAGAATAGTTACGAACAATAAATTAATTTATTGAAGCCGAAACGTATGGTTTTATACAAACTCTATATACTTACCACGCTAAATAAGGCGTGCCGGAAATTTACATACAAATAACGAACGAAGCCAACCAACTTGTTGTCTAGTTGATTATCAAACAGCAAATAAATCGTTACATTCGTTAAAGCACCAAAGCAAGGAAATAAACCAGGAAACCCTAATTTTATTAAAATAAATTTGCCGAATTCTTTTAAAAAGGGAAAACACACTAGCATTTAAGTATTAAAATACTCGGAAAGTCGTCTATCTAATTAAGGCGTAAATTCCACGGGACGAACTTCTGAGAAAGGATATTTATTTTTCTAATGAAGCACAAAAATTTATCAACTGACATAGATAGGATATTTATCATTAATTACCATACAAATTTTAATATACGAAAGGGTTATTTTTAATTAACGGAATTAATTTTTGTATTGAACGCCAAATGAATTTAAGATAAAAATTATTGTACCTACACTAATTAATAATTTACGAAAATGAACGTAACAAGTGATATGATGGGTTGGAATACGAATACCATTTTTTGGTGGATATTTTATTCAAAAATGGCATAAGGCAGTGGTCTTTGTCTTTTTCTTAGTAGCATTAATAGCGTAAACTAATAAATACGCTATTAAATGCTAGTATAATTCGAATTATGTCGTAGAAATTAAATCTATCGTAGTGTAAAATAAAGTGTTTCGTGTATACAACAAATACCGAACATCTAACGCTCGACCAATTGACTGGTTTTAGAAAATTATAAGGTGCCTATGTTGGCGTATTTTAGTACCGAATAGAATAATTCTGTATAACCGAAGTAGCATAGATGAAAGTATCCGGTGTCTCAGATGTCGAGCACAGAAAGTTGTACCCCAAAAATAAATTGGCAGAACTTACAATATTACCCCCTGATAAAGTTAAAACCGGTACACAATGCCAAGTTATAAAACTTGCTGGTTTTTCTTTGCATTGTTTGATGATTTTCATCAGTAAAATAAATTGGGCCTGTATTTTCTTGGTCAAGTTTTCAGGTTATTCATCGCGCACCTGGAGATGGTACGGAGTTCAACACGGAACATACTTCGCTCCAATCATCAGAAATGTTACGGGGACAGTTGTTATTGGTTTAGTATTTATTAGATAGTAGATCGGCATTGAATGACCTATAAATTTGTTTATATAAATATTTTTTAGTCATTCTACTCATTAGGTGCGTTTCGGTCTGTAGATGGATTTTTCTTTGTATTTTTCCTAATGAATAGTTTAAATATATAAAGATTTAAAAATCATGGTAACAACAGGACTGAAAACAGTTCACTATCCATATTTTTGTTTAATTGTTGCCTTATGTACATGTTAGAATTTAACTACCCCGTGTGGGTGCTGTAAGTATCTACTTTTCCTAATAAATATTTTACTTATATAAAGATTTAATAATTGTAGTAACCACAGAACTAAAAACAGTCTTATATATTGCTGTGATAAGGGGTTTTTTAGGGGTGTATTTAGTAGCAAGGGTCGTGTAGTAACTATAAATAGCAATGGGAATCAGAAAACTGCATTTATTTAGCAGAAAAATAAGTAATTCGTACATTATGTACATAGCAAGAATTTAACACCCTGTATATAGACCGTAAGTAATTTTAAGCGATGCCAGCAAGCATATCTTTCAACAATAGAACGCGTATTCAGCAGAGAAATATCGTACATGTAATTAAACTACGTTGGGAAGCGTTTAGCAAGTTGGTAAAACAAATACGCAGAAGAGTAGATAAAACCTAACAAAATTTCATGCAATTACGCTGGAACCATAAGCGCTTTGATAAGAAAACGCATTTTTAAAGATCAGTTTAAATAAATACATGAACGAAAACAGCTAATACAGTTACATCATTTATTTTTGTACAATTATCCAAAAGACGTAAGTTGAAAGTCTGGCCGTGATAACAAATAATAAGGCAATCAAAGATCGCAAATAAACAGGATGACACGAAAATCCGAAATATTTTCATCAGAAAAGAGCTTAAAAAAACAGGAAATATCAAAGACAAACCTGGTTGGTCGCGATAATCTGTAAAACTGCTTGGAAACCCTACCCAAAGGTAGTGGGAAAAGGCTATTAATAAGTTAGCTCAGTCTCAACTTGATGCATGTTGAATCCAAGACACTTTTAACCAAATATGTACGTGTCAAATAAATAAAATTTATAAAATAGTGAAAATAGTGAAAATTGTGTTAACAATAATATGAAAAGTTTTTGCCGTTATTTTTTTTAAGAAAACGTGAGTAGAAATTGGCTAATTATTTTAAATTAAATATCCTGTAATGATGTAGGGCTTCTAATCCATGGTCTTAAGGGGACAATTCTAAGCTGCGTCGAAAAGAAATTCTAATCAATTCTAATCCATGATCCTAAGGAGACAATTCCAATCCACGTCGAAAATACTTATGGTTCTAAGTGCGTCGAAAATAATTCTAATTTTAATTTTGGTATAATTATGGGACAATTCTAACACGCTGTTAATGTATGATCCGAAGTCTGGAATTTTAAGTGGTATTTAAGGAAAGAGATTCAAAGCATAGGCAGAGAAATATAGAACAAAGCACGAGGCGATTTTTGGAAAACAAGGGGTAACGGTACTGAAATATTGGTTCGACAAAACAGAGCATTCTATTCGATTGAGGACAATAAGGGGGGTGTTGATCCACAACACGAAACAACATATCAGAAGATCACAGGTCAGATCTATTTAATTTTAAGGGATCTTTTCAATTTAAATTTTAATACTGATTTTATTCAATTTATCCAAAACTTGTAAAGAGTCAACAGAAACATTGCATACGTTTAAACTTACGTAATAAATCATAAAGGGGTCTCGAACGTTCCAGATTCTTTTGTAAAGGTGTAGTTTTTGGCGACTTTATATTGAAACTAAAAGAATATAAAGTTTGGGATAAATAATACATATGATATTAATTGATTGAAGGGTGTATTTAAAAAATTTCAAAAATTGTAAATACTATTTCCTTTCATTATATGAATGTTTATTGACTTTGTTTTATCAATTCAAACAGATAATCATAAAGGGGTTAAAAGAAAATTGATCATCGTAACGTTGTACACTCTGTGTAGATTAAAAAGGGCTAGCCGTGGCATAATAATAAAATTAAAAGATTAAATTGAGAGAACACAGAGCGGTGGCATTAAATAGAACGTTCATTACACCAAGTACGGCTTTATCTTATCAATATATATATATATATATATATATATATATATATATTTATTTGTTTAATTTTTGTTGTATGTACATGTTAGAATTGCAAAGAAAGTTAGTTAAAGGTAATTAAAAAAAAGTATACATTATTTTTGTGTCGACTTTTGTACTGTGTAAGTTCTCGAGGATGTTCTGGATAAATATTTTTTTTTCAAGTTTGTTTTTCTTTTAAAATATGTTGCTTTCTTAAGTTTTGTAAATAAACGTTCTTTTTAAGGTTTTTTCTTTGCTTTTAGCTAGCCTGGCCTTCATGGATTCTTTTCTTTTTGTTGCGGTATTCGGTGCGGGCTATTTTCTTTGCTCACTTTACTTTTCCTTCTTATCTGCACGGAATACTGCAACAAATTAATAAAAAGGGTGTAAGGAAGGCGAAACAATACGAGAAATCACTAATTTGGGCTTGGACCCCAAGTGGTGAGTATAAGCATGGTATAAGTTCAGATTTCAGCAACTTTTAAATGAAGTTAAAAAGTCACTAATAGAATTATTCATAGCTACCCATATATTAATATTATGCTTATGAACATTAAGGGACTTAGACAGTAAGTTTTTCTAAACCCGTTAGTAGTGGTCAAGAAGAAAGAAAATAGCATTCGTTTGTGTTTAGATGCAAGAAAAATTAATCAAAGGACTAAACCTCAATTTCATTGTCCCCCATCCATGGACTGACAAGGTTAAGTGGTAAACTTATTTTCAGTAAGCTAGACTTGAGGAACTCTTTCTGGTTGATTGCGTTGCATAAAAATTCTAGAAGGTACACAGGATTTTCAGTAGAAGGAAAGATTTGTAATTCTAAAGTGGTACCGTATGGTTTGTCTGAGTCAATATAACATTAATTGAGGTCAAGCAGGAAAATGTAGAGGCGTATGAACAAGTGGATAGTCATTACGTCAATAATAGGTTAATTTGAATTGTCCGTGAAATAGTTGAAAAAAAATAATAGAGATAGGAGATAAAGTAAATGTCCAGGTAATAAAATATGTAAAGAAAATGACTACGGATCAAGAAGAGAGTCAGGTTCAAGTAATAATAGTTGTACATAGTAGTAGGTAATAATAGGTAAATAATCGTGGGTAATAATAGGTGCATATAGTAATAGTAAATAATAGGGAGGTATACGTGAGACTGTGTATGAATAATAGTTGTACATAAAGACACCAATGGTCAAGTGGTGATTAATTAATTTTGGGGAAGTATTTGAATCCAAATGGGAAAACCAAAATTAGTTTTCATTTGCATTAAAATAGGGGGAATATACTGTGATATTTAAGGGTTTAAATAGTAACGGTATTTATTTGTACAGTTTATTTCGTTATTTTTGCATATAAAGCAACAGAGTAGTCTTTGAAAATGCTTCTTAAATAGGTAGTGTAGAAGTCAGTTATTCGACTGGTATATTTTGAAGCTAAAAGTTTAATTTCATAATCTGGCAGGCGTAAAGAATCGTAAAGATAGTGTATATAAGATAACATTTCAAATTTGTGTATAAGAATATGCAGGGGAGAAACGAACATCTAAATTCCATAAAAATTTAAGCTTTGTATTTAATTATAACAAAAGGGATGAGTAATTTCAAAAGCGTTAGCATTTGAAAACGTTTTAGTTTGTTGCGTATAGTGTATAAAAGCGAAGGGGCTGTTATAGGTGTTGAAAGTTTTAAAACTGTTTGTCGAAGCTTCTCTAATAACATGTAAATAAGAAACGAGTTTAACCATCTTTATTTTCCCGGTATATTTTAAGTAACGTTAAACAAACAATTACAAATTCCAATTAGGGTTGGTTATGATTGTTAATTATATTAGATTTATAGCTCAAGTGCGGAGATAACTGTAGCCGTTACAAGTTCAACTTGACAACGAGAAACAGAGAGGGCGTAGTGGATAAAGTGAGTACAAGTGAGATGAGAATAACACGTGTTAGTGTAATGGAATTGTAGCAAACAGGTGGCAATACAAACTGGAGTGAGTGCAAGCAAAAGTGAGATAATGTTGGAAGCGTATGTTGGAGAAGAATATATGTTACCCTTGTTGCATTAGGGATGTATTGAATGTTAACTTTGTCAAGTTGGCTGCTTAAGATACACAACGTGATTGGTAACAGATGTTTTAAATACGGGGATAATAGTCAAGTAAAGATGGGTAGCAAACAATAGTTAGCGTTTCAAGAAAATATTTTCGAATAATCGTATCGGTTGGAAGATTTTACTAAGAATTTTGAGGGTACGTTACAAAATTACAGAAAAACAACGGCCGTTAGGTGTTTGTTTGTATGGTGTAATTGTGAGAAGTGAAGACCGTTGAAAATTTTACGTGGAAGGATACGTTTGTATTGACAGGATTTGTGGGGCGAAAAACTGTATATAAACTCTAGCAGGTTGATATTAACCTCTCTTTAAGCTCTCTCTTGAAATTTGCTCTCTTAAAATTTCGCTCTCTTAAGTTCTCTAAGAGTTCACTTCTAGTCCTTCGATCAGAGTTTGATGATAGTCTACAAGTTTTAGTAGCAATATGTTATCAACCAGCGGATGGCTAAAAAATTAATATATTTGAATCAAGTTGAGTAAGTAAAATTTGTTTTAAATTTGAATTTGCAATAAGTATGCAAAAAGAAAGTACATATGGAGCTGCAATAGATATGGGTGATTGTTAAAATTGGTAGTTGTCAAGGAGCTTGGGGAAATTGGATGCATTTAATATGATAGATGAGTGCTGTTATGGTTAAATGGTTACTGCCGGAGAATATGGTTATGGCAAGGCAAGATGATGTTCTTGTATGCCGCGGTCGGAGTGGGAATGATGGCAGCCGTATGCTGAAATAGTATCCAGGTAACTGTTACTTTAAGTGTTGGTTTTGGTTTTTCTTATTTTCTACGTATATGAACTAGTGTTCAATGACCATTTGTGCATTGTGTGTATAAGTTACGACTAAAAAAGAACAAATTTGAAAGGTGACTGATACAATTTTTATATTGCATTATTGTATTGTATATTTATTTAGACATTTTGATTTAAAATGACTGATATTAACAAAGATTGGTATGTACAAGGTGAAAGGGTACTTTTGGTGATTGGATGTGCTATCTTTGCACGAAAGTTTAAGGGTAATTATGATTTCGTACTAAACCTGAGGTGAAGTTAATACGTGAGAAAAGCCCTGTTACTTTATAAAGTAATATCAGTTGTAAATATTGATTGCAGTAATTATCGATGCCAAAAATTATGACATGTATTATTTCATAAAGGCTTTGTTTATATTGGATTAAGAATGTGTGAACGTGGATTTTTTTATTGTGATTTGGCGTGTACAATTTTTATTATGAGTATGTAATATGTGTATGCGATTTTCGTAGCAGATATTTTTTTTGGTGTTAGATAAATTGTAGAAAGAAGCTAAGCAGCCGAGGCATGTATTATTTTAAGTGTTTCAGGCACTACTTATCAACACTTCATCAGATCCAGTGTTTGCAGCACTTAGTGGCTCCCAGTAAGTAATTTAAAGGTTTTCGTTTAAGCTGTCTTCAACAGAGCGTTAATTCGCAGCAATTATGACGCCCAACAGTTGAGATCGAAGCCATAGTAGTAGCATTTAAAGGGTTTCTAGTTTGTTTTAGCAGTCTTTAACAGACCGAACCTCGCAGCATTTATGACGACCCAAGGTGGGGCTTTTGTAGCAATAATAGCGTCCAAATCGTGGGGCCGTAGTAGTAGCATTTAAAGGTTTTTAGTTTTTTTTAAAGAGTCTTTAACAGACTGTAAGTTCACAGCAATTAATGGCACCCAGTAAGTAAGGTTAATAATTTAAAGGTTTTTGTTTAAGCTGTCTTCCACAGAAACTGAACATCGCAGCAATATATATATATATATATATATATATATATATATATATATTATTGTGTAAGGGAGGGGGTTAGAAGGTTTTTAAAGGTATATTTGTATTAATAGGGGTGTATGCCAAGCGATAGGGTCAATATTTCAGATTTAATAATTTAAAAACTATAAATTTTGCTATACTTTACATACGTTAAAGTATGTACCATTTCAGATTGAAACTAATATGCCAAAAGGTAGTAACATGACTTTATGACGTTGATATAATGCACGGTACTTGAGGTTTTATACTGAGTTGATATTTCATGAGCCAGTTGAGAGTACATTTGCCGTCGGAAAGCCGGACGCATTTATGGATATCTGCAATATAACAAAGCATCCAGGTCGTGTATGAATTATTTGGCTTTTCCTTTTTATAGAATCAAACTTTTAGACGAATTGTAAATCAAAATTTAAAGTGAATCAAAATGTAAAAGGTTATTGGAGTTTAGTGAAGTGTTTTGGACCAATGGTAGAAATTTAAAATTATTATAAAGACTATAGCGAAGGTATGTTGGACACTGAAAGATAGGAGATTTGTTATTGGATGTTATATATGTAAAAAATGTTATTGTAGTAAGCTAAGTTTGTTTAGTTAATAACTAAGCAATATAAATAAGGGACTTCTTTTTAAAATTTGTTCAGATACAGACCTATTTATGAAACCTGCGTTAAAATTGTAAAATAGTTTTGAAATAAAAGTTTATTTGTGTATTCATCGAGTATTATTTAATCCAAGTATAAAAGAAAGTATATAAAGTGTTTAAAAGTGAAAAGGAAAGTCAGCGTGTATGTAAAGAAGATTTTGGAAGTGGTTATTGATGTAAAGGAGAAAGCGACGGTATATTATTTGAGAAGATTAGTGTTGGTTTTGGGATAGATTTGGGTATTACGGCAGCAGGATATTGGAGTGGTTAAAGAAGGCATCGACGACGTAAAGAATTTGGATTGATTTGAGAAGATATAACGGCAGAAGGACATCGTATGGATAATTGGTATAGCAGGATTAGGAGTGATTTGTATTAAGACAGCGGGATTGATTTGGTTGTGCGAAGAGAAGTAAGCGGGATACGGAGCAGAGGAACAGGAGATAGGAATACGGCGAGGAAGAATTGACGCAGGAAAGTAGATAAAGGTTTTACTAAATTCTAAATTGGGGTAACATTATTTCAGGTTTGGGGCATCAAAATTGTTTTATAAAACACCTGGAGGCAGTGCGCAAGAGGACAATTTTGGAGAATCTTGTGTAAAAGTGCGTACGGCAATTTCGAACTTGAGCCAGCAGTCAAAGGAAGGCCTTCAGCGCAGTATATTTCTGGTAAGTACCGTGAATATATTAGAACGTCAGAAATTAAAGTCATAAAAGTTACAAAAATTAATTTGACATCAGGCATCGTTGATCTATTAAGATTTGGCATATCAAAATAAATTTAGTACATTTCAAAAGTGGTAAAACAAACGAGGGTGCAGTTTGGTTGGGTATTGCACATCTACTCACGATTGAACCCACGGTGAGTAGGTGAGAAAACCCTGAGATTAAAGTTTCAAATAGTCGAGGCATATAAAATATAGTAATTAATAAAGAAAAACCAACCAAACGTTTGCTAAAGCACCTCGATTTGAAATCATTGTGACGACGACAAAAGTCGTGTAATAAAATCTTGTTTAAAGGAGGAGTAATTATATAAAGTTAAAAATAGTAGAGACAAAAAACATAGCAATTATATTATATAAAATAGTAATTATATACAAGAATATATATATATATATATATATAAATTGTAGTGGTTTTAAAAGGCTAAATTTAACTATAAACAAAGCAATTTGAAACACCCTGTATAGAGGAAACAACCAGAATTTACGTGCGAAATTTATTCCAGTTAGTTCATTTTTAAGTAACAAGTATTAACAAAATTTTACAAATAATGATTAAAATTTAGTAGGTTCGCAAAGAAAATAAATTGTAGAAGCCAATGCAATTAATTTATTAATTTAATTGAGTTTAATTGAACGGTTATTTACGTATAATATGTATAAAAGCATGAAAAATTAATAATACCAAGGTGAAACGCGTAGCTAACACATAAACAGCCGTTGGATATAAAATACGTTGAAAAGCCAACTCGTAGAAATGTTATTTAGAACGTCGTTAAATTGAACACTTGCAGGTTTTGTAAATGTCAAGTTCCTCTTAATTTGTATAGATAACAAGCAAGTTTCAAAGAATATTGGTAAACAACAGTCGCAAAAGCACGTATTCAGGTCCACATGGAGATGTAGAACGCGGACAGTAACATCGATTCTCTACCACTCAAAGAAGGTTAGAAGGAAACATATTATATGCATAAGCAAGGGATAGCGTTAATACAGGCGGGTTTCAAGACGTCATTGAATATCTTATTGGTTTATATGGTTAGTAGTATAGCAGACAAACACGTGAATATTGAATGTTAATTTTTCGGAAAATATCGTAACGATGCGCTAAATTTCGGGGATTTCGAAAACAGTTGGACCAAAATTTTAAGAACGTGTTATTTTAAATTAGATTTTTCACGGTAAGAGTGGCCAGGAAGTTACAGTCGAATTATATAAATACTCGACGAATTAGCACGGCTCTCTCTTTTTTAACTTCGTTCTCTTAGTACTTTGATCGCTTCAGACTATGAACGAGCTTGTAAGAATATAAAATTATTTTAAATTAAATTGTACAGTGTTGGCCTCATAATTTGATACGCGAATAAGTGTCGAGTCTAAATTCTAATTTGAGGTGCAACATTTATTTTAAAACAATCTCGTGAAGTGACGTGAAATAACGTAAATTTAAAGTAACTTAAACGAAAGTACGCAAGTATGAACGAAGTGTAATTAATTTGGATTTGGAATTGGATACACCGGGAAGGCAGAGAAAACAGTACAACATAAATGGGGTTCTTCTACAAATAGATAGAAACGGCCAGCAGATCATAGCGAAACTACTTTACCGCATCGTCAACGGAGTGGAAGTCTTCAAGAAATTCCAGGTAACGCTTTAAAATTGTTGTTGTTATAAACTATGAAACTATGAAGCTATGAAACTATGAAAATTGTGTGACGTGTGAGAGTGAATTTTAAAGGTATTGTGCATTATTTGCGTATTGAAAATAATACGTATAACTAACTTTAGTATGGTATTTAAATAGAAATCTAAAGGTGTATCTAAAGCTTATTAACGTTCCATCAGGAATGTAAAATTTTTATTGTGACGAGTACATGGGTTTGAACGATACAGAGTATAATAGTGAATCTAGGTATCCAAGAGGAGACCCAACTGAGATAGCCTGGGAACTGAAGAAGAATTAAGGTGATGAAGAGAGGAATCTGGGTAAGAGATTATTTTTATTAAATTTGTCTATTGTGTGAAATTTATTTTCGATTTTAGAAAATAAATAAAAGTTTCGAATATTTTTGTTATTGAGGCACAATTAAGGGAGGTTCCACGGCAAATTATGGCGACCCAAAAATGAGGCTCGAATTCCAGATAGAACTTTAGTAATTTTATTCCAAGAAACTGGCGATCTGAGAGAGAGGGTTTGTGTTTTGTATAAATTTAAGAATATTTTGAGTGTGTGTGTGTGTGTGTGTGTGTGTGTGTGTGTGTGTGTGTGTGTGTGATTTGAACGTATGCAGAGAAAGGAGTGGTTAAGGAGCCAAGGAGTGGAAATTGGAAGTGACGATAGTGTCTTGTGTGAGAAAAATTCAAAAATGGAGGAAGCTGGTGGTAGTAGGGATCAGTCGAGGACGGAATCAGGAGAAGCTAAAAGTTTTGTGAAAGGTTAGACATGCCTTAATGCACTTATCAAAAATTTATTAAAACTTTAATCATAAAACTATTTACCGATCAATAAAAAATGATCACCTTATGATAACGCGTAACTAAAAAGGTTAAGCATAAAGCAGCTTTCGAGAAGTAGGGCACTGCCATTTTGTTAGGTGTAATGGTATAAGTTTTGAAATTTTGCGCCTGTAATAACTGAAAGTGAACCCTTGTGCTTTGAAGCGGTTTTCTTCTATACACTCAGTTTAACATTGGCTAAGTATAAAACTTATTAACGGCAGTTGGTAATAATGTCAAAAGCACCACATTTATTAAAACAAATGTAAACTCTGTACTTGTGCTACAAGTCTATAGTAAAGTTTCGATTTATTGGATCTTTGGCAAATTCGTTGTAGTAATTTTAGTAGGTATTCATCAAATTTATTAGGTGAGAGAGATTTTCATGCTTCATCCGTTGTTACGTGCGAAATTGTCACCAATCACCTGAATTAATTTTTCTCTACAAAACTGAAGTGACGTAATAGAAAAATTGTGCACCAGCTAGCTTTTAGTGGGGAATGGTGGGTTCTATAAAAGCAAATGCAAACCCTTTACGGGTATACAAATTTTAACACTTTCGCTAAATACTGTTACTCCAACCTGGAAACGCATTTGAAGTCTTTTTGTCTAAGTAAACCCTAGGGTGTCAATTTATCTGGATAATTCTAAATAATAGCTGCCGAAAAATGGGTGTCTCGAGAGACGATTTCAGCAGGTTCTACTGCAATTGGGGGTCGATAAAGCGTTGCATAGACCCTTATTACTTTTTCTATTAGTCTACTAAACACAAACAATACAGCAAAAACTCCACGTCTAGTACATCTAACCTATATTAGCAAACATGGTTATCACAATATGCAACAGAAAAAGCATTATTAAGATCTATTCATACTTTGGCTGAATATGCGTTGAAACGAAATCAAATGTACGGTTTAATTAAATCAACCAAGTTATTATTGTTAATTTTATTACATTGTATTTCCTCCTTATAAGCAATATTTAATTCTATTCAGTTCGTTGCTTTTAAAAAGGATTCGTTTAGTAAATTGGCAGGCCGCGCAATTTGTGTTGCATACAATTAGACGGAGAAATGCCGCAATCACAACGCTTGTTAGTCAAGAGTCACAATCAAATAGCGCGTCAGATTTTAATAGAGGAACGAATAAGTTCAGTTATTAAAGTACTGGACAGGAAGATGGCAGAAAAGAAGTCTTCCTGAAAAAGGCGCATAGGCATAATCTGGTAGAAAAGAGCAGTGCAACTGATGATAGAGGTTCCCGAGGCAGAGAACTTGCTAATGTATAACTGAACATACAAAAAACAAAATTGGAATTTAAAATATCAATGAAGATTGTGGGCACGTATCGTAATCAAAAATTGTTGATCGACGCTTTTAAAGATTTCATTATAAGAAAGCAAATTGGAGTTTCGCTACAATAAAATTTATCATCAAGCTTCAGTTCGTTTTGGTTTGTGGTACGTAAAAAAAATTCCACCTCATTTGGACTTTCAAGGATTAAGTCGACATTATGCATGCCCTTGAACCTACTGTTATTTAAATTTATTCGCTCAATTGCAAGGCTATAATTACTGTTTAAATTTAAATTTATATTAAAATTATGTATGATATTCATAAAAGTAAGGACAAATAGTTTGAAATAATAATATGCTTTAAAATGTTGTACAAAGATAGCAGTTGCTTTCAATTTAGTCCGTTTAACTGACGAAGGTCAAATTTTACTGTAATCACACATCGCCTTTGTGAACTTTTTATTACTTCATAAGTATGGTTATTATATCTAAATCGTAAAAAAAGGTTCGTTCCAAAATTATTGTTATATCAAATAATATAGAATACAATAACATCTGTTTTAATTTTGAACTTAAAGTTAGAATATTCACAAACATTGTCAAATCCTTTAACAGATCTGATATGGGATATTTTTTTATAACTTTTGCCAAATTAATATTAATCAAACTTTGATCTTGAATCTTTTAATGCATAGTATAAAAACCATTTGAGTTTTAATATCAATTTGGGAATTATGGTTTATATGTTCAAATATTGAATTACTTTTCTTGTAAATACGTTTATAAAATATTGCAGGAATTATTAATTACAAACACAAAATTTAATTGGATCTTAAAGTGTTTTATTTGGCTTAATTTTTAATGAGAAAAATATAGACAAAGTGCACACAAAAGGCACACAATTGC
Organism: Platerodrilus igneus; assembly: GCA_036346225.1. Classification (NCBI taxonomy): domain Eukaryota; kingdom Metazoa; phylum Arthropoda; class Insecta; order Coleoptera; family Lycidae; genus Platerodrilus; species Platerodrilus igneus. Next base: position 2,700,785 of record JARFIW010000791.1, read on the forward strand.
TGTCTTGTGTTGTTTTTAATTGTTGGTACAATTGTTTGCTGTGTGTTATAGCTGGTATAACCTGGGATTGGCGTAGTTTAATTCCTACTTAGGCAACTATACCTAGATATACTTTAAGATTTCTGCTACCTGCCTTATGGTGCTCTTTTGTATTGGTTTATTTTTAAAGATGCGGTGGCGCTTTCTTCCCCATTAACATTATTTCCTTTTTTGTAGTTTTCACTTTGAAGTAATAAATAAAGACCAACGCCCGTTTGCTCATGCCCTCTGCATAGACAATATCTCGAGCTAGCCGAAATACGTGTTTTGTGGTAAATATACAACATTACACTGACAACCACATACATGGGGCTGCTTTATAAAAATTTCAAGTGGAGTTTTCTCAAAAAAAATAACAGCGTTTAACTAAAAATGAGAAAACAACTTAAATTTATCAATGATAAACAGTCAACCAATTTGAAATCTAATTACTATTTCGGTTTCACAATACTGAGCCTTTATGTAGAAAAAATTGTGTTTCTACCATTCGCTTTAAATAATCGTATATTTCTTATAACAGGATTGGCAGATCCTTATTACAACCATCTATCATCATTATTAAATTTCAGCATGTTATGTTTACAAAATGGAGAAAGAGGTGAAATAAACTTACAGTTATGTTTATTTATCCTTTACAACGCTCTGTCGACTTCTAGTGCAGAAATTCGTTGCGGCAAATTAATTTCTCCAAAGAGACAATGAAGCATCCCCACAGGTCACTCTCGTGTTTTTAAACAGGGGTAATTATATCCGTACTCGCGTTTGGATATCTATTTGCACACAATTCATCTTCACCATACCGCATGGCGATAGTTGCGTGTATTTCTACTGCTGAAAGTGACTTGATTATTTGATCTTATGTGATCTGTTGTGATGTGATCTTTCCTAGTATTATCTGAGGGTTTTATAAGTTAAAATGTTACATGAGTATTTCCTACTTGCTTCGTTCTTAGGAATTGTACGACTTAAACTGTCCTAAGGTCAAGGTCAAAGTTATTTTGGTGTGTGTTCTCACATTTTTGTTTTAGTACCGAAAACCGCGCTATTTGTTGACCACAACGCATTACTTATTTATGGCTGTATATTTATAAATATTGAGGTTGTCTTTATGATTGGGCGTTCCTAAACTCGTGTGAATATTTGCGAATGCGCTTTCTTAGGCTGGGTATTTACACAAATCTGTATGTATTTAACTAAATTGATACAAAAATGTAAACGACCTAAGTTTCCATAAATTGTTCTGGGTGTCTCTAACTAAAGCTCGTTAAACAGACCAAATTATATAAATCTGTTTCTACAACTTAGTGTGTATTTAAGTAACGCACAATCGCTACAACGTTTATTATATAATCTATTCTGAAAGGGATTGGTATAAAAAAATTATTCGTAGATTTATGTCACTGTGTACCAAACATGCGAAACAACTATGTGTTTATAAACTAGAAGGGAAGTTTTCTAGGCTTTGTAGACTGTTTATATTTCCCCCACTAAATTGACAATCAGTTTTAATATATTAAAATCTTTAACCACAAATTATGTATAGAATTAAGGTATTCCCATGACAATCATCAGTAGCAAAAGAGGTCTCTAGGAATTCTTCTACAGTATAAATCACTAAAGAATGCCTTTGCGGCATAAATTTACAATTATATTCATGATATACTTCAGCATGATACTAGGGTACCCTCTGTAACTTTGTCGACACATTCTACAACACATAAATTAATATATACAAAACAAAATTTAAATATAGCACTGCACAATTAATAACTAACATCTATATACGTATACAGCAAGCGTAATAAGTCAGTTATTGCAAAATACGATATGAATAATCTATTTACAGAATTAACAGGATTACGTGTCAATAAACATAAACAAGAATAAGCGTTCATATATCCCAATATATAACAAGCACATTAAGTCAGTTAAAGCAAAAGATACAATATAAATAATATAATTACAAAATTAATATAAGTGCGTGTTAATAAGCGCAAACAAGAACGAATGTCCATATATATCCCTATATACATATAACAAGCGTATTAAGTCTTTAATGATACCTGCAAGCAACGTGAAAAATCATAATTATAGTCTTACACTTAAAGGCAAACAGGAAATAAACGTTTGAGTCTATTTAGCAACATATACATATATATATATATATATATATATATATATATACACATACATATATATTATATATATAATGCTACGATAATAGGGTTATTTAGGGTTATATAAGATCACAAGGGAGGTATACTTGATGTAAACAACCCAAAAATCAAGAAAACTAAGCATTTGAAAAATAAAAAGTACACAATTCATTAATTATGCAAAAAGCAAATAACAAAAACCTTGTACAAAATCGACAAATAGCTACATTTAATGAAAGGAAGCTCATTTTTTAATAATTTAACCCCATTTAATAAAATGAATAACTTTGTGCACAATCCAAATCATTTTAGAAACAGTAATACATTTAAATAAATACAAATTAGGCGTATCTAAAGTAAAACAAACGTGAAACGAATTTGTTTTTTTTTAAAACTCGGCGCATTAGTGCAATAAAATAATCAATATGCGCTTATAATAAACAGTTCAAAACAATCATATTGCATAACGTAAAAAGTCAATAAACGCATCTAATTTACGTCATCTGTTAAAGAATCCCGTTATAAAATTTGCCTACGTGATGTTTTAAGTGTAAAATGAACAAATTTGAATAAAATCCAGCATATGAGGAAAACAAAATATGTAACCATACGCTTTGGCGTACGTGCAAAATTAAATATAATAGTTCATAAATCCCTGTACAAAATTACAACTACGTGATTTCTGAAGCATATGAACAATGCACTTTCGAGTAAAATTCAACTAGTTACATGATAAGCCAAGTACAACGCCTCTTCCGTCGTGAAATAACAAGATAAAGGTCGGTCAGCAAATGACAGCACGAAGTATGGCTTGCTTATATAATACACATCAAGCTGATAACAGTCATTGTTTAATTAAACCGAAGCACGAGCTGTACTGATCGAAATAAAAATATTACGCAAAGTTCAATTGTGAAGTGAAACAAAAATTTATAAGTAAAAATAACAAGAATTAAAACTTCAAGTAAATAATACAGTCACGTGCGCGTTCAAACGAAGTTTGTCTTAAAGTGTGAAGGCAAAGCCATTCATTTCATATGCGTTAAAACAAAACACATCTTCCGTGAATAAAATATATGCTTCATTCACCGTAAAAACAAATCTAATTGAATTTACAAAGCATAGGGAATGCAGTTATGAGTCTTTATTATGCAATTAAATTCATTTCAAGTTTCAAACAGAATGTTTTAATTCTAGAATTTCTTAATACGTCACTTTTACTAAGAAATGTTTTTAAAAGCCATTGAATAGATTGATTGTTTGTATCAATGAATAAACGTTGGTTCGAGGAACTCTAGCGGATACTAAATTGCCATAAAATAAAACCGAGATAAGAAAAGAACGCGGTTAATAGGTTTACCTCTTACAAAGAATGAAACCGCGAATATTAACGCCATTTCATAGAAGAAGATAAAAGACGCTTTTACGACAAATATAAATCACGACAACTGACACAAATTAGATCGTTAAATTGAGAAATCGGTGTAAATTCTTACATCATTCGTGACTAATCCTTCCAAATGAATCAGGAAAGATCTGGAATATGACGTGTTGAGTTAATTTTGTATATATGTATATATAATATATATATATATATATATATATATATATATATATATTGCTGTTATCTCTCACAGCCCCTACGATTCGGTGTAATAAAAATGCTGTGATATACAAGCCCCACAACTTAGGCATACATAAATATGCTGTGTTAACCCCTGTTACTCTCTCACAGCGCCTTATACCACTCAAACACTTGTTAAATTGTTAATTTATAATTTTTTTTTACCTCGACTAGCTGATTCAATTAAATAAAGCACTTCTATAATACACAGTATAATGATTGAATATTTACAACTCTTTTAACTATCTTCTCCCTTTTTATATAATATACATCTGTCAAATTATTAGAAAATCAAGCCAGCAAAACGAGTTTTTAATTACCTTTAAAGACTTATTGAAACGTTTCAAGCTGTCTGTAACTTTTCATAAAACTTTTGCAAGAAAACCCCCAATTTGTCGACTTTTACACTTTCAATTATGATTGAGATAAAACAGTTTAAAAATAAATCATGTCAAAAATATTTGAGATAAAACAGTTTTAAAAATAAGTCATATCAAAATCTTTAACCTGGATTATTTTCATAGGTGCTCCTAAGAATTAATGTCGATATCCAAATCGTTATTGGTGCGTTTATTTCAATGAAAAGTTTTCCATTTCCGTAATAGAATATTTACCATTAATTTGCTTGAACAGGTAGCATTCTCCAAAATTGTATTTTTGATCGTAATGGCTCGTAATTTAAAGTTCTACAGGAATCGTAACATTATTTTACTTGTAATTTATGATTGTAATTTATATCGTAATTGAGATGATAAATTCAGATTGACATTCCGAGAGGAATTTAGACGGACATTCAGAGCCGTCTCAGAAATACGACACAATGTTCACAATTATACACTTTATAATTTAACTGTTAATAAATATTTATTATTCACGTGAATATTTGGCACTTTCGAGTATAATCACTGCCCAGTTTCAAAGTATACTAACTTGATATTCCATTCTCAAGATATTTATAGGATCGTCCCATTTTTGTTTGTGATTCGCTGGCTTCACGTGCTAGGCGAGGGCAAGCATATTATCCCTTGTTATTTTGGGAAAATTTACCAATTGAATGTATTTTAATTGCATGACGCGGTGCTTCAAGTCACGTAATTCAATTGTTATAGCTTATATTTACTTCAGGAATCCCAGGAATTTTCGTACATATCGATTACGTAGTCTTGTTTGTTGGCCTTATTCTAATCTAAATTGAATAAATTTGGTGTTTGTTTATTTCCAATAAATTGTATTTTTGAACAACTGTGATTCTCTTAGATCACGTACGTTTTTAAATAATGCATAATTTTTGCTTGCGTTTACTATAATATCTTAACACACTTTAGGAATGTTTATCTAGCCACTTCATGTAGGTTTTTCACTGATTTAATTTTAATGCGTTTCGTTACCTTTTCTAAATCCAAATCTTTGCTAGTAGCTACTCTTGGATATGTGTTTTAATTGTTTGTACTGCTATATACAGTGTGCTCGCAACTAATAAGTTTTATAATAACCTATTTATTCTTCTAATATCTATAATTCCGTGCTTCTGTTACTTGGGAGTTTCCCTTGCTCATTCTACGACCCCAATGACTAAACCTACCCCTAAATTAACCTTATAATTACAGCAATATATATATATATATATACCGGATTTGAATAAAAACGGCGTTCATTTGGTCATTCTATTCTAAACCAAACAATATGTAACATTCGACATTCAGGATTTGATTCGACATTTGTCATGTAAGATTTATGGCAGTTTTACATGCTCTTAATTAGTTTACGACATGAAACTTATAAGTTTGAGTAGTTTGAAGCATAGAAGTTCTCTAACGCAATTATTTGATGAAACAATTGTTTGTAAAATGCTAAGAAAATTGAACCTTCTTCGATACAAGAGCTATTCTAAAGTTAATTCATTAAAAATAAAAGATGCACTTTGCAAGCTGATAAACTGGTGGAGATTTAAGATCTAACCAGGAATTATTTAATACCTTTAAGTACGATTTGGATAACACTATTTCACATAGCAAGTATAACAGTTTGGTTGTCTGTTTGTTAATTGATTAGAATATTTGAATATTTTCTAATTTAAATTAGAATAAATTCTCAATTTTATTAATTAAGAAGCGAATAATTATCAGCAAATTTTGAAGACAAAGTTTGAAGTATTTTGATCTGCAATAATTATCTGTGGCGCTTCATTGAATAATTATACTCACAACTTGCACGTACAACTGTAAAGCAAAAACTTGCAGACAAAACAAAGATTTTATTATATAACTTAACTAGTTGATAAATTTGATTTTTTAAATGCTAAATAATATAATTTTAGATTATGGTGAAGATATGTTTACTGTTATCGTGAAATTTTGCTTGTTGTTGTTTTTTTCTAGATCGTAATCATCAATCACAGCTCCAAAATCACTCAAATTGTTTTACAAAGTACGGTTTTCCATGCAAATTGCTTCATATAATGTGTAACAAACCATTGCCATTTTATATGCTTTTATCCCAATTAAGAAACTTACAGTAGCTCAATTATTGTTTAATTATTTATTTCCATTTTGAAACCATAAAATAATCTTACTTTTGAAAATTCAAAACACCTTTCGTTGCTATTTCAATAAAATCTTCCCTTAAACCATAATAAATTTCACTTCTAAAACTGTGCCGTTTTTAATACGTGACGTATTATCATCCACTCCTCTGCATCGTGACGTTTGAATGAGAACTGAATCTGTTCTTGACTACCATTGGGAATAATGAGGCAATCCCCTGTGTGGCGTCGGCATCGAGAATTTTCTAGGTCAATCCCGAATTTTGTAATTGGTTTTTTTCCGGAGGCGCGTAATGCAACATTAAGATATTGTAGTTTTGCGGTCTTAACTATGATATCATTAATGTGGTTTACCATTGCGTTATTTTATCTTTACTTTATCGCTAACGCGCCTTAATTGGATGTACGTTTACATTCCTTATCTTACCGCTTCCACGAATCTACCCGTCTGGTATGCGATTTCAGGATTGAAGTAGTGTGTATATGTTTGTCTAGTGCTCCAGAATTGTTACAGAAGCATTTAGCAAACTATCAAAGAATTTACATAGAATGTACAACGTTTGAATAGATGCAAGTAACAGCTTACGACAACAGAAGCCTAAGGATTTATAGCTTTTTTGTTAAAAGGCTCGAGGCAACGCCTGGTTGGTTAAAAGTTTGGGATGTTTCTATAGTGTAAACATGCTACCGGAAGCTTTTTGTATATGTTTGCTTAATAGTCAACGAGTGCTGGTTTTGTGAGAACCATTGATTATTATATTACCGAGGCGTCGGTGTATTGCCCTTCCTTCCCCCGCGAATTGAACATTACACCACAATGAGTTCATTCATGTTTTGTAGTACCAACGGATTTGTTTGTGGGCGAAGTATCGATTAAATATTTTTAACCTATTCATTTGATCAAGGACAAAAATCCTTTCAAGTAACTGCTATCTTATATAGAAAAGGTAGGCGTTACGAAATTGAGTTACATAGTTGTTTTGTTTACTGTAAATGATCTTACGTTTTGTTCTTGTATTAGGTTAATAGAATTGTTAGTAAAGAAATTGTAAGTGTTTTTAGGAGGATGAGCCCTAAGAAGGCCCCGGGGTACGATGCAATCTCCTCAGACGCAGCTCTGGAAGCGTGCCTGTTGACCCCGCGTGTCTTTGCCTGATTGTTTAATATTTGCTTGGAGAAGGTGGAGAAAGTGGATGGGTCAGAAACGGGCAGCTATCATCCAATTAACTTGCTACCGCACAGGGGAAAACATTGGATCGTGTTATGATCACGCACGTCGAGCACGTTGTGTGAGACCGCGGCGGATTTAATAATAGGCAATTTAGGTTTGTGGAAGGTAAGTAGACTGTCGACGCATTAGAGCTCGTAGTCGGAAAAATTAATTAAAGAGGCAAAAGGGTATTGTGTCGTCGTGGCGTTGCACATCTCAGGAGCATTTGATACCGCCTGGTGACCATCTATCGTTTGGAAGTTGGAGGGCAGGCATTGTCCGCGAAACCTGATGTCATTGGTCGAGAATTATTTCTCGGAACGATTCCTACAGGTCGACATTCCGGGCGAAGTTGTGTCGCTGGGGTCATGCTCTGGTCCTACGTTTTGGAAATTATTGTATGAAAGTATCTTTAGGGTTATATTACCCAAAAGATGCACTATTGCTGGGTTCGCGGATCTTACACTGTTGATCATCAGGTCGAGATTTTTAATAGAGATGCGAATGAAACCGAACGAGGCGTTGAGTAGGTTGCAAAAATGGTGGCAGGAAGTAAAATTGAAATTCAACATGATGAAGTCAGAGCCGCTTTATTTAGGAACAAAACCTTGACACTGTCCTCTTGGACTAGCGCTAGGTGGGGAGAAGATCCCTTTCAAGGAAGCCATCGCAAACTTAGGCGTTAAATTAGACAACAAATTAAATTGGAAGGTGCACGTAGAATATGTCAGAGGTAAGCGCAACGAAATATCTAACGGAATGATGGCGGCAGCGAAAAGAAGCTGGAGATTTAGAGGTGAATCGTTGAGGACAACCTACTCCGGAGAAATAGAACAAACGATGCTGTATGCGGCATCTGTTTGGACGGAGGGTTGTAAGGTCAGAGAAGTTTGGTAGTTGGCTAGCGTTCAACACATAACCGCGGTCAAGGCGGTAAGGGCGTATAGGACCACCTACACAGAAGTGATTAGTAAGATGCTCATAATCAAATTTGTCGTCAAAGAGATTAGACGGCGGAGGCTCGTAGATATAGGGCAAAGGCGGAAAACTGTCGAAAATATTGGTCTTAGCAGTAGGTAGATTGAAAGAAAAATTGTTATGCCCAAACTAAGGCACCTGGCTGATGTCAAGGGACTCGAGTTTATCGAAGGCAATAAAAACACGGCGGGGATTAGGATTTATACAGATAGCTCGCGAATAGACGATGGGTAAGTAGAAGAGGCGTCCGTTGTGTATAAGTAGGATAGGGAAAGGTTCCAATTCCAAATAAATGTGCAGATTAGAGCACAATCTTTCAGTGCAAGCTAGTAGCTATCAGGGAAGCTAAGGAGTACGTCATCAACTACTCAAGCGCAAGTTAGTACTCTATCATTAGCGATAGCAAATCTACTCTGAACGCTTTGGCACATATGAACACCTTAACAGATCTTCAAAGGGACGTCTGGAGAACAGCACACATGGTACTTGGGTTTCGGGATTTGAAGTTTTATTGGGTTAGGTAGCATGACGGCAATCGAGGAAGCGACAGAGCAGATGAAATTACCAAAATACCGCAACAGGGGAGTTTCTTACATCGTATTCATAGGTACCAAGATCGCTAATTAAGAAAAAGCTGCTAGAAAGGTCAATCCAAAAGTGCGAGAAGAGGTGGAACAACGCCGCCAAGGGCAAGTTGACACAAATTTATATTGAGTATACAAGCTAGATATAAGATGGAGATGAAGTTCGATCATATGATGGTGCAGCTGGTAACAGGGAACGGGACACTAAAAGACTACCTGAGAAGAGACCGAAAACGACTGTTGCGAATGCCGTGAGGGCGCAGAAAGTGCCGAGCACGTGCCATTTGACCATCAAGTCAAGATCACTAACAAAGGGTTGACCGACAGGAAACCAGCTGTTGAAGGCCTGGAATGGCACAATAGCCTGGAAGAAGTCCAGGAAAAGGCTAACCATGAGACGTTTTGGGTAGTCTTGAAGGAATTTAAGGGGCAGGATCGCGAGACTGGTCCCTGAGAACCGGGTATGAACCGAAAGGGGAGCGGGGATCGTTTAAAATTTGCAGTAGGTGGTAGTTTTATTTTATGAGTACGATGAAACTTAATTTACAAAAATAATAATAAAGAAAAACAAAAGTATATAAAAAAAAACAAAGCAAAACACCGAAGTATCTAAATATGCACTATGAATTTCACATTAAATCAGTCACTGTTTTTCCTAAAACGCGCCGAGAAAGACTTTCGGGTATTAATTCAAAACTTTAAATTGGGCTAATAAATAACAATACCGTCACATTTTTTTTTAACTTAAACCAACCATATACATCAATCGAATGGATAGTAATTGTGATCCCATAGGACATTTAGTGCATACCCACAAGGACTTTAACAATGCATACCCATCTACTCTTAGCAGTAAAAGATCTTCGAAATTTATATTCGAGGTATTTATAAGTATTTTGACGGAACAAATAGCTGGATAAGCTATTAATAAAATTAGCGCATGCTTAGAAATCGAATCCACTAGTAAATACTAATTTAGCTAGTCGATATTTCAGGTCGAACCAAAAAAGCATAGTCGGTGGCTGCTATCGGGTATTACGGATTCCCCCTTTTTGTCAGTGTTATGTTGATCAGACACTTTAAAGTCGACGCGGCTGGGTACCAATATTTAAACAGTTAATTGTCGTTATATTTTATAAATTATATTTAACGCTTAATTAATTCCGAAGTCAGATTTATATGAGGCACGTAAGTATTCGGGTTTAAATGGAGCATTAGGGACGTGGCCGTAAGTCCAGATGTCCTTACTCAAATTATACGGTCAAGATCTCCATTAGCATTCAAAAGTCTTTGCAAAGTATATCTTGGTACACAATATGTTTTAGCTGCTTGTTTACAAGGTAATGAGTGTTGTTTAACCGCAATTATTGCACTCGTCCTATTTCTGGCATTGGCATTCCACTGTTTTCTTGTATTTTTGAAACATATTCTATCCCCTTTTACCTAAAAAAAAAACATAGTGCAATTTTCTAGAACTTTGCACTAAATGTGATCCGAATGTAGACTTGGTTCATATTTCGGGAACTAAGTGGTCTATTTTCTCTATAGTAGGGGACAAAGAATACTACTATAGCAGGCCTGCTTATCGTAAAAGGCAATTAAAAGGCGCAGCAAGGGGCAACAGCCTTGCTGGCTAAAAGATATTGGAGGAGAGTCGGTTGGTCTCTGGCGATCCTCGATAATTTACAAGGTTGTTGGGGATTGACAGATACGGCTTTTTGTTAAAAAAATTTAAAAACTGCGTTGTGGAAAGATATGGGGACTTACCACAATATTTCCCAGGTATGCGTAGCCTAAAACACGAACTATGTATGATGGAGAGCTCACAAGTAAAATTCTTGTCGGGAGGTAAAATACCCCCTCATTTGGATCTCCGAGAGGAAGTACTCGGGACTCGTCATCGGTAGAATTTAAAACAATTGTTCGATTTAGTTACAGGGACCTGGAATGTAAGGTGATTACTTAGAGTAGATAAGTTAACGAATTTATTAGTCGGAAAAGTAAAGCTGGACATTTTAGGTATTAGTGAGGTGAGATGGCGAGATAGTAATAACCTTTGGAAAGATAATTATAGAATAAATACAACTTGTTCAATTGATGGACATGCAGGGGTAAGAATAATGTTAGGAAAAGATTAGGATGTAAAGTTAAAGAGTACTTACAATTTAGTGATAGAATAATTATGGTTAGATTGAGTACGAAACCCACAGACGCTGTTTTAGTACAGGTTTACACGCCAACAACTCAGTACGAAGATGAGGAGGTAGAAAAGGTATACGAGGATATAAATAGTATACTGAGCAAAGTAAAGGGAAATGAGAATTTAATAGCTATGGGCGTTTTTAATGCGTCAGTGGGAAAAGGTAGTGAGGGAAAAATGGTAGGAAAATTTGGGTATGGTAGATGAAATGTTAGAGGAGAAAGATTAGTTGAGTTTTGCTAGGAACATAGATTAGTAACTGTAAACATCCCATTCGAATAGCATGTTAGAAGAAGATATACCTGGAAAGCGCCAGGTGGTAGGGCTAGATACCAAATAGATTATATTTTAGTTAAACAAAGATGTAGACACCGAGTTAAAAACTGTCATAGTTATCCAGGGACTGACATAGATTGCGATCATAAAATGAAGTGTAATCTAAAATTCAAAAAATTGAGAAAGGCTAAAAGAGAGGAATGGGATTTAGATAGACTTAATGATAGTGAGGTAAAAGAGGAATATAAACAAGTATTAGATAATAAGATCAAAGAGATAGCTGTAGGAGGGAACGTAGAAAATAGATGGAACGAAATAAAAAGGGCTGTACATGATACATCAACATAGACTATAGGTAAGAAAAAAGTAGAAGCGAGAAAACCTTGGGTAACAAAGGAGATATTAGATGTAATAGAGAATAGAAGAAAGCTTAACCCTTTCAGAGAATTGGATAGTGAAAGTAAGCAAAAATATAATAATGTTAGAAATAAGATAGTACATGAGTGTAGAAAAGTTAGAAATAAATGGATGGAGGAGTATTGTAAGGGAATACAAGATGATTTGAGAGTAGGTAAGACAGACAGGGCTTACAGGGCAGTTAAAAAGTTTTTCGGGGAAAATAGGAAAAAATATAATGGTATTAAAGATGAGAATAATGAGCTTCTAATAAATAAAGTTGAGGTGGTAGATAAATGGGAAAGATATTTAGAAAATTTATATCATCATCATTTTCTTTTCGACCTTACTTAGGTTCGGTTTGACGCATCTCTAACTTCTTTTCTATTCTGTGCTAGTCTAAAAAGTTCTACACACTCTTCACAACCTAAATTTCTAATAATTTGACTAATATAGCATGGTCTAGGTTTTCCTATACTTTTCAATCTTTATCTTATCTACCTGGCTTTACATAGACATTAGCAACCTGATGGTTGTTAAAGGAGTACAACATGTTTACATGATTCCCATTTACAAGGAAATGGTAAGACTTAAGCAACGAATCGCTGCCAACACCCCAGACCGTAAACTAATTGTGTCTTATGGCATGTAGACGTTTATTAAGTATATGTTATGGTAATGCTTAAGCATCGAATCGCTGCCAACATGCCAGACCGCTAACTAATTGTGAGGTATGCCTTGGTGACATTTAGTTAACTGACTTTTGTTAATTTATTTTCTTTTTGTTTTGTTTTCAAACTTACTTAAGGTTGGATTGACGCAGCTCTAAATTCTTTTCTATTTTGGGCTAGTCTAAAAAGGTCTATATACCTTTCACAACTTAAATATTTAATAATTTGACTAATATAGCTTTGTCTAGGTCTTCCTACTCTATTTTTATTTGGTAGTCTATAAACTAAGACCTTACTAAATATTCCCTCTTGTCTTAACTGATGCTCTATCATTCTATCCCTCCTGACCTTTAATTGTTTCCAAATACAGGGTTCCTCATCTATCCTTCTATAAACTTCCTCATTTGCTACTCTATCTGTCCAACTAATCTTTAACATTCTTTTATAACAGCAAGTTTCAAAAGCATCTATCTTTCTCTTATCTACCTCTTTAATTGTCCAAGTCTCAATACCGTATAATAGAACGCTCCATACGTACGTACGTACGTTTAAGAAACTTTTTCTATTATATAAACTAATACTATTAGCTATTAGTAAGTTTTTCTTTTTTAAAAACATTTTTCTAGCTTGAGCTATTCTAGCTACTATATCCCTTCTGCTGTGTGGATCCTCTGTAATTATACTACCTAAATAGCAAAATTCATCTACCTCCACTAACTCGGTATTGCCTATTTTTAATTTTGGTTTTGAACTAGCCTGTAACTCACTTCTCATTATATTTGTCTTTCCCGAGTTAATTCTCATACTATAGTTACTCTGTAGTATCTCATCTAAAATATTTAAAAACTCTCCTAACTGTTTTCTAGACCTTGCTATAATGGCTATATTATCTGCAAAACGTAACATGTCTATTTTCTGTCCCTGTACGCTAATCCCTATCTCTTTTCTCTCTCTAGCTAAGTTTAAAGCTTCCTCAATATAAACATTAAAAATCAGGGAGATAGTATACAACCCTGTCTAACTACATTTCTAATCTTAGCTTCCTTTTCTATTTCATCAAATCTAATTACTACGCTTTGGTTTTTATATAGACTGTAAATAATTCTTCTATCCCTATGAGAGATTCTTATTTTCCGCAAAACCGTGAACATATCAATCTGATTAATCCTATCAAATGGTTTTTCTAAATCTACAAACGCAAAATGTCTTTTTATTTTTTTGTAACATTTTAACAACCATCAGGTTGCTAATATCTATATCAGGTAGATAAGAAAAAGATAGAAGAGTATAGAAAGACCTAGACCAAGCTATATTAGCCAAATTATTAGAAAATTTAGGTTGTGAAGGGCATGTAGAACTTTTTAAATTAGCACAGATAGAAAAGAAGTTAAAGCTGCATCAAACCGACCTTAAGTAAGGTAGAAAACAAAGTGATGATGAAGCGGCTTATATTCTAAATATAACCAACAAAATGTCAACATATCTAAAATATAATTAAATGCAGTATAAAGCAAATCCAGTAAAACATTTTAAAAGGTAAAATTTCTAGTACACACTTAACTAATTTTAACTTGAAAGATTGAGATTTATTGACGAAAGCACAAAATATCTACGCGTTTGAATAAATGTTTGCAATAATCAGAATTTCAACTTGTCCATTTTGCTTCACTACACTACCTATTTGTGCTACACAAAGCGTTGGTACACGTTGCGGCCAACAACAGAGTGGCTCATAATATCAGCATGGCTCATATTCGGATCTTCTCATGTATTAAACAAAATGCTTCAAAAATGTATATTGGAAATTACTGCAAAAATGAATGCAAAAATATGTGGGCGTAATAAAACTTGTTACAACATTAGATGTATATAATGTTATTCCTCTCTCACACACTAAAGGCTTTGCCTCGTCCTTCGAAACACCTTATATAAGTTATTTTCAAATTTTATAGCATTCTAAAATCACAACATAATCATATATAAAGATCTTTTATATTCGCATCCTAAAATGGTTCTAGGTGAAAGGAGCCTGAAAATTTTTTATCCACAAAATCTTTACTAGAGTTTAGCCTTAAAATTAAGTCTTAATTTAGTTTCACTGAACAAAAACTAAATTATCACATCAAACTAGAAATGTGCTTTTGTTTAGTTTTTTGAATTACTTAGCTTTTGTTACGTTTGCTATTGAGATTTAGGGGAGAGAAGTAAAAGCAGCTTAATAAGGGGTCTAAAGCCAATGCGTGCAAATACAGATAAGGGTGCTTTGAATACAACAAAAGCTTCAGATTTTGAACCATAAGATAAAATTGCGTTTGAAAGTGCCTGGGGTTCCTTAAAGCATTCTCGGTGATACGTGTACAGCGTTGACTAAGGAAATTTAAATCCCATGCACGAGGTAAATTTAATAACATATGAAATATAAAGGAATTAACACCTTTTATTTGTTGGTTTAAACTACATTGATGATTTTACAGAAACAGTAACAAGTTAATTCGCAAAATACTGACTCTTTTGGAAATTTTTTACAAAACTGTCTTTAAATAGTATACGAGGTTGGTTCATCTAGACTCAATTTATGAGAACGGGTTTGCGGTTTTTCAACTAATTTACAACAGTTGTACATCAAAATCTCCCTTTAATTTTTTTTCTTCAATAATTGTGATGGGATAAATGGAGTTGCCCGTTTTTTAAACGAGTAAACGTATCGATTGTAAGGAGCTTGAAAAAAGGACAGTGGATACAAAATAAAGTAGTAACGGAAAATCTGCAGTGATGGCATTCTTGATGCATTATATTTAAGGTTTTTTAGGATTGCTTTAAGCTTTCTTTAAAGGAAAGTATATTTATATTTGTACTGAAATTCTATTAACCATAAATAGTTTCAGACAAATACAAGTATACTTTCCTTAAAAGAAGATCGGAGTTTTTTTAATCTCTCTCCAGCCAGGATTGCTAAAAGGAATCCTAACAAGACTTTAAATCTAATCCAATAATTCATTCCAGATTTTCCGTTTCTCATATTAAATTACCTGGCATATATAAATCCCAATTTTTGGAAATGTGTGTTAATATCAAACATAGAAAACAGTTAAGTATCAGTTTTTCATTCCATTTTAAAATGCTAAACTTATATGCTTTAACCAACACTGAATTTCACTAATAAAATTTCTTTTAAAAATCAATATACGCTAATTTCAGCGCTAATTATTCCAACAAAGTAATTATTTTCAATTCGATTAGTTGACTATTACATAAATGCAAAGCATTGTCGCTTTCCGTTTACAAGTACAAAATTAATAAACCTAAACGTGAAAGCTAATATACTAATTACAGTTTTATTTCAATACCTTAAACTTGAGAATAGCTAGAAGCATTCAATGTTTCAATTTTAGTTAACACAACTCCTTGAACTCAGCATAATTGATTTATTTGAACTATCCTCGCTGGAAAACTTTGTATTACGCCACACACGAGTTTTCAAAATGTCGCGCACGGAAAAAACGTTCCTTGCCAAAACTACAAGCGAAATTTCACAAAAGCTCCCGCACTGTTAAAATATTTTCCTATGGAGAAAACCAAATTGTTCGTTCAACTTCCCACTATTCCTTCGTATTACTACATTTTTACGTTCAAAGTTGACTTCTCTGAATTTTACTTTCCAAACTTTACTTTTCAAAACTTAACCTTCCGCCACACCGACCTCCCTATTGCGTGGGTCTATTGCTGTATTATGCGTTCGAATAATTACACTTAGACCAATTTGTAAAAATTTTATTCGTTTTTCCATCAAATAGAATTATTGTAACTTAATTCCCACTCTCTCTTAAGTTAAGTTGGAAATTTTTGTCATGGCGCACTTTTCCTAATGGGGTTTATCGAATGAATTCCGAAAAAGTACCTGCAGTATCATGTGCTTCACTTAGGTTAACCTTCATATTTTCTTCTGTCTCAGTATTATAAACGACTACTCTTTATGATTTAATATTGTATGGTATACTCAGATTTAGCCACTCACAATTTAATATTTGCGAACTTTCTCTAATCAGCGATAGCTTTTAGGTTGTATGACATGCTTAAAATGTGTTTGAGGTTTTCTTTGTACTGCAACTGTTTACCATTAAATTTAATTTACTTAACTCTAAAATAGGATGTGGTATGATACTTCAACGAATAAACAACAATTAGTACAACGTAAGAGCACGTAATAGCAATTACGTAAGCGATCTAAACGCGATATAAGATCTAAGAGCAAGAGAGCTTTAATAATTTCTCCTGGTGTATTTATACGCTTTTCAATACCCCTCACGGAACCTCTTTTCATCGAAAAGCTTATTTTTAAAACCAATTCCCCAAATTTTGATCGTAACGTCTAAAAAATTCAGAGTTATCGTACTGTTATTATGAAATTCGTTTAATAACCTCAACGGACGCGAGCTTCTCAAAACTGCTAGCCTTAGACCAATGATGTTGCTTTCCACCGTTATAACGTTCCACCTCTTAGCTATTTCTCTTCGTTTCACCCATATTTATTGTCTCTTTCAGAACCCCTCTTAATCTACAGAAAATCTCCCGTGTATTTTAGACATGTGTTGTAACCAACGTTTTCTTATACGTGTTCGCTGTCTGTTTTACATTATAGATCTTTCATTTCACTTAGTCTTCAAAGCGACATTTAACTAACAGGTGTTTCTTTGAAGCAACTTGTCCGTTTAACATAATAATTCCGAGTTTAACCACTTAGGATTTGTATAACCAACGTTGTCGTTTATTTAAATGGAAATATGCGTTTAAATTATTGATTTTCTATACTTGAAAGTTCGGTTTATTATCCCATGCGCTTGATTTAAACTATTACAACTAATTTATGCGCATCCTTGAGTTTTCATGTACCTAAAGCTTATTCCCTTTATACAATTTTACATTCTAATTTAGAAATAGAAAGATATCTTAATAACCGTCTGTTTTCACTTTCTAAACTGATTAATTTGGCGCGTAAATAAATTGTTACTATTTCCTATATACACAGTAGTTACAATTTTATTATCTAGACCTATTTAACCTATAATTCTACAACAATTTAATATAATATAATATATATATATATATATATATATATATATATATATAGACGTGATAAGGGGTCACGAGAAGTCATTGTAACCCAAATTTTACAAATAAATCCCATTAAAATATAAAATATAAAATTTATGATTACGCCCTGTATAATACAAGCGTATTTTTATTCATTGATATACAAGTAAAAAATGCAATTGCCCATGTATAAATAATTACCCTGTAAGAAATAAGCGTATTGTAAATAGGTAGCAAGTAACGTAAGTTGTATGTGTAAAAATAATTAATTGTAAGATACCCTAAAACGCTTTCAATGCGAACGCAAATCGATCATTTTAAGATAAATACAAAGCCATTTATTTTCACTCATTAATTAGCAATACATTTTTGATAAAAATGCTTTTGATTTGCTGTAAATAGCATAGAATAATACTAGCTTTACGCATTTAGCATAAAAACTACAATCTTGTTAAAAAACCCCCAATTCTAACCTTAATAGGTATATTAAAAACACGTTTTGATGTTAAAAGCAAATATGTCTATAAAATGCAACCCATTCATACACTCGATTATCTTTCGCATTAGTATCCGACGCCACAATAATCGTATATGTGTTAAACAAGGAAAAACAACGCGTGCCACGAATATGTGGAACGAGATAATAAACGCCGCGATTTTGGACGCTAATGAGTTTCTCTGTGAGTTTTACTATTCTACAACCTTCCGGAAAATAGATAATTTGTATATATAAGAAAGCGTTTATTAACTAAGGGATTCATTCGATTCTTACAATCGATCTCGAAACGTTATTTTGATTTAAGTCGCGAGCTATTGCTTTGCGAAGATAATATTTGAAGTATGCATTAAGCATACTATAATTTAATAATGACACTGTTACAATGAATATAGAGGTCATGTTTTGTATGCAAATTGCATAAGAAATGGAGTTTATTAATTTTAATAAAAAGGGAATATTCTTCAACATAACGCTATTTTAAAAATTTTATTAAATAATCTAAAGGAAGGTTTGACCAAAAATGTACTTTGGTAACTGCTGTTGAAATGAGGATTTTAAATATGGCAAATCTTGTAAGCTGATTTAACGTCAATTTAAAATAAGAAGATATTTAAATAAGAGGAGCGTTTTTGTGGATTCTGTAAGTATTACTTTCAGATTTATTTTTAACTGATATTGGAGTATTGCTACTCATATAATAATATTTTTTTTTTAAATTTTTTTTACCAGGAAAGTTTGTGTTCAGTGTTCGAAACACTCCGGGCTTTTAATAGATTATCTGTCAAGGATTTTTGGCTAATTAAATCTTACCAACGCGGCAATAAACATAATCAGGTAAACCATCCATAAAAAGGAATTTAGTTCTGTAAATTTAAAATAAGATAAGGAACAATTTGTTTATAATAAATACTTCTTAGAGATTATTTTAGGTTTGACAGAAACGATGTTGTAAATCTTTTGTATGATAGAATTTCATTCTGTATAAATGCTTTGTGATATTATTGTGTTTTGCTTCATTTTGAAAACTCCGTCAATTTCGTTGAGCTAGCCAGGCAAAGTTAGAAACGATGGTAAGTGAACAATTTCAAGTTTTATAAATTGCTGTATCATTTTCACATCACTCTTTTAGTGACGCTCTCAACGCGACCTTTTAATATCACCGTTTTAACAGTGCATCGAAGCGGCCCTTTTCATAGTAATATAATATATATATATATATATATATATATATATATATATATACTATTCGCGTAATTTTCTTTGCCCCTCCTTTGGGCTGTTATTTTTATTACTATGAACTGGAATTCTTGATCCCCTCCGTTGTGCGCCTTATTAATTTTCTACGTACTCTAAATTATTGGACCACCATTTTAATATTCACTATAAATTGTAGTTATCTCCTCCGCCGGCTGTCTTCTTAATATTGCTATCAACTGGACTTTATCTTTAAACAACTTTATCTACCAATGGCAAAATTCGATACGTTACCGTCTTGCGGGTTATCAATTTCCTATTCAACTTGTGGCTCCGCCTTTGTACTATTTAAATCTTATGACTTCGGCTAGCATTTATTTGGAATTATAAAATTCAGTAAATTTCGATTTTATATAATGAAACCAATATGTTATGTACAGCTTTTGAAATTATTTGTAATACATTTTCAATTAGTTAACCTTATAAATTTCATTTATTAACAACCATCTACTATGTACTCAAAAACCCAAAGTCACCAAAGAAAACTTATTATCTTTACCAACAAAGTGTAGAATATTCTAAACCTGTTATCATATTACTCATTCTATATGTATGCAACCTCTTTTGTTGACTTTTCACAAGCATATCATATTTAGCAAATTCAATATTAAAATAAAATAAAATTTATATAGAAAACAAATGTCTTATAACTAGAAATCTGACCTGGTTTTATCTTTTTTTCACATCGACGCTTCCAATAAAATGATCTTCCCCAATTCTGGATTCCATTCAAATTATTGCCATTACGCTATGGACCACCATTATACACCCCAATTTATCTCAATTCTTTAAACTTAGACTTTTATCATTGTTGCCCCAGACTTAAAATTGTAGTTTGTTTCACCCCTGTACTTCAAAATTGTATTATTCTTCTTTTCCCCTGGACATCTAAATTGTATTACTGTATTTTTCCCTTAACATCAGAATCATAGTCTATTTCTCTCAGACCTCGAAACCCTATTATTTTTATATCTTAGTTTACAATAAATTCATTAAAAGCGTACTTACGTTTAAACGGCAATTATAATCTTCATATTCGCACTCATTTTATTTCACTTTTATAATTATTACGTATTACTTTGTTTTAATGGCAACGCACTTCGGCCTTCGTTGAGTTCAAAAATGACTTTCTTATCAAGATGCTTGCTAATATATTCTCGAATTCCCACTCCATCCGCGGGTATGGTCTAGAACTCGTCGCTTGTTTCTGACCAATCAAATAATTTCATTTAGAGCAGTTTCTGATGTAATGCTCCACGATTCCCCATAATCACAACCTGCCCGCAGCTGTCTTTCGTTATCAACATGCTGTATTTTGATAGATTACTTGCTTTTCCATAAACAACTGATGCAACTCGACTTTAAATTTTCATGTTTACATGCGATTCACGCAATTTTTAATCATTTCTCTTATCAAAAATGGTTAGATCTTTGTACGCATTTATATTAACTACCTGAAACTCTATTTCTATATCCGTATTAATTTAATCGTCTGGAACTCCTTTTTTAATGCGTGTCTAATTACACTTTATCATTTATTTCTAAATATACGCGTGTTTCCACTGAAAAATATCCTTATTTGTTTTACCTAAATTAACTAACCTCTATCTACAGGGTATTTAATATTTACTATCTACGTAATACATGTATTTCTCATTCCTACGCCAACTATGCGTCTTCCTATGTTTACCTGCGTCGCCCAAAACTATTTCTACTTTATATACAGGGTGTTGACTACTTACTATCTACAAACTATGTCTATTTCTTAATTATTTCCTTAAATAAGTGCAGTTTTCTGCTGCCTATTCTAATTACTCATTCCTGAACGACCTTTACTATAACGTGCACCCTTAAACAACCCCTTATCACAGCAATATATATATATATATGTATATATATATATATATATATATATATTTATATAAATATTTTAGGTAGGTAATTACAGTAGGTAAGTTGATAAATATTATCGTATTATAGTGAATAAGATGAAATAATAACTTAGACTTTTATGCAAAGCCCAAATGATCATTTCTAATCGAGCTAGTAATTGAATGAAGGAAAATATAAGGTCTTGGACAGGACTTGAACCTGTATCTGGTATTTCCGGCACCATGCGTTTACCAATTACGCCTCCGAGACCGATGACGACAATTGGGAAATTTACAAATTTAAACCGTGTACACAACTACACATAAACCTAACTTTCAATTACGTTTGGCATTTTTGTCAATCATACCTGACATTGTCAAATTTTTGACATATGTCGGCTATAGACAGGAAGCAAGTTAGCAATATTATATCATTGGAGCCAAAATTTGCCATAAATACAACAAATTCCGAATTTCCAAGAAACCAAATCTTAGCAGATGTTGAATTTATCATATCCAACACGCCTAATCTAACAACCGAAAATAAAAATTCACTTAGACTGAAGACAGCAAATGTTATTACAAATTATTTACAAAAACCAAAAAACAAAAAGGTAGATTTAATTAATAAAGATTTTAATAGTGCAAAAAAGTTCCTCAACGAAAATAATGATATTTTGTTACTAAGATCTGACAAAGGTAATAAATCAGTTATTATGTACAAACAAGATTATATTGATAAAATGATAACATTATTTGCAGACAATAATACTTATGTCATACAAAAGTCTGACCCAACTAATAAATTTCAAACAAAAGGAAATTCTCTACTATTAACAATAAATAAAATGAAAATGATTGATGATGCCACTGTAAAAATATTAAAAAGTCATAATTCTATTCCACCAACTGCATACGGTTTACCGAAAATTCATAAGAGTACTCATGATGTACCTCTTAGACCAGTCATATCATCAATTAATTCACCGTCATACAAAATATCAAAATTTCTAACAAACATTTTAAATAAAATTACACCTACTATGCCTTACAACTTAAAAGACTCCTTTGATTTTGTAAATAACATTAAAACTATAAAAATACCACCTAATTACAAACTTGTATCATTAGATACCAATTAGATACCAATGTCTCTAAAGAAATGGTAATTACCGCAATTAGAAATAATTGGAACTTGATAAGTGAACACACTGATATTAGAATAGACTACTTTCTTAAACTAACAGAATTTTGCTTTGATACTAGTTACTTTAGTTTTAATGGAAAATTTTATCTTCAAAAATATGGAACAGCAATGGGCTCACCAAGCTCACCCATCTTTGCAAACATGGTAATGAATGAACTCGTAAAAACTGTCATACTTAAACTTTCTTTTCAAGTACCTTTTCTATTTATATTTGTTGATGATATCATTACCGCTTGTCCTGATTTAATGGAAACAAATATGATTAACACATTTAACTTATTCAACAACAGATTGAAATTTACAATAGAAGTAGAAGATAATAAAAAACTCCCTTTCCTAGATGTATTAGTTTCACATGATGAAACAGGTCAAATATATACACAATGGTACCAAAAATCATTATCATCAAATAGAATTCTAAATTTTTATTCAAACCACTCATACAAACAAAAAATTGCAGTACTAAAATCTTTAAAATACAGAATTATAAATTTAAGCAATATTAAATTTCATCAATTAGACTTCAGAACCGCTAAAAAAATTTTAACTGAAAACAATTACCCCTCAAATTTAGTAACCAAGATTTTTAATTGTAATACTACCATTAACAATAATATTAACTCTAATATAAAATATTATAAACTTCCAAATTCAGCAATTACACATTCACTTAAACGAATATTACAAAACGAAAACATCAAAATTATAACATACAATACAAAAACTACTCAACAATTATTTTCAAAAACTAAAGATATTATTCCTAAACAATACAGATCAAACATAGTATACCAAATTGAATGTAAAGATTGTGTTTCCATTTACATTTGTCAGACAAAAAATTGGTTACAAACCAGAATAACAAATCATTAATCAGATTGTAGAACTATTTCAAAAAAAGACTCGACAGCTTTAACTTCACATCATTATAAATACAACCACAATTTTAATTTTAACCTGAATAATATCAAAATTTTAGCAACAGAAACAAACCATAGTAAAAGACTCGTATTAGAAATGATTAAAATAAAACAACACCCAACACCATTAACAACAAAATAGACATTAAAGGGCTGAGCTTAATTTACAATAATATTTTAAACAATTACTGAATTAATGTATGTTTAAGTGTTTGTGATAATGCATATGTGTGTGTATAGATAGACGCTACCAATGTCAAAGAACTAGACGAACCTAATCAAATTTTAGATGTCAATTCTTAGTTGTCATTCTTAAATCAATCTGTTTAACAATAAGTTAGTTTATAAGCTAGATATATTCATGTAAGTCTTATTAAAAAAATAGTATTAGTAATTAATTTATATCTGTAATTGTAGGGTTCTGATGAGATTTTAAAATAAATCGAAACATGTAAACTGTGAATTAAAGCGTAGTTAATCACTGTCCAATGTACCGAAGAAATTCAGCAAAATATATTCATATAAACTGGACACAAAACCAATAGATATATATGTATATATATATTTATATACTGTAGCATCGTTTAGTCTACCTCTGACCAGTAGAATTACACTAGAACATAAACGAAGCGTTGTACACAAAAGACTATTGATGGGTTTGCGGCAGTATCTTTCAGATGAACTTGCTTGACAGGTAGAAGGGTTTTGCATTTAAGAGTAATTTACATTACAATAAGTACATTCGAGATATTATTTGCATAATTTTTGGTTATGTTCGCAAAATAACTAGTGCACCTGGATAAGCTTTGAAGAACCGTTAAAGGGTTTTGAGGTTCAGTTCTAATTAAAGCGTTGATTACAATATAAGTTAATTTAAAGTTGCGAAAGTCGTATATGAAATAAGTTAGTGATACATAATGTTTAAAATTAATTGTTTCGTGTGATATAAATTACTGTAGTGATTGAATTAAATTTATAATTAGTGCTTGGATAGTTAGTCATAGTGCTTGGATAGTAATTAAGAAAATAGGAGCGTAGTGTTAAGAAGTTAGTATTTGTACTGTTAGCGATTAGCTGGAAGTAAATTGTTAGAGTTTTTATAAATTTAATTGTAGCTATCAGTGGTTGAAAAGGATTGTGTAATCAGTTTGATAATAAAGAACTGTTGATTGTGCAAAAAAAGTTTTTGTTATATTACCTTTAGCACATACGACTATGGTAAGCCGCATGCCTAGGCATAGTCAGCAAATAATATACTGTTACAAAATTGTCAAAAACGATACAACATTTAAAAGAAAGCTTCAAAAATAATTTTTCCAGATGTATATAGTTTGAGCGGTCAAACTGCTTAGGGTGCAAAAGAATCAGGTAAATTCTTTTTACTTTGTTTTTTTTGCATGCGTTTAATATATTTTTAATACAAAGTTTAAACTGGGGTTTTTTAATATAAGTAAAACCTACATTACTCATTTGTTGGATAACGTTCGGGACACTCTAGTTGTATAAAGTGCATGAAAGAACAATAATTTTCAATTTCATTTATCATCGTTCTTTCTCACATTTATAAAAACACTACGTGAAAAGGATAACGCAATTTTGTTATTGTGTGACAAGCAATTGTTGTAAAAGTTTTGCAAAAAGAAATTTATAACACAAGCAAGGCTTCAGTATCTTAAGAAATATTAAATTGTAAAAATAGGGTTTGTGAAGCATTTCTCATAAATATAATAAATTCCTCTAGAATAAGGAACGATATAAATGCTGGGCATTGTAAAGCTTTATCAAAAATTTCATTAAACCAAAATAAACCTCCGAATATTTTTGTGCTTAGTGGTTAAAAGAGATTAGAATCATTTAAGGAATTTTTCATTGTAAACAATGAAAGGCAGTTTGATTAAAAATTTCCTACAGGAATGTAAGTAGGTTGTATTTATTTGCCCAATATAATGTTACGTTTGGATCAAGAAATGAGGTTAGATAAAAAATTCTGTTTCCAATCAAGTTAAGGTTTCATGATTTATACGTGTATCAATGCTCCAGGCAACGTTCTCAAACTGTAAATTTCAAATTACCTATTTGGCTGGAGGTTTTCGTATAAGCATTTCCGACTTTATAACTAAATTATCTTCTTTCAAGCGTGTGTTGTAAAAAGTGGATATTGATGAGCGAAAGCTACTTCTACATGCAATTAATCTGATTAAAAGCGTAGACTTCAAAATATAATTATTTCTAGAAACCTTTGGACTAAAATTCTAAAAAAGCTTTTGTGAACGTTATAAATTGTAGAGACTATAATAAAATGAAGCTTAACTAAATTAAGGACGAAAGCAAATGTCATGCAATTTTTAATTGAATTACATATTTAAAGTTACTTTTTAAATAGAAATAAACGTTTTTTATTTTGCATACAGCTCAGTAAAAATTACTATTTTCTCTAAAAACTTTTCTCGATTTGACGTAGGTTATGTATCCCCCAATCTATATATGTACAATTAATAGAAATTATTAGAAAATTATAAAGAAACTTAAGTTAGACGCAACATTGTAAATTCAAGGATAAATCAGAAAGGTTATTAAAAGTTCACAAGCAAGTTGTGAGAACTGTAATACATTGTATTCCAGACGTAAGTGATACTGCAGGTGCAGGTCACATACGGTTAAGAAACCGCAATTCCTTAGAAATTAAAATTGTTACAGTGTATAATGAATAAAATTAAGAAATAAGCAGACATGAGCTCCGCAAGTTCCCACAGACATGTGAGGGGCAGGGACAATATAAATACCCCGAGAGCCCCAAGACCATCAGTCAGTCTTGAGTATTTTAGCTTTAACATTGCCGTTTGCTTAGGCTACTCGCCCTCAATTAAATTCAATTATTATTTTATTTCGACTTAGTTTAATTATTCAAGTTTGTCAAAATTCCACATTAATTTCTTGTTTAATAAATAAAATTTGTTACAAGAAGTTTTGGAAGAAGTTTTTAAAAAGACCGCTCCCAAAACCCGAAACGTAACTGGTGCAGCGTACGGATCCAGAAAGGCACTACGAATCTAAAAATCGGAAAACTGGTGACCAAGAAATTCAATTCCCAATCTAGAAGAACCAAAACAAAGTTGGACGAGGTACAAGAATCGACCGAACCCCAAGGAAACAAAACGTGGACGAGGTACAAGAATCGACCGAGTCCAAACCATTGAAAACGACGATGAAAATTATGCAAGTTCATTAACCTAAACCAATTATTTTTTTACAAATTTATTGATGCTAGCTAGTAAGAGAAATTTTATTTTATTATTTTATGTATGTACAGATTTTTTATTATTGCAAATTATCGTCTTAACCGCAATCTAATAAACCCTAGAACCATATCAATTCGGAATAAAACGCCAAGACGTAAGAAGTTTAATTCTAACAAAATTAAAAATCGAAGAACCCGACCAAAATATTCGCCTACTAAAGACAAAAATGTATGACAAAATGGCACTGGATACTTTCATAAACGCACTACCTAAACGATTATCAGATAAAATAAGATTCCAACATCCTCAAATTTAGAAGAAGAAATGAATATCATTGTAAATTACTCAAACCGACAGAAACCCATAAAAATAGTTTACAATTTTAGACGTATTGGTCCACCCAATGACGCAGATGTTAATATTCGCTAGCCACTGTAAAAATGCATAATATTCTCATGCACCAATAACTGTTAACCTCAAACACAAGTACAGTTCTAATCGTACAAACCGAGTTACAGAGGAAGTGAAAAATTCCCTAAAATAATATAGTTTGTTAAAACCGCCATAGCATAATGGAAGGGAGCATTCAGATTTATTTACGTCTTTCAGTACAAGCTTTTACCTTTAGTCAAATGACGAGCACGATCGTCGGCGGATGAATTGGTCTACAGTAATTCGGGTAACAGTAACTTGAATTCGGGCGTGTAAGAAATAAACCGCAAACACACAGGTACTCGCGAATTCGATAAAAGGGTCGTTATATTATGAAAGTTTCTGTAGGAAATAATTTCTGTCAACGGAAGTTGGATATATCGATTACTGACATCCAAGTTTGTATTGCGCTAAAAGGCTTGTTTGCACCATGTACTCAAGCCATAAGCTGTAAGTGATAGAATTTTGGCTTTCTATGTACTACATATTTTTTTGACTGACATTTCATTATTTACATACAATTTATTAGTGTACTGATTTTTACGTTGGTGCACCCTTATTTAAGAGCGTAATGTAATATAAACAAGCACTAGAGTTGTATTCACGTAAATTTGCATATATCAATCACACTTGTTGAATAACTATACCTGAACAAATTTAAAATCCCCCTTTTCTTTTAATTACACGTAATTGGCCAATTATAATAAAGCTTAGTTTATTTGTGTAGGGTGTGATTGTTATATACTATGATTTTTATATTTGCCAATATAGGTTAGGCGAAAGTCTTGCACTTTTATTATTGTTTGTGTTTAGTTTGAATTATTAAGAAAGAAAGATAATGTACATACGGTCCCATCAATTTGCGTAACAGAAATAACTATTTAGTCACCTAATAGATCACCAACTGTCTATTGAGGCCAAATATCAGGTGGGTTGGCGCTCAAAATTTTATTGAACAAACAGTTCAAAGAACTATCCAGGTAAGTAAAATTATTAGCGTATAAATACCCCTAAAAGAGTTCCTGTTCTTTTTATAGAATTCGGCGGCTCTGTGGCGTAGTTCGTATGCGTGAGACTATTATACCCAAGGTCTTGAGTTCAAATTCCGCCACGGTCCGCTTGCAGAGTATTAGGTGAAAATTTTTCACAATGTTCACAATTGAATAGCCTACATTCTGGATAGTACTTTTGCACCCCTTGGCATCGTATCTCCTATACCGAGAATTCTGCTATGTCAGGTTACGGCACTTTGTTGCTACTGACTTGCGGTAGTGTTTTTTTTTTGGTGGACTGAGTGATATTATCAAAATTCGGTTTAAAGTAAACTATAATAACACGATTAAACATAATTGTATGTTCCATATTACTTACCTGTTATTTTTTCGTTGTAGTTAATCATAAACAAATAGGAGAAAGGTTCATTCTTTTAGGAAATAATATAAAACTCAGGAGCAACAAAAATGAATACCGAAAGTCTGTAACAAATATAAATTCTAAGGTACTAACCTTAGAAGTCGTTTCTATTTCTTACAATTCCGAGGCATCTGATTTCATTAAATTGCATTATAATATCAGAAGAAACAATTTCGTAATAAAAGTAAACGTTATTACCACATAATCCGCTTTGAATTTACCTTAAGAATATATTCAATCGTAACAAATACTATAAATTCGTTCTAGAAATTGAACATCTTAAAATACGTTATAAACAAGTCACTTGTGTTGCCTAATTTGTAGGTGGTCGGTATCCATTGTCAAGAACTATTAAGTTAATATTGCGCTTGTGAAAGGTTTCACGAGGTGGCGTATCGGACAGCTGACCTGTTCTTTATATTCATGGGATTGTGAGATAACAGGGCATTTTCTTTAATGCGGTGATAGCAAAACGAGTGGAAGAAAATGTTGGCGCATTTATGTGTCAGTTGGTGGCTGAGAATCAGTATTTAGTTCAACGTAAAATTGATGGTCGCTTAAAAAGGGCCGGGATGTTAAAAGTTCTCCGGGTAGTGGTAATATAATGCGACTATGGACCCAAAGTAGGTTAGTAGATCAACTGGTCCCAAAGTCAATGCGACTATGAACCCAAAGTAGGTCAGTAGGTCAACTGGTCCCAAAGTCAATGTGACTATGGACACAAAGTAGGTCAGTAAGACAAACTGGTTACAAAGTCAATGCGACTATGGGCCCAAAGTAGGTCAGGAAGATATGCCCGCACACCAAATTAAAAACCAGTTTACATTGTCGACAACTTTAGCGTAAAGTCCAGAGAAAGACAGCGGGGATTCAAAGCTAGACGGAGGTCCCCACACAGACGACTCAATGTCGTGAGGTAACGAGACCTTAACAATGCAACGACTTTCAAAGTAATGGAAAAAAATAGAAAAACAGAAAAGATAACAAACGGGGCTAGAATATTTAGAGTGACATAGCAATCAGGTAGAAGAAGGACTTCCATTAAGCAAAAGCGATAGAAAAAGGTAGATAGCAAAGCACTGCTCAACCCGCTGAAATGTAGCCAGCAGTCCGGAGTGGGAAAGCACCACTCTTAACTGATAAAGGGTTGTCTCGCGACAAAGACAGGTTCACTGGAGAAAAAATAAAGCCGAAACGAAGATATGGGAATGCAAAAAGTTTGAGTTTTAGGATAAACACACTGGAGAAAAGATAGAAAGTAGGGAATGTCCCTCTTAAAACAGATCGGTCTGAGGTACCAACTGCTACGTTAACAACAAAGCAAATCGTCATATAATAACATGCTGCGGATTAAAAATAACTAGACTCCAGAAGAAACTTGGACAGATCATCTTTGTACCAAGCGCACCCACTGCAATAAGAAACTTGGTCAAAGGTTAAAACGTCAAACTTAAATGTACCCTCAATGTAATGTAGAAAACGGTATTCATCACAAAGAGACACGAATAATTATACAATAAGCAGTTATTTTTGAATAACTGCTATCTTTGTATAGAAGTAAAAAAAATTGAATATACCGAAAGACAAACAGCGATTAACGTTGACTCAACATAAGGCAACAGTCCCTTATCAACTCACTCAGGAAAAAACAGAAGAACAATGTGATACAGAAAAATAGTGAATAGAGGAAAATGTAAAAAGTAATTGTGATATTTGCAAAAGAAAACACTGAAAAGCAATTCTTCGTATTAGAATCGTGGAAACCGACTTTAGGCATAGTTCTCGAGCACCATGTTAATCCAAACAGAAAATCAGCAACCCGACATCAGCTAGTACAAGTGCTAAAAATTCGCTAAGTTATTCAAACGGAAAGTCAATCACGATAAAAAATACGGTGCATTGTGTGACAATAAGAATAATAGCAAAATAAAAGAAAAAATTAAAGAAAAATGGAAATATTTAAGTGTAGTGACAAATAAATTGTTAAAAACCATGAACAAGAAACCATAAGATTTTAAGATGAATAAAGTATATAAAAGTGGAAATATTTGAAATTATTCAGAATCCAAGCGAAAGATATATTTATACACCACAAGATCAAGTCAAAGAAAATACCTATGGAAGACAAAATATATTAAGATAGAGGTAGAATTAAAGCTACTACTGATTACTAATCGGAATAAAAGGAAAAGGTTTTAGTGCATGAGATTTTACATAGTCATCTTGTAATTCATAAATTAATGGAGAAACTACACGAGGTACTTTAGAAAAGATACATTTATAAGTTAATTCTGCAGAGAATTTTACAGTTCTATTAAATAAGAGAGGGGTTTGTTTTTGTTTTTGACTTCAAAAGTCCAAATGTGGTTCCCTCTGACTTTACAGGTAGATAATTCATGATAATTATTATAATATGCAAGATAAAATCAAACACAAAAATCTACAAATAGTACTCGTATAGGTATTTATTAATTATTACATACTGTTTCATAAAAGATGCAAGACTCAAACACCTAATAAAAATAAGTAGTTGGACGGATTTATAAAAGTACTTACAATACTGGAAGTTAGTTAGATAAAAGCTTTTACAAGCTAAGAATACTTAAAAAAAAAACAGGTAGAAGTTAGGTTATGTTACAAATTCTAACAAATTTTAATTTTTTTTAAGATTGGTGTATTATTTGTCATTATTTGTAGATATAACGGAAACTTTATTAAATGTAATAAAAAGCTACTTACTCGTTTATCAAAATATGGATAATCCAAAGAACTTGTTTTCAAACGAATACAATTATAATGAAAATTTTTTATAGGCAAAGGAAAAATATTAATGATCAAATATACTAAACACTAGGTTTTTATCTTCAATAGCTACGATAAATGAGCTAATAAACAATTCAATTACAAAAATATTTTAACTGAGAAAACCTGAAACACGCGTTGTTTATAGTTTAGCATGGATAACAACCACTCGTAGGTCATATGTGGTTTAGTATTAGAACATAATTTTCAAACCAAATAAATTTCAAATTTTCTTGAAATTTAAAAAAGGTTACCCATATAACATAAAAGCTTTTATTAGATACATCATTGGTACATTATAGAAGATAGAACCACACAATTGAACGCCATTGTTATACATTTTAGCGTTAGGGTATATTTCTCGCTTGTCTAAACAGAGGGCCTGATTATAGTACACGAAATTCACAATTTCTAAAAAAATATAATTTACGTTTCAAGCTAACAACGGAAATTAATAAATAACACTGATTACATTTTGATTTAATAAACATTAACAGGCTGTGTATCATATACGATATTTATAATCAATTAGGATTCCTCATGAGTGCGGTTTGCAGCTCTAACTCGAACTCTTGTAACGAAGCTCGCTGGTTTTCTTTCATAAAACCTTACGCAGGAACAGAATACAAAGGTACGATGTTAAATTTTGATATGTAAGGAATTGACAGGCAACACTCCACTACATTCTGTAATGGATCCCGCACAAGTCTCGTTCAAGATAGGTGGTCACGTTAGGAATCCCATTGTTGCGACGCATCCAACATTTTGAAAACCCACCACCGCTCGTACGTTGCGCGTGGCCGCTAAACGTCATGTGTTCGTTCCATGGCCCGTTGCAACCGTTAGCGCCACAAAAAATTACAATAATAATAAACTACATCCCCTAAAACATTGCCGGCGAACCGCTAGACCACATTGCACAAATTATGAAAGTTTCTTACATATCAGAAGAAGTGCGGCGTAAATTATCTATATAATAAAATTGGTAAAATGTTGTGGCGGGAGGGGAGCTATTTAGGCATTTAGCGGTAATTAGGATTTGAAGCTGAGCTCACATAACTTAGTTTCCCTTGATGTTATCGAACCGAGTCGAACGGATTGAAAGCTCAGCACACCTAGGTTGGTCTCCATGCCTAGCACTAATAGAAGAGTTCTAATACGCAACCGCTTAAATTACGCCATGAGGGCTATTAAAATCATGTTAATCGGGTTATTCACACACATAGATTCAATTATTTAACGCACTGGAAACCTATGGCCGCATTTAATAGCGCCTCTACACTACCTATTTCAGTGACGTAGCCATATTAGTTCTATTGATTGCTGTATGTACATGTTATTCTACCACAAGCTGAATACTGAAGCTTAATGATAAAAGTATATAAGTATGTAACAAATTAAAAAAATTAATCGTGCACATGCGTAATATATAGGATGTTCCTTCTATGTATCTTTCAGATACTCCAACATAAAACCGGCACACAAAATTCTGCTACACGTTGCATTTTTGTTTTGTATCCGCAGTACTATTTGTAAAAGTTAAACAATTATCAATGAATTCTCTTCGGGTTTCTCTATGTACTGATATTTATATCGTTCAAAAAGTGCGGTAACTTCTTTAATAAACAGCGCATGCAAAATATCAATATCATCCTTTGTTGGGTTTGCTATTTTCTTAACTTCAATTGGTTTTCCAACTAAAAGCAGAAAAATTTAACTCAACTTCAAGTTTTGCTATTTACTACTTACTAACAACGTTTATAGGTTTTCGTAGAGGAAGAAAGCCAAATGAGTATTGCAATATTCCACGTCCATAGATAATAATTGGTGTAGCACCTACTTTTTGCTTCACCCATTCTTGAAATTGGCGCAGTAGGGATCCTTTTGGATTACTCACCTGTCTAAATACATCATTTTCGCCAAACGCAAAAACTGGCACCAACGGTGAACCATTTTTAAGTGCCAATCTTACAAAACCCTTTCTGTTTTTCAAAACAATTGTGTAAGGTCCAGGGCGAGCGTAAAATGCTTCTTCAGCTCCACCGACAACTAAAACAGTGATTTTTCCACCACCTGGGTGGCTTAATAGGTAGTCTATAGATTTTGCCGAAGAGCTACAACCGCCCAAAGCAAGAAGGTAATCCCTATAAATAGGTATATTGAAGTTTAAAGGTAATGTTATGTAGTTTCGTGTGTGATTTGGAAAAAGTTGATTAAAATTGTGAGCATTTGTAATAATGGTAGAAAATATGCCTTTACTAAATACTCCATGTGGAAAACTGCAAAATAAGTAATTTCGGTTGGCGTCTAACTTTAATTCCGGATCCAACTTTAATGTTATTGGGTAATAGTTTCGTGAAATTTTAAAGATTCTCCAATTGGTTATCCATTCGATTCGCCTGCCGCCTTGCTCCGGGGTTTTTCTATCAATAACCCATATCCATATTAGATAAAGTAACGGCACAAATCCAAAAGTGGTGAAACATAGAAGTAGCATTAACAGTACACCCAAGTTAAAGACTAATATTGGTATCCATATTACTGCAATCACAGCTAATGTTTGTATACGTCTTTTCAAAGGCGTGTTGAATGGTGCAAATTTTACTCCAAATATTTCCATTTTCTAAAACAAACTAAGATTGAAGCTCTTGCAGTATAAAGAAGGTGCAAATGATTGTAATATTTAAAAATCTATTAGCGCAGAGAACAGTTGTTTTTGAAAAAGCTCAGATTCAGGTATAGTTACTAAAGTAATGTTGGTCAATTGTCGGTTATTGGAGGAGTATTGCCACGCGTACGTTGATATATAGCGTGAGTTTTCTTAAGCGAGAATAATATTGTATGAACTATCGGGTAAAAAATAATTAAAAACACAACTCCTTCATACATTAAATACTCCAACCCTAGTCACACGTAGCGGCGAGGTTAAATTGTTAAAGAAATAAAGTAAAACCTTTAACGTGCGGGTTGCAATTTAATTATTCGAAATCGATAGCTAGAACATGCCGCCGCTACATGATCTACTTCAAAGACCATGAGTACAAATGACAATGTTAGGCAAGTTAAGAGAGTATAGTCTACAAGATTCAGATTGGAGTCTTTTTAAACTAGACTGGTACAATATTATATTTCTAATAACATATGTGATGATGTAATAAAACGTGCTTCGCTATTGAATGCCTGCGATGAAGAATCGCAATTAATTCAAGTGTGGGACACTCACTTCAAACACAGAATTAGTCAAATTCAAGCAAAATTCTCGAAAGCAGTTTAAGAACGTACAATGTTATTCTTAGTATTTTTGAAAATCATTCCTTCATAAACTTCCACGGGAATCCTACTTTTACAGAAATGATTAATCCGATACAGGTAAAATGTAAAATTTATTGCTCATACAATTGTCTGATTTAGGTCTACATCTAAACTCTCTTTTTTCCTACATCTGATTGTAATATAGCTCGCGATATTCCCCAAAAATGCCTTAAAATGTATCCTGTCCTGTCTCCTATTTTTTTTTTGTTTTTTACAGATATTTTTATTCCCCTAATATTTCTATATACTCTTTGCTATTAACTTTATCTGTCTATGCTATCATCCTCTTACATCTGAAGCATAACGTTCCAAAAAAGCTTCCTCTTTTTCCTGTCTGATTTTTCTAGTGTCCCTATTTCATAGGCATACAGTTATGTGCTCCACACATATGCTTCTAACACTTTTATACCTTTTTCTACGTTTGTTGTCTTTGAACATAACCACTGCTCTTTCATGTTAGACACAGTTCTGTTCCTTTTCTATTGTTTTGTAAATATATACCCAATTTCACCGATATTCTTTGCTACACGAGTTATGTATCCCTCAATTGATGTATACATATTAAAATAGAATAATTAGGAAATTATTAGAAAATGTTAAGAATACGCCAAGTGAAGTGCAACAAAGTAAATCAAGGACAATTTGTAAAGTTTATTAACGTTCATGAGAATCGATGCGCTACTTTGTATCGCAGACGGTAGTGACACTGCAGATGTAAGGTCACAGGCGGTCACCGACGGTCAGGTACCGTGATTATTTAGAAATTAAGATTACAACAATGTATTTATGAATAGAGTTAAGAATAAGCAGACATAAGATCTGCAAGTTCTCACAGCCATGTGAGGGGGTAGGGATATTATAAAAAGCCCGGGAGCCCCAGTCAAAGACAGTCAGTCAAGTGATCAGCTTTTACATTGCAGTCTACTTGCTACTCAAAATAGTACCTTTATCAATTAATTTCGATTTAAAGTAAAGTATAATTGTAACTTGTCAAAATTCCATATTTAATTTCTGTGTAATAAAATAAATTTGTTAAGAAGTTTGGAAATGGTTTTTTTAAAAAGGTCGCTCCCAAGCCACGAACCTTAACTGACGCAGCGTACGGATGTCAAAAGGTCACTAGGAAACCCACATTTGAAGAACTGTTGATCTGGAATTTCGATTCCGAATTTAACAGAACCAAACAGAAGTTGGAGGTGAAACAAAATCGTTCAAATTTAACAAAAGAAAACCGGAGAAGATACAAGCATAGATCAAATCTGAAAACCGACGTGGAGAAAGTACAGAAATCGACGGACTCCATGAAATCAACAAAACAATTAGTGCAAGTGCATTTTCCTTAAACCAATTAAATTTTTTATTTTATTTTCCAAACATATTTGATATTTGCTAGCATAAGAGATTTTATGATTTATATATGTATATTGACTATTAGTACCATAATTTTATGCAATTTGATGAAAATAATCCACTTAGCTATTGCAAGGGATTATCTTCAAGCTACTTTTGAGAAAATTTATTCTTTGTTTAAAAGAGACATATCATTTCAGGCGCACTTGAGACAATTATTACGAAATTAACTGGCACAAGAATTAATAGAAACAAAACAAAAACGAATTTTTAATTCAATAATACAAAAATTAACTGCGCAATACCCCAAAAATAAAAGCGAAATTAAATCACGAATTTAAAACCAAAATCTTTGTATATAACGCAGAAAGAATATTGAAACAAATTATCCAGTCGCAAACTCATCGTATTCCGTAAATAATAGACACAACTTGCAATCTATTATTAACCTACATTCCTATTACGAGAATTAACAGAGCGCAAATCTAAACGCGAAATCTCATCATCGAATAATTTAAAGCTCAACCTTGAACGCAGCGAAAACCAAGCCTTCAGAGCCATAACCAACTAAAAATAACACCTTTCAGGAGAGTATAATTGCATATCTATAACAAAAGCATTTGCATACCAAACTTATCAAACGACAAAAAATTACACCTACAGAGAACCTTGTAATTAAAGTAACAGAAACACTGACGCAAACGATTAACTAAAAGCAACAATCATACAGTAGTTTAAAACTGTAACCAGAACAAGATCATTGTATTAATTACGAAAGAAGAAATTTTGTGTAACTTTGAACAACACAAAAAACGACACCTTGCATACTTTATAATTAACACTTAGGTTTACGAGACGAGAAACATCGTAGACACTTATAAATTACACACACCCACGGGATAAATAATTATTACAAACAGAATAAAATCGGCATAATTAAAAATAGAAAAGTTTTAACTGACGCAAAGCGAGCGAAGTGAAATAAATTATCACAAAAATCACTCAATCACACCGAAACCTCAGAGATAAAACCTATAATAAAATTAACATCAGTAGATTAAAAATAAACGTAACCAAGACGGTACCAATCTTTAATAATAAATAAATAATAAATAATAATAAATTTTATAACAGCCTGTGAAATATTTTTGAAAACATTTTATAAACCCGAAGACAACGAAAGAAGCGTATTACTCCTACGCCTTATTAACAGCAAACTAGCCGGAAGAGCACTAACATTAATGGCCAGTAGAGATGACTTAGAACAATGGGACGACTTCAAACAAGTATTGTATATTTTGGCAATCAGCGTAACCTAAAATGCCTAGTACGCGATTCAATAAGCTTTAGAATGGAAAATAACCTATCCCCATACCAATTTGGAATGAAATGCCAAGATGTAAGAAGTTTAATTTTGACAAAACTAAAAATTGAGGAAACCGACCAAAACATCAGATTTTTAAAAACAAAGATGTATGACGAAATGGCATTATACACATATCTAAATGCACTACCAGAACGACTTTCAGACAAAATCAGATTTTAACATCCCCAAAATTTAGAAAAAGCTATGAACATGATAATCGAAGAAGAAAACGTAATATATTACAGAAACAGATTATACAACCCCAACACGAGTAAAAGTTACTCAACAATAAACACCATACAACCCTCGAGACAAACAAATCCGCAACAAAAATTCACCCCATTCAATGCACAAACAAACCAAACGTGAACCATTAATCCACATTTTAATAACGCAAACTTTAATAACCAATATAAACATTTTTCAAAACCAACGTTTAACCCAAATTTCACAAAACCCGCATTTCAACCAAGATTCAACCACAACGTAAATCAACAAAGACCAGCATTTAACACGAACCTTGTTAGAAATTTACCAATAACAAATAATAACAACAATCCTAATAATTATTATAAACCTACACCAATGGATACCTTATCTGGTAACACCAGACCAAATACAAAAATAACCCACATTCGACCGAACCCTAACCAAAAACGCACTTTTACATCGGAAGAACTATTTCATCAAGAAGTAGAGGTATATGAAGATGAATTACATTCGACCAAGTACAGACAATGAACAAAACCATTCGAACAATTATGAACGCGAAGAATCATACGAAACTTGTGAAGAGAACGACGGAGAAAATGCGTGTTTAAATTTTCAGATAGACCGATTTATAAACGACCAAACTTAATAAACTTAAATAATGTGAATCATCTAGTACTACTCTATATAGAAATACCACATGCTGAATTCAAACTGTTAATCGATACCGGATCTTCAAAAACATTAATTAGCCCGCGAACCGTAAAGAAACACTATTTAAACTATGTAGAAAGAGACCCGTTTAAAATTAAAACAGCTCTCAAACCCTTTACCCAAAACATTTAACGTAAAAATGAAACACAAATTTTGCATATTCGAATTCAATGACAAATATGACGGACTATTAGGAATAGACCTTCTAAGAAAATTAGGAGCCAACATCGACACAAAGAACTGTTTACTAAAAATCAAATATGGACGAATCCCCATTAAAAATCAAACTATCCAAGTTGAACAAAAATACACAATAGAACCCCGAGCAAAGTAGAAGATAAAAATCCCAGTAAATTCAAATAACAAATTAGGAATAATAAATCATATAACATTTCAACAAGGAGTAGAAACCCCAGCCGCATTAGTACAAATAAAAGATAACTATGCCACAACGACAATTTTAAATTCAAATGAATACCCCGTAAAACTATCTTAAACAAACCCAATTAACGTAGAAGAATTAAATATTAACGAGATGGAAATAGACGAAAATTCAAACGACAATTACAACACCGTAGAAAACGACGAAATGTTAAGAGAAAAATTAAGTAACATCCGCTTTAATACCGACATCAATCAAGAGGAACAAAGAGCAATCAACAATTTATGTTTCGAATACCGCGACATACTCCATTGCGAAGGAATGCCCCTAACATTTACAAATACAGTCAAGCATAACATAGAACTAACGGATTACAAACCTATATTCACAAAAGCATGCCGACTACCTCAGGCAAGTCAGGAAGAAGCTGACAGACAAGTAGCCGAGTTATTTATTAGATCAAGATATTATACAACACTCCAATTCACCCTGGAGCAGCCCCGTATTAATAGTACCCAAAAAATTGGACGCATCAGAAAAACGAAAATATAGAATGGTAATAGATTATAGAAAACTAAATGAAAAAACGGTATACGATAAATACCCGCTACCAAATGTAACCGAAATTTTAGATAAGTTAGGCAAGTGCCAATATTTTTCGACATTAGACCTAGCCTCAGGATACTATCAAGTAGAAATGGAAGAAAAGGATACACCAAAAACAGCCTTTAGCACACCTAGAGGACATTACGAGTACAAAAGGATGCCATTTGGACTAAAGAACGCATCCGCAACATTCCAACGAGTTATTGATAATATACTACGTGGGATACACAACGAAAAATGTCTTGTGTACCTAGACGATATCATAGTTTACTCAACATCATTAGTGGAGCATATAGAAAGATTAAGAGAAGTGTTCGAAAGATTAAGAAAAGCACAATTTAAAGTACAATTAGATAAGAGCGAATTTTTACAGAAAGAAGTAGCGTTTTTAGGACATATAATAACACCCCACGGAGTCATGCCGAACCCCGATAAAACAAATGCCGTATTAAATTACCCCATACCAAAAACGAATAAAGAAATAAAAGTATTTTTAGGACTTAGTGGTTACTACCGCAAATTTATTAAAGGTTATGCTTAAATAACCAAGCCCCTGACAAATTGTTTAAAGAAAGGAAATAAAATTGTACATACCCCAGAATTTAGTAAAGCCGTAGATAAAATCAAAAGCATATTGACAAATCACCCCGTATTAGAATACCCCGATTTTTCGAAACCATTCATATTAACGACAGACTCATCAAATGTAGCATTAGGCGCAGTATTAAGCCAAGGAAGAGTAGGCAACGATAAACCCAGAACCTTAAACGAAACCGAGCAGAAGTATAGCACGGTAGAGAAAGAATTGTTAGCCATAATTTGGGCAACAAAGTATTTTAGACCATACCTATACGAAAATTTTATATATACACCGATCATAAACCATTAGTATGGCTATGCAAACTCAAGGAACCTAATTCAAAATTACAACGATGGAGAATCCGATTAGAAGAATATGACTACGAGATCATATACAAGAAAGGAATTTATAATAATAACGCAGACGCTCTAAGTAGAATACAGCTTAACGCACTGGAAACGGAATCAATTATAGGAAACGTAGACGAAACGGAAATTAGAGAAGATCCAGACCAGATGGACACCATACATTCAACACAAAATGACGAGTCGAAAACCGCGATTAAAATTTTAAATGAAGCCATCGATATGAAACCCAATCAGTTTATAATCACCGAAGTTTTAACCAACCCCAACCCTGTAAAATATATCAAAGTAGATAACAAAAAATATATCATATCCAGATAACTAAAGAGGACAATGAAGAACAAATAATTAAAATTCTAAAAGAATACACCTCCGAGAAAAAACAATTTTACTTTTACTTTAACACCGAAAACTTGTATAAACGAATTTCAGAATTATATGTTAAATTATTTAATAACTCTGGCCCTAAACTTATAAGATGCACAAGAAAATTAATAACCTTAGACAACCCTGACGAAATAAATGATGTGATCAGAAACCAACACGAAGGAAAAACCAACCATCGTGGAATTAGTGAAACCCTAAAACAAATTATGAGACGATATTATTTCAAGGACATGAAAGAACTAACTACAGACTTTATCAATCAATGTGAACTACGTGACAAAGCGAAATATGACAGGAAACCCCCAAAGATACCCTTAATGTTGACTAAGACACCTGACAAACCCTTTCTGAAATTACATGCCGGTACTCTAGTAGTAGAAGCACAAACCATCAACCAATTTTACACCATTAGAATTAACTTTAGGACATTCAGGTTCACGCAACCTTTATGACATACATTATAACAAAAAAGTTTATCAGCAATACGCCAAAGATCATAAAGAAAAACTAAAAATAATTTACGACAAAGTAAAGGATAAATTAGATAACAACAAAAAACGCATTACCACAACCCGTAATAAAAATACCGACGTAAATAAATTTTCAATAGGACAAATCGTGTACGAGAAAAATTTCCAAAGCAAACGACACAAAACGGCACCTCAAAATTTAGGCCCCTTTAAGATTAAAGGAATGCCATAGTAGACAACGGCAAGATAACAAAATATATCCACTTAAAAAATTTAAAACACCCTGTACTTTCAGATGGACAATTATCAACCTTACCGTCAACCTCCACCCAGGTAGAACGGACACCGAAATAATAATTGAAGACATAAAAAATAACCCCGGTATATTACCAATAAAATTAGGAAGTATGCAGAATACTATAGACTATTAGACCTTTGCACAAAAATTCGACTTACCGGAACTAAAGCAAGAATTTCAAACAATCAAAAATAATTATTACCGATTCAAACAATCAATGGTCACAACAAAATTCGGAAAGGAATACGCAATAGAAATGATGAACTATGACAGTTCATTTACATTACCAATGCTCTACCTGTAGGTACTACATTGGCCAGGAGGCGAGTTTTTTGTTGCCTGGAAATTTAGAATTTTGCCGAACCCTTGCCGTTCCAGGCAAGGTAGGGATCTTTAACGTGCGTGACAACACTCACACACGGGACCTCCATTTAATCTCTCATCCGAACGAGGGCGTAATATTTGTGA
Source organism: Platerodrilus igneus (assembly GCA_036346225.1). Classification (NCBI taxonomy): domain Eukaryota; kingdom Metazoa; phylum Arthropoda; class Insecta; order Coleoptera; family Lycidae; genus Platerodrilus; species Platerodrilus igneus. The sequence goes on from JARFIW010000791.1 coordinate 2,742,697, forward strand.
AAAATGCTCACCTGCCATTTTTCAAGCAGTCGGCCGTGTCGGGATTTGAACCCGGGACCTTGGGATCCGTAGTCTTACGCTTACTACATTGATCCACGGCGACGCCTGATGAACTATGACAGCATAATAGAAAGTATTTTGAAAAACATAGAAGACAAATTTAACCGACTAATACCCACAGAACAAACGGCGAGACGAAAAAGAGGACTAATCAACAGATTAGGAAACATAATAAAAGCAATCACCGGCAACTTAGATGATCAAGACGCAGAACGTTATGACAACGCAATTAAACAATTAATTGAAAACCAAAACGATACCAAAACCATAATTAGTAACCAAATATCATTAACTCAATCAACGATTATAAAATTCAACGAAACGCTAAGAAAATTAGTTAGAAACCAAGATAGTATAGCCTACCGAATACACACCCTTGAAAATAACATGCAAACTACCATGTTAGGCATGCGAGTTTAATTAGATTTAACACAATATATACCCAGATAATATCAACTCTTACCCTAGTTCAACAAATTTTAGCCACATTAGAAAATGCAGCAGCATTTGCAAAATGAAATACCCTACATTCCAGTATCATAGAACCAATCGATTTATTAAGAAAACTATTAAGAATTAAATCATATATAACCAACGGTAAATTACCTGATGTAGAGAATCGAACATTTTAATATTTGAAAAAATAGCTATAGTTAAAGATTATGTAAAAAATAACAACAACATTTTTAATAAAAATCCCAATAGTAGAGATTAACAATTACAATTATTATAATTTATTTGCTTTTCCAATGAAAATGACTAGCATACCAAGTTATTATACCCAAAATCAAATTCCTATCCTTAAATGAACTAAGATATGGTTATACGAACGAAAAATGTAATGAAGTCACTCCAAATTAATATTGATGCCAATCATTGACAACGACAACCATTCAAGAAGACAGCCTCTGCGAAGTATGACTATTAAAATTTTCAAACTGTTATGAAAATTGTGAAGCCAAACCTGTACAAAACACTAATATGAAAATCCAGAAAGTAACAGAAAATAAATAGATAGCCATTTTACCCACAGAAGTAATAGCAACAATCCACTGCAATTAAGACGAAAACAACTTAGCATTAACCGGAAGTCAATTAATCACCCTTAAGGAAAATTGTTATTTAAAATTGAAAAATGAAATAATCAGAGTCTACCAAGATCCTGTACAAACCAAGAAATTAGTAAACTTATCCGAATTACAAATCAAGATAACGCAGGACAAAAACGATGAAATATTTCAAAACCCATGCAACTCGAACATCTGGAACTAGACAACCTCAACCACGCTATGAAACTTATGGAAGATTATAAAGAACATCTAAACGAACTTAAAACGCCCAAAGTGCACTACGAGAACATTAGTGTTTGGACAATTGTATTAATTATTTTGACTATTTTATTGATCATACATGTAATTTACAAAATGTATATTAGGCATAAAAATAAAGAAAACAGTTTTAGATTTAAGGCAACCAAGGTTAACAAAGAAACAAATGTACCATTAGAAAATATGAATTTTAAGAAATGAAATTAAATGAATTTTAAATTAAAAATCAAGAAAAGGAAAACCCTTAATCTTTAATGTACGTCGGGAGGAGTTATGTATCCCCCAATTGATGTATACATATTAAAATAGAATAATTAGGAAATGATTAGAAAATGTTAAGAATACGCCAAGTGAAGTGCAACAAAGTAAATCAAGGAGAATTTGTGAAGTTTATTAACGTTCGTGAAAACGGATGCGCTACTTTGTATCGCAGACGATAGTGACACTGCAGATGTCAGGTCACAAGCGGTCACCGACGGTCAGGTACCGTGATTATTTAGAAATTAAGATTACAACAATGTATTTATGAATAGAGTTAAGAATAAGCAGACATAAGATCTGCAAGTTTCCACAGCCATGTGAGGGGGTAGGGATATTATAAAAAGCCCGGAAGCCCCAGTCAACGACAGTCAGTCAAGTGATCAGCTTTTACATTGCAGTCTACTTGCTACTCAAAATAGTACCTTTATCAATTAATTTCGATTTAAAGTAAAGTATAATTGTAACTTGTCAAAATTCCATATTTAATTTCTGTGTAATAAAATAAATTTGTTAAGAAGTTTGGAAATGGTTTTTTAAAAATGCCGCTACCAAGCCACAAACTTTAACTCACGTAGGAGGTTAAGCAACCTGACCCCCACTAAGATTCCCCAACACGTAGACATCAGCTGAATTAATAGTTTTCCAATGAATCCTTTCGCACAATCAAGATTAGTTAAAATATTGAAAAAACAACACCTATACTTGTGTGTAGCACTCATCAGGTTTAAGTGCAATTACATTTTTGTCATTAGGTTTCCTCTCGGAACAAGTTGGACGCGTTCATTCACTGATTTCTATTCTGAGCTAACCTACATAGTTCCCTGAGATTCTTACAACCTAGATATAGCTCGGTTCCTCTTCTATTGTTTTCTAAATATAAATTCTATTTCACCAATATTCATTGGTGTGTGAAGGGGGGTCGGCTGTGTGGTGTAGTTGGTATACCTGTAACTATTATGCGCAAGATCCCGGGTTCAAATCCCGACACAGTCTGCTTAAAAAATGTTAGGCGAGCATTTTTCACAAAAATACGCCCTCGTTCGGATGAGAGGTAAAATGCAGGTACCGTGTGTGTGTGTTGTCACGCACGTTAAAGATCCATACCTTGCTTGCAACAGCAAGGGTTCGGCAAAATTCAAAATTTCCAGGTAAAAAAAATTGCTTACTGGCCAATGTAGTACCTTCGGGTGGAGCATTTGAAAATCAAATGTAGGGTATGTGAAGGGAGTTAAGCAACCTGACAGCTACCAAGATTCCCCAACACAGACATTTGCGAAATTAATAGTTCTCCAGTAAATGCTTTCGCGCAATAAGTAAAATTCGTAGCTCTACCCATAAAAATGAAATTGCGATTTCGTATTTTCGGTTAACTGCAAAATTTCATAAACATCTTTTATTACCAGAAATATGAAAACGGTATACAATTAGAATATGGCTTACCTATTAATACTAACACAGCAACACTTCTAACAGTATATAGGTACTATGCAATAGCAATTAAAAATAATGAATATGTACTTGCTTTAACAGCTCAAATAGTACTTTTATTGGTAATTACTTCTAAGGTCCGTAATAAACAATATGGCATCACGCAACATGCGATCCAGTTTAACAACACGCTGAGTAACGACAACGATAAATTAAAATTTATAAATTTGATGCGTCACGAATACGTAACGAGCGAGCATCAAGGAAGTAAAGGACAGGTATAATTAGACCATATTTTTTATTCCACGTACAACAATAGTACTATTTTAGTAATCCAAGGGCAAATTCAGAAACAACACGTTTGAAGGTGCAAAACTGACAAAATTTTAAAGAAATTTTCCATCATTAATTTAATAACTGCGGGGTAGATAAAGACTTCAGAAAGATCAATCTAATTTACTTCCTGAGTGATTATTTTAGTTGATAGGTCAATTGCATCATTTCTGATATGTTGCTATTTGCGATGACTTGTAACTTCTTCCATTTAATAAACATGAAAGCCAATTAATAATCGTTACTCGACTACCCTGAATCAAGAAAAATGCCCTATACACTTCAAAAATTAAAGCCACGCTCTAGATTTGATAGGAATGTATGTATGTCTTGATTATTTGTATGAGACAGAAATAAATACTTCAAGAACGCAATTAAGAGCAATTTAACCTATATAGGGCAAGATCATTATTTAGATAATGCGCTTTGTTTCTTTGAACAATCACAATTAGATGCCAAATGAAGTGTTGATGACAATTTTTAAGTATTTCTTTTACTTTAAAACTGATGAATTATTCTACCACTACCTATTATTTACTATATAATTGTATAAAGTTCATTGGTTGAAATAGAAAACCATGTATAACGTTTATAAGCACTGATCTATTGATACAAGCATGATATACATAATTCACGTAATCATTTGCGTAAGCAACACTTATCGTTTTCGTTTTCTGCCCTGTACGCCAACATGTGCACATTCTTAGTGTGTTTTTATTATTTGGTAAAGAACACTGCCTTTTATAGCTAGTCGATCGATGCATTTTGGGCGCGAAACAGATCTAACAATCTTGGGTCATTTTGATATTTGTGCTCAAGGTCAAAAATGTTTTGAAGCGATTTTACTGCACTGTTACTTAATAACTGTATGCGATTAAGTTTTTCTGCGATAACTAATTAGAAATGAGATCGTAATTCTCGCTATAATTAAAGTACAGAAACAAAAGAGCGTAAACGAAACCAGTAAACAACTTAAATAAAGCCAAAGGTAAAACTGAAAATAAATACTTTTTATATACGAAAGGATTATCTGCCAGACTACAATCGAATGAAAAGCACAACAATTTGATAAACGGTAGGGTTTTTGACACATAATGCGGTTATTACGAATGTAGGGTGTAGGTCAAATATTTACATCCAGCTTGCATAGGAGCAATATTTTGCGTTAAACTTCGATTAGCACAGATGGTAGGAATGGTGTACGTATAAATGGAAACAAAGTTTATAAAAGCGGAACCTTCAAGTACTTACCAGTAATAAACTGCAACTTATAGTGGAGGTAGCAAGACGAGGAACTGTCGACTTGTTTTAAGGAAACTCGAGAGACACCAATAATTTTATATCACCATAGCTACGAATGCACCTGCTTTTGTACAACTACAGTTGTGGCAAACACAACATACGCACTTTGAGGTTAATCGCGGTAAAACCAATAAAAGATACGAAAAAATCTTTATTATAAAAGTTACTTAGTTCAATTGTGTGCACTTAAAAGTGATATTAAAATTAAATTCAAGATGGCGGTGCGGTTATCGAGATATTAGCATCAACTTTCATATTTTAAATGGACGGCATATTGGATTTTTAGATGGTTAGATAGCATATTTTTTTCTCTTTTCAACGATGTATCACAACATATGTTTAAATGAAAAAATTTACTGAAAATGATAATTTTAATTTTTTATCAAGTAGGCATCATCAGATTTCTCTTAAACAAATGAAATTATAACAAACTGTCATGTTGAATTAGTGTATCTGTTGTACTAATAATTGGCATTTGTGTATTCTCTTTCCCAGTTATAAGTTGTGATATACTTATTCTATAAAATATTCAAATGGCAAATTTTTCAACAAGCGAACAATATCATATGTTTTGTACATACATAAAATGTAATAAGAACAGTCGCCTTGCTGCTGAAACATACTTAACAAACTTTCCCGAAAAAAGACAGCCAAACATTAAAATCTTTCGAAGATTGGACACAAATATGCAGCAGTATGGATGTTTAAAAAAACCTACTCGAAACATAAATGGAGACATTGCAGATGAGGTGTTGACACTGGCCTGTGTGGAAGCTAATCCAAACATTTCAACACAGGAAATAGAAACCCAAGTAAACGTATCCAAGTCTCAAGCATCAAGAATTTTAAAAAAGCATAAATATCACCCTTACAGATTTCACATTGCTCAAAACTTACAACCAAACGACTATCTCCACAGATCAACATTTTGCAGATGGTTTATCAATCAAGTTAGGGAGAATGATGATTTTATCAATTGCGTTTTGTGGACCGATGAGTCTTATTTTCCTAACTGTGGAATATTTAATGGTCATAATGAACACTATTAGGCACAGGAAAACTCACGCATAACAGTTTCACGCCGCATTCAAATTCGATTTGGATGTAATGTTTTTTGTGGTATATTGGGAAACCGTTTACTTGGTCCTATAATATTCGATGGAACCTTAACCTCTCAACGTTATTTGGAAATGTTTCAAACATCTTTAGAAGATTTATTAGACGACCTACCTCTGGCACAAAATAATCAAATTTAGTATCAACAAGATGGCGCACCTCCACACAACGCTAGAGATGTTATCACCTACTTAAGTAACCGTTTTGATGGCAGGGTAATCACGACCCACATACCTGTAAAATGGCCGCCTAGATCAGCAGACTTAACACCCCTGGATTTTTATTTATGGGGCACTTTAAAAGATAATGTATATGGCAGTAATTTCCAGTACAATAATGTAGATGAACTACGGGAAGCGGTTATGCAGGCAATAAACGGTCTTAATGGGAATACTTTACGACGCCTAACAAAAACTGTTCTAAAACGTTGCCGATTGTGTTTAAATAATAACGGTCAACATTTTGAACAATTGCTATGATTTATTAGTTGGCGTTTAATGTTATTCTAATGTTTTTTTTCGTTTAATTTGTTTTAAAACTGATTTGTGTTGATGCCTACTTAATAAAAAATTAAAATTATTATTTTCAGTAAATTTTTTCATTTAAAAATATGTTGTAATACATCGTTGAAAAGAGAAAAACAATATGCTATCTAACCATCTAAAAATCCAATATAGCGTCCATTTAAAATATGAAAGTTGATTCTAATATCTCGATAACCGCCATCTTGAATTAGTTTTAATATCACTTTTAAGTGCACACAATTGAACTAAGTAGCTTTTATAAGAAACATTTTTTCGTATCGTTTATTATAACAAAAATATTTGACTTCGAAGAAATTGGCAGTTTTCAGTTTTTTTTAAATAATTTCTAAACCGTTTGGAATTTAGAATGTATACATGTGGAATTTAAATAAGCTATCCAAATGACACAACTTTGCTCATTTAAGCAGATCTCTATCATTAATAATAAGAAAGATACCCATGTTATCCTACTCAATTTGGGACACCCTGTATACACGACGAAGGGGAATTTTACCTACAAACTATATCTTAAGCGATAATTAAAATCAATTTTAACAATAATTACAAACGGAACACATGGGATTCTGAAATTAATTTGTACGAAGCTGTTACTTTGAGAGATGGGATTTTCCTATCACGAAATTGGTCACGACAGTTAGTGCTAAATTACTTTCAGCTAATTCGACTTATCGCTATATAACATGTATAGAAATATATCGTAGGTCAGATAATGACTTGCTACTAGCTATTGGTCTACAAAAGTGAAAAAACATTTTGTTCACCGTTACTTCTTCTGAATTTGCTGCACTTAGTTTTCCAGGAAAAAATTTTGGTATGCTGTGCCATGTGATTCCACAGATGTCGAATATAACCAGTTGTGAGGGTGTAACGAGACGTCCGGCCAAGCTGAAAAAGTTCCTATTTCTTTTATGTGTCGCTTTGATGATCTACAACAGAAAGAAATGGGTCTGATTTTAAAGGTTACTTATCGCACAAATAGAGGTATCACGGTGTTGAAATTAAACTTACTTTATTGAAACTGGCGGAACAGGCTAATGAAGACAACTTTTCTGCTTTGGGTATTACGTATAATTCTTTTTACCTATACAAAATTTAGAGTACAGTACTATATAAATGCAACAATGCTTATCATAATTTTTTTTACAGCTGTTAGGAGATGTATTTTGATTAGAGGATTATTTTTTCCTCATTATCTGTAGACACTTTGTAAGTACATTTGCTATTGAATGCCTAATTTTGATGCTTAAAAATTGCACTAACAGAGTATTTAGTTATTAAAATTGTTTTTTGAATGAATATCTTTTTATATAGATCCAACAATTGTAGTAAGCAAGCGACTGAAATCAAACCATAATGTATTTTTTTAATATAATTGTTCCAAGTAAAAAATTAATTTGATGTAGTTGAGTGTACTAATTAGTTGCGTATATTTTTGTACCGTAAATCTTCCGGGATATACTTAGAATAAATGATGTTTTCTATGCGAGTTGGTTTTTCTTTTATAACATGTTGATTACTTAAGGGTCTATAAAAAAATTCTCTTTCTTGGGGTTTCTTTTTTCTTTCTGTGTGACCCGCTCCACTCTATGACGTTTTTAGCTAGTACGGCAATAATTCTTTGGACTCCCTTTGTTTTAGTTGAGGTATTCGGTGCGGGCTAGTTTCTTTGCTTATTTTAGTTTTCTTTCTTGCCCGCACGGCTTACCATGACAACTTATTCTTACAGCACAAATATCTGTATGTATAGGAAACGTATTAAATCAGTTAATGACAGTTACAGTTGAATATTTACAGGATTAACACGTGAGCATGTTACTTAGCACAAGCAAGTGGATACATCGAAATAGAACAAACGCATTATGTAAGTAATGCCAAAATGAAATGTAAATATTTACAGAAATAACACGAGTGCGTGTTAATAAGAACGAACAAGAACAAACGTTAAGTCAGTTACTTCAAATACAATATAAATACAAATTTAACCGGCGCGTGTTAATGAGTAAAAACAAGAACAATGAGAAAATAGACGATAAGTCTATTTCCAATTACGCCACCGAGACGGTGACGACAGTAGGAAAATTATACAAATCTAAATCATGTACACAACCATATATCAACCTAACTTTCAATTACGTTTGGCATTTTTGTCAATCATATCTGACAGTGTAAATTTTTTTTTTATTTGTGTCAGGTATATAGACAGGAAGCGACGTCCAGGTAGTTAGCATCACCACTGAGTGTGGGATACATTAGAAGCAGGAAAGGATAAAAGGGAGGTATAGGTAGACTTAGATTAGACTGTTGCACACAGGTAGTGCAAGATACAGGCTGCCGAAATTTTAAGGAAATGTGTAGGTGCTCAGAATAGGAAACAGTGGAGGTACGTCTAACGAGAGCCAGAACTGATGACAACGATGACACGTAGAGTACACCGATTTATTTGCAATACATACAATCGTAGTTTGAAAAATTTGTGAACAATTTAAGAGTGTGTGACGATTACGCTTTGACAGTTCAAGAAGACCGGACATGAAAGCGATGAATTTGGAAAGTTTCTTCGTTGACTGATGAACGCAGGACAGGATAGGATTTTCACTCATTCATATTCGAGGTAATTTGGTGGAAAGCGTAAAAGGGTTAGCAATAACCAAGTCGAATAGCTCCTGACCTTTCGTATTTAATAAAAAGGATTTGAATTTACGGGTGCATTAAAGTGGAACATTAAAGTGCAACAAAATAAGAAAAATAAGCTTTGATTGTGCTCAATATTTTATTATGCCAAGTACTATTTGTTTAATTGAAACATATTAATTTAAAATGTTTAAAACTTCTTTTTTACTTTGATTTAAATATTTTGAAGCACTCAGACGTGACTTGTGTTAAACAAAATACCAGAAATAGATTATGAGTTACGTTCATATTTCAATTAGCTTGGCGTTAGGCGTAAAGTTGGCACAAAACAGATTTGTTTGTAAATTGTTGCTTTTAATGTCTGTCGCTAAAAACTTAAAAAACAAATTTGGAAAAACCAACATTTCCGCTAGCTTGTTACCGAGCCTATAATTCGTACCAAACAAACTTAATTCGTTAGTATGCTGTTATTAAATTAGTTTTTTAACTTAGGGGCATTAGGACGTATTTTCGAAATAACAAAATATAATTATTGTGCTTTAGATTTTTGTATATTAGTAGATATGCAAGAGGCGTACGAAACCAAAAAACCGGTTTTCTTATGGCATTTAACATGGTAAATTGTAAGGTCCAAAAATACCATTTTTGTGAGTTCCACATCTGGTAACAAAATCTGCACAATAGCTTTCTTCAATTAATCATCTTTTAGCTTCCGGCATGGATCGTGCTTTCGACACCCTGCTCTGAACCGTCGGGCCCCGGCATCCTTCCGCAGAAACTCGGCATCCTTCCACAGGACCACCGGATCTGCAAATTCTTTCGCTAATTTATGGTGATATTTACAAAATCTACTAGATTAATCCCTTAAACCTAATGCAAACGTTTGCAAATTAAATTCTTATTTGTCACAATCTCAAACGATTAATCTATTAAAATCCTTTCTTTTCCTCGACCCCTATGGTCTCTGCCAATCTAAGTACCGAAGAGTTGCAGCCATATTTCTCTTTAATTACACCTTAATCATATTATATCATCTTGCCATTGCAAATTAATCGCATTATTTATATCTGGGATGCTGGGACTCTGTATTGTACACAAAGAATCGTAACAGATACATCGCCGAGATATTTTCGCACATCTTTTATTACAGATTTCAAAATATTTCACGGAAACTCTGCTTTCCATTCACGCGACCGTCTGCATAATTTATTAGAAAATAATTAGCATACTTTGTAAGAAGTTTCATTATTGACATAATATATAAATCTTTTACGTATTTGAAAATACAAGTACGTATAGTCGCAGATGTGCAAATTAGTTTGCATGTGTGGTGGTGGTGGTGTGTGGTAGTGGTGGATCTAGACCACTTCTTTTCTCTGCGAAGACTTGTATTCAAATTGATTTAGGACTCTAACCATGGAGACTGATCAAACATCAGGACACGGTGGATGGCTGCCAATTTTAGTCCATTGCGTAGACAAGTTGTACAGAAGATTTTACTTGCAAGGTAGTCATAGATGGTTGGATATTTTGCTTAAGGTTATCGATGAATACAATAATACGCCACATCGAGCTATTAACATGACACCCATGGAAGCGGAAGAGCACCCAGAAAGAATAAAACCCCAAATCAGAGTTAGAAGTGTTACAAGTCGAAAGAAATTACATAGTATTTGAGAAATTGTACGTATATCAAAATATAAAGCAGTATTTGACACTGAAAGGTTGTTATACAGCTTACATAAATTCATAAGGAGAAATAATACAATTTTTTTTAACTCATTTATTACAATATCTTGTAATATTACCAATGTATGTTGGAAAATATCTCAATAACAACTGCTGTTTTTGCAATCTTTTTGGATGTATGGTGAAGCTTGGCGGAATAATCTCTTGCAAATATAGCGTTAGATAAATCTACGACAATCCACCAGTAGCTAGGATATCTCAATCGTGGCCGTGAATATATTGTAGCGGACTACTACTAACGCGTTTCACTAATTTTATACAAGTAGTAATAAAAGTCTTTATTACTCACTATTCATAAGTCCAATTAACAGTATATGCCTTATTTATAAATGTTTTCAGTCCAATTAACAATAAAGCACTATCACACTAATGCTATTTACAAATACTAATATCTTCTTAAACTAAATTCTTAACCATAGGTCTATTAACAACACTAAACGCTACTATTATTTATTTATTACGCTTTTGTCTATTTATGTATTCCACAAGCTGTCGGTACAATATACACTTCCACATAATACAACATTTATATTTACTCTTAGACTCCCAAAATCTTAACTATTTAACTTTACACGATATAATTTATATTCGACACTCTGATATAGACTAAACTATTACATTTATAAGCGCTCTTATATATACCCTGAATTAAAATAGATGATTCATTCTCTGGTATGTGCTCGAAAATTCTCGGTTCTTGGAGAATATACAGTGCTTACGGCGCTTGTGTGTTTGACGGGTTGCCTACTAGTAGCTCGTAACAATATTTTTGAAGCCATGCATTGTGTTTCTTGAAATAGTTACTTAGGTAGATAGAGTCCAGTGGTAAATCCAAAATTTGATAATATACATAATTATTCTCCAAGTTCAAAATTGCAATCTCTTTAACGAAAAATGCAGCCGACTTAAACTGGAAACCTTGTACGTCTAAATGTAGCACATGCTTTCTTCTCGGTGGTTGAAATTTTAAATGTCCAACCAAATCTGACTCCTTGCTCCATCTTTTACCCCCTTCAAGCCCTGCGACTAGAAGCTCTTGCTCATGGTTTTGTTTCCGTATAACTTTTTCTATAAAATAAGTGTCTGGTGCTGCTGTTGTCTGAATCTTTTCGGCGTAAAAGCACCCTTGAATTGGTTGTGCATATAAATCTTGTAATAGATAAATTGTCAGACTCGTTTGTTGTACTTTTACAATTTTGAACGATTTTGTACTCTAGTTTGGATAAAATCCTCGGCCAAATACTGTTTTATATTTTGATATAACTACAATTTCTCAAATACAATGTAAATTCTTTCAAATTGTAACACTTCTAACGCTGATTTGGTGTTTCATTCTTTCTGAGTGCTGTTCCGCTTCCATGGGTGTCATGTTAATAGCTCGATGTGGCCTATTATTGTATTCATCCATAACCTTAGTCAAATTATCCAACCATCTATGACTGCCTTATTAGTGAAGTCTTCTGTACAACTTGTCTACGCAATGGACTAAAATTGACAGCCATACACCGAGTCCTGATGTTTGATCAGTCTCCATGGTTAGAGTCCTACATCAATTTGAATACAAGTTTTTGCAGAGAAAGGAAGAGGTTTAGATCCACCACCACCACACATGCAAAAAATTCGTACATCTGCAACTAGACGTACTTGTATTTTCAAATACGTAAAAGATTTATATATTATGTCAATAATGAAACTCTTTACGAAGTATGCTAATTATTTTCTAATAAATTATGCAGACGGTCGAGTGAATGGAAAGGAAAGTTTCCGTGAAATATTTTGGAATATGTTATAAAATATGTGCAAAAATATCTTGGCGATGTAACTGTTACGATTCATTGTGTACAATACAGTGCCCCAGCTTCCCAGATATAAATAATGCGATTAATTTACAATGGCGTGATGATATGATATAATTAAGGTGTAATGAAGAAGAAAGAGGATTGCAACCTTTTCGGCACATAGATTGGCAGAGATCATAGGGGTCGAAGAAAAGGAAGGATTTTAATAGATTAATCGTTTGAAATTGTGACAAATAAGAATTTAATTTGCAAACGTTTGCATTAGGTTTAATGGATTAATCTAGTAAATTTATGTAAATATTACCATAAGTTAGCGGAATTGAGACAAATGAGAATTTAATTTACAAACGATTGCATTAGGTTTAACTGATTAGCTAGTACATTTATGTTATGTATAAATTAGTTTAATGGATTAATTTGTGCAAATACAGTACTTAATCAATGTTATTAGAATATTTATGCAAATATTTGAGATTGAGACAAATAAGAATTTAATTTGCAAACGATTGCATTAGGTTTAATGAATTAATATAGCAGATTTATGTAAATATGACCATAAATTAGCGGAATAATTTGCAGATCCGGTGGTCCTGTGGAAGGATACCGAGGTTCTGCAGAAAGATGCCGGGGCCCAACGGTCCAGATTAGGATGTCGAAAGCACGATCCATGCCGAAAGCTAAAAAATGATTAGTTGAAGAAAACTATTGTGCAGATTTAAAACGATAATGTTATTTATTACCGTTACTAGATGTGCAAATATTTGCTAATATGGTCGAAGGGTATACTGTACGATAAAGGCAAATTAGAGTTTAATTAAATTATTCATGCCTGGAGCTAAAAAATGCTTAGTTGAAGAAAACTATTGAGCAGATTTTGTTACCAGATGTGGAACTCACAAAAATGGTCTTTTTGGACCTTAGAATTTCCCATGTTAAATGCCTTGAGAAAACAGGTTTTTCTCTCGTACGCCCTTTGCGTATCTACTTATATTATATGCATATTTGTTGTGTTATGGTTTATAAAGAAAAGTTCCAAGTCCTCTATATTAAAGTAATATTTGTGGTTTGATTTTCAGGTTTGAACACAGTGACTCACAATATGTAAAATGTACAGCTTCACCCATAAAAACAAAGTTACGATATCGTATCTTCGGTAACTGCAAAATTTCATAAACATCTTTCATTACCAGGCATATGAAGACGGTATATAATTAGAATATGGCTTACCTATTAATACTATCACAGCAACACTTCTAACACAGTATATACTATGCCATAACAATTAAAAATAATGAACATGTACTTGCTTTAACTGCTCAAATCGTACTTTTATTGGTAATTACGTCTAAGGTCCGTAATAAACAATACACACTATGGCATCACGCAACACGTGATCCAGTTTAACAACACGCTGAGTAACGATAACGATAAATTAAAATTTATAAATTTGATTCGTCACGAATACGTAACGAGCGAGCATCATAGGAAGTAAAGGGCAGGTATAATTAGATCATATTTTTTATTCCACGTACAACGATATTCTTATTTTAGTAAGTCAAGGGCAAATTCAGAAACATATTTAAAGGTGCAAAACTGACCAAATTTTGAAGAAATTTTCCATCATTATTTCAATAACTTTCGGATAACGTAAATATCTATTAGATAAAGAATTCATAAACATCAATCTAATTTACTTCCTGAGTGATTATTTTAGTTGATAGGTCAATTGCATCATTTCTGATGATATGTCGCTATTTGCGATGACTTGTAACTTCTTGTATTTAATAAACATGAAAGCTAATTAATAATCGTTACTCGACTACCCTGAATCAAGAAAAATGCCCTATACACTTCAAAAATTAAAGCCACGCTCTAGATTTGATAGGAATGTATGTATGTCTTGATTATTTGTATGAGACAGAAATAAATGCTTCAAGAACGCAATTAAGAGCAATTTAACCTTTATAGAGCAAGATCATTATTTAGATAATGCGCTTTGTTTCATTGAACCAATGTTAATTAGATGCCAAATGAACTGTTGATGACAGTTTTTAAGCATTTCTTTTACTTGAAGACTGATGAACTATTCTACCACTACCTATTGTTTACTGATTGAAATAAAAAACCACGTATAACGTTTATAAGCACTGATCTATTGGTACAAGCATGATATGCATAATCCACGTCATCATTTGCATAAATAACACTTATCCTTTTCGTTTTCTGCCCTGTTCGCCAACATGCGCACATTCTTGGTGTGTTTTTATTATTTGGCAAAGAACACTGCCTTTTATAACTAGTCGATGGATGTATTTTGGACGCGAAACAGATCTAACAAGCTTGGGTCATTTTAATATTTGTGCTCAAGGTCAAAGATGTTTCGAAGCGATTTTACTGCACTGTTACGTAATAACTGACGCGTTTCAGTTTTTCCGTCATAACTAATTATAAATGAGATAGTAATTCTGGCTATAATTAAAGTACAGAAACAAAAGCGCGTAAACTAAACCAGTAAACAACTCAAATAAAGCCAAAGGTTAAGTATCATCTTATTAAAATTGAAAATAACTACTTTAATATACGAAAGGATTATCTGCCAGACTACAATTGAATGAAGCACAACAATTTGATAAACGGCGGGGTTTTTGACACATAATGCGGTTATTACGAAAGTAGCTTGTAGGTGAAATATTTACATCCGGCTTGCATAGAAGCAATAATTTGCGTTATACTTCAACAGCCACAGATGGTGGAGAAGGTGGACGTATAAATGGAAACAAAGTTTATAAAGGCGGAACCTTCAAGTACTTACCAGTAATAAACTGCAACTTTTAGTGGAGGTAGCAGGACGAGGAACTGTCGACTTGTTTTAAGGAAACATGAGGGGCACCAATAATTTTATATCACCATAGCTACGACGAATGCATCTACTTTTGTACAACTACAGTTGTGGCAAACACAACATACACACTTTGAGGTTAATCGCGGTAAAACCACAGGCTACTATATACACGACGGAGAGGAATTTTACCTACAAGCTATATCTTAAGCGATGTTTCAAACGTATTTTTCTATAATAATTATTTACACGCTGATTTGAATCAATACTTTTGTATTTTCCCATATTTTGAAATTGAACTTTGTTCTTAAATGGTATCTCACAACATTCTATGTACTTAAAGCTTTTTATTTTACATAGGAATTTATTTTATGTGCTAAGGAATATTATATTCGCTTAAAGTAGTGGATGTTGTTCAGAATGTCAAGCACTGAACGTAAAAAAATAGAATAATTGCGCGTGAAATTGAGTGTTTATTGAAATATTAATCACCGCCAGTGTAAAGTTTGAGTCTGATAACAACACCGACTGCGAATTGGGGGAATAATTGTGTATTTAATCAGGATTTGTGTAGTGTGCGGTTTAATTAACGTAGTTTGTACATAGCGTTATGCCAGACGACTCCTGGATATCAATCACAAGCGTGTTAGTAGTACTAGTCCTTTTATATCGATTATAAAGTTAACTTCCTGGTCGATTCTTAACTGCTTATCCTTTATTAGTGGGCGTGGCTATCGTGATCGAAAAAAAGGAATAAAGTTTGAGCCATTTTTACATGTGCTCGTAACAGAATAAAAGGAAATAAGTTTTAAGTAACGTTCACAAGTCAAAATAAATTAAGTTTGTTTTAGAATTGTTGTCTGCTAACTACCTCGTAGAAGTTACCGTGAAAATCAACCACCATTGTGATTAGGCAGATTTTATTCTTAAACGCTTTTGGTGATTGATCTTAGACAGATATGTGTTTTGCAGCTAGTTGATTTATCTATTGCTAGAACTGGTTTGATGTATTGCTATGTGTCAACAATCCTCAATTAAACATTACCAACCACATCTTCTTCTTGACAATATGATGTTTTAAACTAAATAGCGCTTAACAAACAAATCATGTGTTAGGTAACGCATTACTTTATTGTTTTGAGAAAGACATGCTAAACTGCAGTGATGTTGCCGAATGAGCTGGTTGTATGACTTTATCTATTACTTCGAATTGCAGCACCTTGTAAAAAAAAACTTGAATTTACTGGCAACAGTGAAAAGGAAATGCCCAACTGTCGGAAATGTGATACGACACGGTTAATATAAAATACAACCTATTTTTATAAAATACGTTTTGTAACCATATAAAAGCAGTTGTGATAGTATTTACAAAATCCATTTATACTACAAGGCGTGTTTTTTAAGTAAGGGCCGTTTGAAAGTAAAAACCCAACGAAAGAAAATTTGCAAAAACCAAATTTATTTTCAGATTCGGCATACATTTCTCTATTTTTCAGCATAGTTGCCAAGTTTGTTTAAACATTTATCGTACCGTACTACTAGATTTTGAATACCCTCTGTAACGTGCATTTTTGGTAATTTATCATTCTACACTTTACCAAATACGTAAAATACATCGTTTCTTTGGGATCGCTGTTTGTATCAAGTAAATACTTCAGAATAATTCAGAATTGTATGCAATTTAACTCGTGTGTATTAATTAAAGATAGATAAATTGAAGATTGATTCTCATTAATAAATAAATTCCAAGGAGTGAAGGTTAAACAGCTTGTAATTAATTATAGATTGCATCGTTCTTGTCTGGCCGTCGTAAAAATTTAGTTCCTTATGTGGATATACAAGTCTAGATAATAGGCGATAAGTGGTTGTAATAGCGACAAGTTGATATAAACAGACGAGGAGAGGAGTTTTGTTCTGTGTTCCGATATATTAAGTACGTTGAAAATACTGCTTTTTTTCTGCTTTGAGAATAGTGAGAATTACTGCAGTATCAATTCTCGTATTGTTCATGAACAAGCACGCCGTGTTTTTAGTTGATTTTCTGTTGAAAATATAAGTAGTAGAGCTTGTTAAACTCGAGGCACGTGTGCTTTACGGAACATTTGACGGACGGTTTTATTGCTTACGCGTGCCTTACTAATTGTTTATAGTGGTTTTTCTTGTGAAATAAAAGTTGTATATTAACTGTAGCAGTGTAGTTCTGATGACCATTTGAAGGAAGTATGCTAGATATGTAACGTGTTTGACGTGCTTGTTTACGGAACATTGTTTTAGTGATACGCGTTGCTTTACTAATTGTGTTTTTTGTGGAGTTGTCTTTTTTATATTTGAACTGGTGTGCGATCTAGTTTCGCGGTCCTTTTCTTTTTATCAGAGTAGTTCATACTTTGGATTATCCAAATACAGTTGATACTGTAGTTTCTGAATTTTCTAACCCCAAAGAATCTACAACAGATCTTTGCTTGCGCAAATTTCGTTATTTGCGAAATATAACAGATTACCGGTTTACAAAGGTATTGGTTGAAGTTTCTCACTGCTTTTTGGATGTTTATGATGATAATATACATTTGGTCCCAGTTGAAATTAAACTAGTGCTACAACATATTTCGAAATTATTGCCTCAGGAAATAGAAGTAACAAGAAATTTATCAATGCTACATAGTTCCGTCGCGTGATAATGTCTGTTGCTAACACCAGTGAAATACGTAGGTGTGATTAGGGTAACGTGTAACCTGAAGGACTTTTTGTAAGTTGAACTATTTCCTACTTATTATTACTTTAAATATCTATCAGTTGTTTTGCCATATCTTCGTCGTTCTGATACCTTTTACAATAGACTTGCCTGCGATTAAGAAAAAAAAAAGAAAGAAAAAAATCAATACTGCTGAATTACTCATATCAATTGTGTCTTACCTATTTATCTTTTGTTAACATGTTGTCTGATTTATGTTTAATTGGTGTGTGAAAAAACGTTTCTGCTACTCCCCAATATTACCTCACTTTGTGATAAAAATTTTTGTAATGCTTTTATCGTGATTATATTCTATAGTTTATCTAAACAGTTTTATTTACATTCTACAAAGTACTGAATAACTTAGACTTTTCATTGCTGCTATGCTTTTTCTTTATTTCAGGTTTGCAGTACTAATCTTTTTTATTGCAGGTTTGCTATTCTAATTTCTTTTATTGCAGGTACTGTTACTAACTCCTTACCGCCGCATACATTATATGTCAGTCTGCTTTCTGCAACCCCCCCCTAATCTCCGATTGAGCCCGGTCATTCCGTGATATCTTTGTGTTACGCACGGCTACGAGCCAACGTAGCATAACTTTGGCGCCCGAACAGGGACTGCCACGAATAACGTAACACCTCTCATAGAAACTTGCCGCCTGCTGTGGTCCTTCGTTGGGAGTTTAGGAACCCAACGGGAGCACAGTTTCTTGAAGTTTAACTTTTCGGAAACAATCTTGTACAGCATGGACCTCGACACTTCAGGAAAGTTCTTAGAAAGAATGCTTATGGTGAAGCGTCTGTTCTCAAGAATTTTCGCTTCAACTGAAGCCATCATATCGTCTGCAATCTCAGATGGTGACTAGAGTGGGGCTCATCATAGATATTGGCGTGGCCATCTTGAAAGTCTCTAACCCACTTACGCACTTTGCTTTCACACGTGGCAGTAGTTCTGTAATTTCACAAATTTGACATTGAATGACTGCAGCAGACAGGTTTCTTGCCGTCAGAAAACGTATCACTGACCGTATCACGCACGAGGAAATGAATTCGGTAGTTTTATATTTGTCTTATTTCCGGAGAAGTACAACAAAGTAGACTTTTTTCTTAGTTGTTTATTACTACCAGCAGATGGCTCCGTACGACTATATAAAGATAACAGAATGTTATATATCACAATGAGTTGGCCGATAGCAGCAAGGAGCAGTAAGCTAATGAAACTTTTCTGTCAAATTATTGTCAAATATGCGGATGACATCTTGTGTTCCGTGCCCGAGCATTTGATAGAGTATACAGTGTACATTTTCAACAGCTATAACTTTAATTTGGTTTTTATGTATGAAAAGAAGTTGGCCAAAGCATTCCATTTTTAGACACATTGGTAATTAGATCGCCTACCAATACGTTGCTTTTTGACATCTACCAAAAACCCACTGACTCTGGGAGGTATATTAATTATCACTCCAACCATACGCTCGCTCATAAGATTAACACGATTATTGATTTAAAACATCGTATTACTAGAATATGTGAGCCAGACTTGCTTCATAAAAATTTAAAACAATTTTAATTTACTTTGGTGTATAATGCATATCCCAAACCTCTTATAAAACGATTAGTGTATTCAAAACATTTGCCAATTTCAGCACTAGATCGATCAGAGGGGAAAAAATTCAGGAAATTACCTTACATTCAAAATCTAACACCTCAACTTGCCAAGATTTTGAAGCAACCAGACTTGTTTATCGCATGTGCCTACAAAAAGTCGATAGGTAGTTTGTTTACAAAAATAAAAGATAGTACAGATAAGCCTCTGTGCAGCACCGTCGTTTATCAAGTAGAATGTAGTTGCAAAAGAACGTACGTTAGTCAGACAAAACAGTGGCTAAAAAACCGCATCATACAACACAGAAGTTATGCCAGGATTGGGAAATTTAATAGTGTTCTTGCGTCGCATTTGTACAGTACTAAACATACAGCGAACTTTGAGAATACCACTATATTAGATATACAATCTAATTATTATAAGAGACCTTTCTTGGAATTTTTCTATATTCAGCAACAACCGAATCCACTGAATAATAAAGTGGATATGAACAACTTGAATACGGTCTACTCTGCGCTCTACAAGTTTAATAACAGTCATTTTCGCAAACAGTGTAGAAATGTTTAATTATGTATTCTGTTTTGTGTGCTTCATTTATTAGTGTGTTCCATTTTTTCATAAAACCATTAAGATACAGGTTTTAGATTATGACATACTATGATTACCAGGTAACAACATGATCGATTATTAAATAAGATTAGTTTAATTAAATGTTAATTTATTTATGTATTTATTTATTTTATCCAATTGACTGTGTTACATTTTAATTGTGTTGCGGTAACTATTTTCAAAAATTTAACCAAGTTGTATGTCATGAATAAGTGTTGTTTTTAAGTTTAAATCAGGTGTAAGTCATAGTAATTTATGTAAGTACAGAACTATACTGTTTGAATTTAATTGTAATAATTTTCATTGATTTTTCAGTCTATGAAGAAGGCATAAAGGCAATGCCAAAACGTTGAATAAAAATTACAATTTCACGCTGTAGTTTTTGTCTGGTAGAACGAGGGGATCCCAAAATTTCAATTAAATCAGTTGTTTACCTACTTTCGTTCGAGAAATAATACTAATTATATATATTATCGTGTAAATTATAGGTTAAGAAGGATAGATAAGTCAAGAGAATAAACTTGTGACGACTTTGTATATAGAAAATAGGAATAATTTAGTTACGCTCCAAATTAATTACTTTTGACATTAAAACAAGCGGATAATAGCATACATTTGTATTAATAAATCGGAATGTTAAATTTGCATAAGTGTAGAAGCTTTGTAGTACGTGAAAGCTCAAGGATGATACGAATATAATTAGCTTTAATATTTTGAAGGGTGTAAATCAAGCACATCAAATGATAAGAAGAGCTTTTGTATATAAAATCAATAATGTAAACGCATATTTTCCATTTAACTAAACAAGCGTTCGTTACATATTAATCCTAAGAAATCTACAGGTTGAACAACATGAAAAGTACAATTTCAAACGGACAATCGGTTCATAGAAAGCCTGACAGATAAATAAACAAGTTTAAGGAACCAAAATGTACGTAGAGTACAATTTTGTAGAAATTTTAGTTAACGGTCGATGCGAAGGATACGAAAATAACAGATTTGAAAGCAAGTTGAGACGAAATAGAATTAGCATAAGACAGACAAAGAGGACATATTATAGACGTTGAATAAAACACTCATTTAAAGTGCGCGACAAGTTGTAGAGGTCAACCACAATATCGATTTTATGTTGCTAGAGTGGGATAGTAAAAGAGATGGTAAATATAAGTTAGACGAGGGTAAGAAGTTGGAGGCTAGACCTACGAATGGAAGAAATGTTTGTGATTGGCTGATTGCTAAAGGGTGAGAGTAAATTTTAAAAAGAGGTCGACCGTTGTATTTGTTAACAAGTGTTTCGGACTAAAGCGACGATGTAATGGAAATTCTGAGTTTTAGAAACTTCGTTGCGTATAAAATTTTCAGAATCGATTACGGTGGGAGAGCTTTTGGATTGAAATAGGGTGCAGGAGGTGTGTTTCTACCATTATAAATACACTAGAAGACGTAGTAGGGTTCTCTTACTTCACTGAGCTGTCTTACTTCGCTTAGCTTTTACTTGACTTACTTTTACGGTCTGCTTCATACTTAAATGGTAACATTCAAGTTTAAAATTTTATAAATCAGTGATAGTGCAGTCCGTCTTAAGTAATTCAAAGTGTGAAAGCAGGAGTGGGTGCTATATTGTAAACGGTGCTGTAGCTACATACAAAGAACGAGGATGTTACTGAGGTAAGCGTGCCTAGAAATTTTTGGAACGAGGATGCTGGGTGTTTGGTAGATACGGAAGGCAATTAATTTGTTTTGGACAATTATATGGGTAGAAATATTGAAGGCGTCTGCAGAGAATTGGATAGCGATTGGAAATGAGTTTGATCTACATATAGCAAAGAGGAGGATGCTACGACGAGGTTTAGGGTGGACGACATGTTCAGAGGTGACAGTGAAAAAGAGCTTATTTCAGGTAACGAAATTAGTTTTTATTGTTATTGCTTGAACGTTTTGTGCTGTTATTTTGTGCTAGAGTGATTTGACACATGTAAAGAGTAAACGGGTCTTTAGGGTTGTTGAAAACAAGGATGCGATTTATTAATGCATTTAGAGTAACAGGGTTTACACTGAGCTCACGATAGACCAGAGTAAATTTCAATTTAGGGTTTCAAGATAGACCCATCTATATATATATATATATATATATATATATATATATATACATTGCCGTGGATCTCTCTCTTACTTAGTACTTTCTCAAAAAACATTTGAGCACCAACGTTGGGCCGACATAAGATTGCCGTGGATCTCGGGTAAAATCCTCACCAATAAAATTATATTCGAAAATTTTATTAAATTTTTAAAACTCGAAAATTGTTCATAATAGAAAATTTTTCAAAGATTAAATAATACAAAAACATAATTTCTTACCCGTTTTCCTCTCTTCCTCGGTTGAATTGCCTTCTTCAACTGCTTCCGGTTAGCTCAGTTGAACCTCCTCTTTGATATCTAGAATACTATCATTCACGCACACTCCCGATAAAACCACAAAATACAACAAACATACAATTTTTTATTTTTCACTATTTACAAATAAAATTAAATTTTATCCACACTTCAGTGAACAAGTTACACCTCAATAAATCCTATTTTGTAATGTCCAGAATTTTTAATTTAAATTACGAAACACATAGAATGTACCCGAAGTAAATGGGCCCTGAATAATATTTTATTTCTCATTCCTTTTATTTAATTTATTTAAATCTAAGTGAGCTCATGATAACCCAGTTAATTATGAATAGTGTATGCCCTTATACTTTGCATACTCTTATAACAAACAAAAAAAAACACCCATGTACTCTTCACAAATTGTAACTTCCTGATGGAACGTTAATACGCTTTATGTACCTTTAGATTTCTATTTAAATACCGTAATAAAGTTAGTTATATGTATTATGTTCAATACACAAAATAATGCACAATACCTTCAAAATCACTCTCATACGTCACTCAATATTCATAGTTTATAACAACACAATTTCAAAGCGTTACCTAGATTTTCTAGAAGATCTCCGCTCCGTGGACGATGGTATTTGTTTTTCTTCTCTGCTTTGCAGCCGCTTCTGGCTATTAGTAGAAGAACCCCATGTAAGTGAGCTGCTAGCGCTGCCTTCACGTTGTCTCCAATTTCCAAATCCAAATTACTTCTACGTCTTTCACAATTATTTACTTTAATCCACGTTACTTAACGTCTCGACACGAGCTTGTAAAAAAATTATAGGTGATACCTCAATTAAAATTGTAATCTCGGCACACAAACCGCGTACAAATTATGAGCAATTCACCATGCAATATAATTAAAAATAATTTTATTCTACTTACAACTCGTGATAACTTGCATACGTCGTCTGACGCGATCGAAATATTAAGGGCTTTCACCATATTTTCGAAAACATTTATACAACTTAGCCCGCCACCTCCTGGCCGCCTTTCGTCCGAAATCTCCATCTACAACAACACGTTCTTAAAATTTTGAGCTCAACCGATTTCCAAGTACGCGAATTTCAGCACGTCGTTACGATATTTTTCTGAAAATTACTATACACTACGCTCGTATTTGTGTCGCGTCCAACTAACAATATCGACCAAATCGTATATTCACTGACGTCCTACAAGTCCCGCCTATTTCACGCTGTCCCTTGCTTATGCGTTTTCTACGTCTCTTTCTAACCTGGTGTGAGTGGTAGAAAATCAATATTCCGGACCATCTGCTATCTACCCCACGTGGATCGTTACGTGCTTTAAATCACCCCTCGTTAGTATTTACTGCGAACACATGCGACGGTTTACCGATATTCTTTGAAACTTGTAGCTTTATCTACAAAAATAATTGAAACTTGACATTAAAAATTCTGCAGCTGTTTCATCTTAACGAGCGTTTTAAATAACATTTCTACGAGTTGGTTCATTTTCACCCCCGATTATTGTTTAGCACGGTTACCGTATTATTTGACTTTTGTATTTACAAATAACCGTAATTAATTAATAAATTTGGTTGTTCACAACCGTTTTCAAACCTACTGAATTTATTGATTATTTGTCACGTTTTAATCATTTACTAAATGAACACGGTAATAAATTGAATAAATTTTGTGTTCTTGCATGTTTAACATAATTAATTAATACAAGAATCTTCAATTCATTTCTTTACTAGAACACATATTTAAAATGTTAATCTGTACTTAAGAAAATGAAAACATAATTTGTTCTGAGGTAAAAATTAAACAGCAATTAAAACTGTTAGGCTAATTTATGAAATTATCGGTTGTTTTGAACAGTATAAAATTAATAAAAGTTCAAGTTTCAAATAAGTTGAACAAGCCTTAGTTAATTGAATAATGAACTATTCAGTGTAACGTGGAAAATTCAACGTGAATTGTATAAATGGTTGAATAGGAAATCAAGTCAGAATGATTTAAATGTTAGTGCAGTAAAAGTCAAGTTCAAATTTGAGTACGAAAGTAAAATACGTACGCGATGTTCGCGAATACTAACGGGTGTTTAGCACGTAACGATCCACGTGGGTAGATAGCAGATGGTCGGAATATTGATTTTCTACCACCACACCAGGTTAGAAAGAGACGTAGAAAACGCATGAGCGGGACAGCGTGAGATAGGCGGAGTTGTGGACGTCAGTGAATATACGATTTGGTCGATATTGTTAGTTGACGCGACACAAATACGAGCGTAGTGTAGTAATTTTCAGAAAATATCGAACGACGTGCTGAAATTCGCGGACTTGGAAATCGGTTGAGCTCAAAATTTTAAGAACGTGTTGTTGTAGATGGGGATTTCGGACGAAAGGCGGCCAGAGGTGGCGTACTGTTGTATAAATGTTTTCGAAAATATGGTGAAAGCCTAATATTTCGATCGCGTCAGACGACGTATGCAAGTTATCACGAGTTGTGTAGAATAAAATTATTTTAATTATATTGCATGGTGAATTGCTCATAATTTGTACGCGGTTTGTGCCGAGATTACAATTTTAATTGAGGTATCACCTATAATTGTTTACAAGCTCGTGTCGAGGCGTTAAGTAACGTGGATTAAAGTAAATAATGTGAAAGACGTGAAGATTTGGATTTGGAAATTGAGACAACGTGAAGGCAGGCTAGCAGCTCACTTACATGGGGTTCTTCTACTAATAGCCAGCGGCTTCAAAGCAGAGAAGAAAAACAAATACCATCGTTCACGGAGCGGAGATCTTCTAGAAATTTTAGGTAACGCTTTGAAATTGTGTTGTTATAAACTATGAATATTGAGTGACGTATGAGAGTGATTTTGAAGGTATTGCATTGTGTATTGAACTAACATATAACTAACTTTATTACGGTATTTAAATAGAAATCTAAAGGTGTATATAAAGCGTATTAAAGTTCCATCAGGAAGTTACAATTTGTGAAGAGTACATGGGTGTTTTTTTTTGTTTGTTATAAGAGTACGCAAAGTATAAGGGCATACACTATTCATAATAAACTGGGTTATCATGAGCTCACCATACTCCAGAGTTTACTTAGATTTAAATAAATTAAATAAAAGGAATGAGAAATAAAATATTACTCAGGGCCCATTTACTTCGGGTACATTCTATGTGTTTCGTAATTTAAATTAAAAATCCTGGACATTACAAAATAGGATTTATTGAGGTGTAACTTGTTCACTGAAATGTGGATAAAATTTAATTTTATTTGTAAATAGTGAAAAATTAAAGATTGTATGTTTGTTGTATTTTGTGGTTTTATCGGGAGTGTGCGTGAATGATAGAATAAGAGAGTGAATCTAGATATCAAAGAGGAGGTCCAACTAAGCTAGCCGGAAACAGTTGAAGAAGGCAATTCAACCGAGGAAGAGAGGAAAACGGGTAAGAAATTATGTTTTTGTATTATTTAATCTTTGAAAAATTTTCTATTATGAACAATTTTCGAGTTTTGAAAATTTAATAAAATTTTCGAATATAATTTTATTGGTGAGGATTTTACCCGAGATCCACGGCAATCTTATGACGGCCCAACGTTGGTGCTCGAATGTTTTTTGAGAAAGTACTAAGTAAGAGAGAGATCCACGGCAATGTATATATAAATATAATATATATATATATATATATATATATATATATATATATATATAGATGGGCTATCTTGAAACCCTAAATTGTTACTCTGGTCTATCGTGAGCTCAGTGTAAACCCTGTTACTCTAAATGCATAAATAAATCGCATCCTTGTTTTCAACAACCCTAAAGACCCGTTTACTCTTTACATCAAAAATTTACGTCATTTATTTACACTTTCAAATAATAAATACAAATTGTCTTTTTCATATACCCATCAAATTAGCTTTTATGTTCATAAAACACACACCCAATGTGTCAAATCACTCTAGCACAAAATAACAGCACAAAACGTTCAAGCAATAACAATAGAAACTAATTTCGTTACCTGGAATAAGCTTTTTTTCACTGTCACCTCTAAACATGTCGTCCACCCAAAACCTCGTCGTAGCATTCTATCCTCCTCTTTGCTATATGTAGATCAAACTCATTTCCAATCGCTATCCAATTCTCTGCAGACGCCTTCAATATTTCTACCCATATAATTGTCCAAAACAAATTAATTGCCTTCCGTATCTACCAAACACACAGCATCCTCGTTCCAAAATTTCTAGGCACGCTTACCTCAGTAACATCCTCGTTCTTTGCATGTAGCTACAGCACCGTTTACAATATAGCACCCACTCCTGCTTTCACACTTTGAATTACTTAAGACGGACTGCACTATCACTGATTTATAAAATTTTAAACTTGAATGTTACCATTTAAGTCTGAAGCAGACCGTAAAAGTAAGTCAAGTAAAAGCTAAGCGAAGTAAGACAGCTCAGTGAAGTAAGAGAACCCTACTACGTCTTCTAGTGTATTTATAATGGTAGAAACACACCTCCTGCACCCTATTTCAATCGAAAAGCTCTCCCACCGTAATCGATTCTGAAAATTTTATACGCAAGGAAGTTTCTAAAACTCAGAATTTCCATTACATCGTCGCTTTAGTCCGAAACACTGGTTAACAAATACAACGGTCGACCTCTTTTTAAAATTTACTCTCACCCTTTAGCAATCAGCCAATCACAAAAATTTCTCCCATTCGTAGGTCTAACCTCCAACTTCTTACCCTCGTCTAACTTATATTTACCATCTCTTTTACTATCCCACTCTAGCAACATAAAATTGATATTTTGGTTGATCTCTACAACTTGTCGCGCACTTTAAATGAGTGTTTTATTCAACGTCTATAATATGTCCTCTTTGTCTGCTTTATGCTAATTCTATTCCGTCTCAACTTGCTTTCAAATCTGTTATTTTTGTAGCGTTCGCATCGACCGTTAACTAAAATTTCTACAAAATTGTGCTCTACGTACATTTTGGTTCCTTAAACTTGTTTATTTGTCTGTCAGGCTTTCTATGAACCGATTGTCCGTTTGAAATTGTACTTTCCATGTTTTTCAACCTGTAGATTTCTTAGGATTAATATTTAACGAACGCTTGTTTAGTTAAATGAAAAATATGCGTTTACATTATTAATTTTATATAAAAAGCTCTTCTTATCATTTGATGTGCTTGATTTACACCCTTCAATATATTAAAGCTAATTATATTCCTATCATCCTTGAGCTTTCACGTACTACAAAGCGTCAATTCCTAATATATATATATATATATATATATATATATATATATATATATATATATAAAGGAAAACCATTGAAATAAATTAGAGTCATAAAATTTAAAAGGATTTAATGGATGAGATTGTAATATTTTATAAAGTTGTATATCCAAATTTATAAATATTGAGCTGGTGACGTAAAATTTTGATTTGTATGAATAAAAGGTTGTATGTTTCGTTAAATTATTGAGTGGTAATTTTATTGGTAGTATAAGTGAGAAAGAGCATACTTAGGATGGTAAGTATCTCTGAAGAAGCAGATTGTTGAGCTAGCCGTGGCATGCTGAAAAAAGGGGGAGTTCCAGAGGTATTAGAATATTTTTTAATTTTCAGGAAAAGATTTTAGGACAGTCCATTTTGTGAGGCGAGAATAAAGAAGGGTCTCTCTACAATAAACCACCGCAATATATATATATGTATATACAAATAAAGCAACACAGCAACAACGCTTTATTAAAATAACGGAAAACTTAATGCCATCAGTGATGTGTGTAGTCGTTGCAAACTGTTCGAGGCTGCTATTGGTGAACCATTGAGAGATTTAATGTCCTGTTATAGGGATATCACCTAACAAAAAAATATACATGCACCTAACCTTTAGGCGCTATTTTGATCTTTATTTATTAAATTAACTAATTTGTATTCGATTAATTCTACTAATAATAAAATACATCTTTTGTATGTTTCTAAACGGTCTCTTCAATCCCACAAATGTCGTTACGATATAATTAATGAGGCGTGTTCAGGATTTTTAATATATTGATGTTTATATGTATTAAAAATTTTTGTAAGTTCGGTGGCAAATTTAGAATGTAAATTATCAATCTCTTCTTGAGTCGGATTTTCGTTTTTTTGAACTTCAATTGGTGTACCAACTAGAATTATTATTGAGAGCAATTATACTAACAAGTTAAAGACTATAGCACTTACCAACAACATTTAATGGCTTCCTCCTAGGTACAAGTCCAAATGTGTACTGAAAAAATCCGCGACCAAAAATAATAATAGGGGCAGCACCTGTTTTACTTTTAAACCATTCTTGAAACCTACGCATTAATGATCCCTTTGGAAAAGTAACTTGCCCAAACAATTCTATTTCTCCAAAGGAAAATACTGGAACTAACGGGCTTCCGCATTGGAGGGCTAATTTTATAAAACCCTTTCGGTTTTTTAAAATTATTTGGTAAGCTCCAGGTCGTGCGTAAAAGCATTCTTCTGCCCCTCCAACAGATAATGCTGCTATTCGACCGCCACCAGGATAATTCAGCAGATATTTAATAGACTTTGCAGAGGTGCTGCAGCTTCCCATAAGTAGCAATATATCTCTGAATAGCGGCAACTTAAAATTTGAGTTTACAGTTAAGCCGCTTACTTTATGATAAGGAAATAGCTCATTGAAGTTAGACGAATTTGAAACTATAGTAAGATATGTTCCAATCGGTAATACTCCGTGCGGATATGCACAAAAAAAATAGTTACGTTTTGCATCCAATGCAAATCCATCGGCAAATTTTAACGTTGCTGGATAATAGTCTCTGGCATATTTACTACTCATGAGATTGCAGAACATTTCGGAGCGTCGTGCTCCTTTTTCCGGAGTATCCTTATCTATGAGCCATATCCATATAAGGTATAAAACCGCAATAATCCAGTAATTTGAGTAAAAAAGGATATACACTGTTAAAGTTATTCCACAAGTACTTACAATTGGAGGGAGCGAAAACATATAAAATGCGGAAAGGGTTTGTAGTCGTCTTTCAAGTGGTATGTTAAGCGGGGCAAATTTAATTCCAAATAATTCCATTCTATAAAATTTTGTTGTTTAAAAATGTTAAATATATTTAATATATAATGTCTTACCTAATTACCTATTCTTGGTGTATATTTAGACGTCCAAAGCTATGTATAGCTCGTGCTTATCTAATAGATAAACATTCTATTCTGGCAACCCGTCTGTATTTTATGCAAGTAACTTTATGTATTGCGTACTAAATAAACAGTAATGAGTGCTATGAACTGACGTTAACTAAAGCAAGGCACCTAGTTTGACGATGATTAGTTCATTGTTTATTTGTACTTAATACTGGATCAAATGTCAACTGATTAAGCTTTATATTCCAGTAACTGCTCTTAGTATGCGCAAGATGGATGTAACATTGTGTTTGCGTACATAAGAAAATTAAAAATTTGTTGACCTGTATTTTTCTGTGAGGTAATTGATTGTGCACTAGCGATTAAGGAGTTTTGTTACATGTGTGAGGTAACGTTACAGATAGGTCTAGCCGGTCTGTTGTAAGAATTAAATTTTCCTTGCGGTATTAAAGATGGTATACGAGGATATAAATAGTATAGTGAGAAAAGTAAAGGGAGATAAGAATTTAATAGTTATGGGCGATTTTAATGCGTCAGTGGGAGAGGGTGGTGAGGGAATAATGGTAGGAAAATTTGGGTATGGCAGACGAAATGATAGAGGAGAAAGATTAGTTGAGTTTTGCCAGGAACATAGATTAGTAACTGTAAACACCCTATTCGAACAACATGTTGGGAGAGGATATACCTGGAAAGCGCCAGGTGACAGGGCTAGATACCAAATAGATTATATTTTAGTTAAACAAAGATTTAGAAACCAAGTTAAAAACTGCCGTAGTTATCCAGGGGCTGACATAGATAGCGATCATAACTTGGTTAAAATGAAGTGTAAGCTAAAATTCAAAAATTGAGAAAGGTTAAAAGAGAGGGATGGGATCTAGGCAAGTTTGATGATAGTGAGGTAAAAGAGGAATATAAACAAGTATTAGATACTAAGATCAAAAAGATAGCTATAGGAGGGAACGTAGAAAATAGATGGAATGAAATAAAAGGGGCTGTACATGATACAGCAACTCAGACTATAGATATGAAAAAAATAGAAGAGAGAAAACCCTGGGTAACAAAGGAGATATTAGACTTAAGAGCTCATCACAGTAGCGGTTATCTTGACATTTCTAAAGATCCAAATTTCTTTCCTATTAGGCACCTAAATTAAAAACGGTTTTAATGAAAGTTACTTATTAAATAATTGTCTATGTGTGAAAGTCATTTAGGTTTTTTTAACTGAAAAAACATTTTTTTTTGCTAATAATAGAGCGATTTAAACAAAAATAGTAACTTTCCTAAATGTGTGAATAATTTTTATGAATTTTAATCAAAATTGCACACTACAATTCACTTTATTTATTGAATAAATCAAATATTAGTATTTTTAGAAAAATGCACTTGTAATGTGCTGCCGTGGAAAAATTCAGAACTTCCATGTCACACACTATTGTAAAACAGAAATGGTTTGAATACATGCTATACAAAACAAAATACAACAAACATACAGGAAACGCTACTATTGAGATCAAAATATCATTATGAATTTTCGACTATAGTCGTGATTGCTCGTAAATCTATTTATAACTTTCATTACGGATATTATTTAGGCGTCCACAATTCTTGAAATGAGTTGTTCTTCATAACCTTGGATTTATATAAATATTTGTTGGGTTTCCTATTTAGTGAAGTAAGTAATTGTTATTCCCCCAGTTTTGAAGTAAATAATAATGAAAGACTGCATTGCAATAGTGTTCTATATTTTTTAAAAAAACCAAACCAATATTTGTAGCTTTTCACCAATTGTAATCAAAACCCACTCGACACTTTACCTAATCATTTTTTATTAGAGATACGTTTAAACCATTATTCTGTTTTTTCCATTTCTTGGCATATTAGAAATTGTAAAATAACTGTGCGATGCAAATGCCGGAATGTTAAATCTTGTAATTTCTTGTTCCTTAATAATTTTTTTTTACATTAGATATCGGAATTTCAAAGGTTTTTACTGGTTATAATTGTTGGAGAATATGTATCATTAAAATATCTGTGACGTTTATAACTGAACTAATAAGTTTCACAACACTGCCATCTATATGTGCTCCCTGGCACTTCATAAACCAAGTAGGCGGAGTATTAAACTTCACATCTTTTTCTAATGAATATCTGCATCTCGACATTTTGTCTCTCCCTATGCTACCTCACCCCAACCCGCGCTTTTACAGCAGATGCTAGGTAACCTGCTGTGATGAGCTCTTAATAGAGAATAGAAGAAAGCTTAAACCTTTCAGAGAATTGGATAGTGAAAGTAAGCAAAAATATAATAGAGTTAGAAATAAGATAGTACATGAGTGTAGAAAAGCTAGAAATAAATGGATGGAGGAGAATTGTAAAGGAATACAAGATGATTTGAGAGTAGGTAGGACAGAAAGAGCTTACAGGGCAGTTAAAAAGTTTTTCGGGGAAGATAGGAAAAATATAATGGAATTAAAAACGAGAATAATGAGCTTCTAATAAATAAAGTTGAGGTAGCAGATAGATGAAAAAGATATTTAGAAGATTTATATAAGGGAAACACTATAGATGAGTTAGAGAACGACCAAGAAGAGGATGTAGAAATAGGGTTCTCAATATTAAGAGAGGAATTTGATAGAGCTGTTAGGGATCTTAAACTAAATAAAGCGCCAGGGATAAACGATATACCCGCAGAATTAATAAAATATGGAAGTCAGAAAACTTTAAACAGATTATATAAACTAGTAAAAGTAATATATGACACAGGTGAGGTCGCAATAGGTTTTGAAAAAAATATTATTATCCCAATCTCAAAAAGTCGGGAGCCGATAGGTGTGAGAATTTTAGAACGGTTAGTTTAACTTCCCACGCTTCCAAAATACTGTTATAATAAAAATAATTAAAAATAGAGTAGAAGCTTTGACTGAGGATTATTTAGACGAAGACCAATATGGTTTTCGTAAAGACAGAGGGACTAGAGAACCGATACTAATGATTAGGGTAATTATTGAAAAAGGTTACAAAGAAATAAAAAGACTAATTTCACGTTTGTACGTTTAGAAAAAGCATTTGATGGGATTAATTGGATTGTTATGTTTTGGGTTTTGCGAAAAATAAGAATCTCTCATAGGGATAGAAAAATTATTTACAGTTTATATAAAAACCAAAGCGTAGTAATTAGATTTGACGAAATAGAAAAGGAAGCTAAGATTGGAAATGGTGTTAGACAGGGCTGTATATTATCTCCCTTGATTTTTAATGTTTATATTGAGAAAGCTTTAAACTTAGCTAGAGAGAGAAAAGAGATAGGTATTAGTCTACAGGGGCAGAAAATAGACATGTTACGTCTTGCAGATGATATAGCCGTTATAGCAGAGTCTAGAAATGATTTAGGAGGGTTTTTAAATATTTTAGATGAGATACTACAGAGTAATTATAGTATGAGAATTAACTAAGGATAAAGACAAAGATAATGACAAGTGAGTTACAGCCTAGTTCTAAACCAAAATTAAAAATAGGTCATACCGAGTTAGAGGAGGTAGATGAATTTGACTATTTAGATAGTATAATTACAAAAGACGGACGCAGCAGAAGGGGTATAGTAGCTAGAATAGCTCAAGCTAGAAAAATGTTTCTAAAAAAGAAAAACTAATAGCTAATAGTATTAGCTTAGATAATAGAAAAAGTTTCTTAAAGTCGAACGTATGGAGCGTTCTATTATACGGTAGTGAGACTTGGACAATTAAGGAGGTAGATAAGAAAAGCTTTTGAAACTTGGTGTTATAGGAGAATGTTAAAGATTAGTTGGACAGATAGAGTAACAAATGAGAACCAAAAGCGATGACTCACGCCCCACGCACTCGCTTCATCAGTCTGTCACGATCGCGCTGCGTTTAGTGCTCAATCTGTAACTGTCTCTCTGTAACTGTTGCTTTAATTTTAGAGAAGTGATTAGTGTAGGATAGTGATAGTAGTGTTGTGTTGAAGATGACATGCATGCAGAAAAAACGTAAACATAAAACTCTACTTTTGTTAGATAAAAATGAAATCCTAAAGCGGCTTGAAAAGGGCGAAAGGTTAACTAGTGTTGCTAACGAATACGGTGTTGGTCGAGCTACAGTTCATGACATTAGAAAAAAAGTGATAAATTAAAATCATTCTTTAAGACGAATGAAAATTTAAAAAGTAAACGACAGACACTGAAAACTGGTGAAAATTCTAAAGTTTACAATAGCCTCTATGCTTGGTTTTTACAAGAACGTGGTAGGCATACACCAATTTCCGGCGAAATCCTTTAAGGAAAGGCTAGGGATTTTTACCAGCCAGCGAGGGATGGTTGCAGAAATTCAACAACGTTATGTAATAAGACTGTTAAGTACAACGGGTGAGAAACTTTTATGTGACGTAAGCGCTGTTGAGCCATATAAAGAAAGGTTCAAACAGGTTATCAAGGAAATAGATTTAACTCCTAACCAAGTTTATAACGCGGACGAAAGTGGTTTACATTGACGGTTGTTACCAAAAAAAAACCATTTGTGCATCGTGGAAAAGCTAGGCTCCTGGACGAAAGTTGGCTAAGGATAGGGTTACTTTCATGCCTTGTTCAAATGCAAGCGGTGTACATAAGATGAAAATGCTAGTCGTAAGTAAGGCGAAGAGTCCTAGGGCATTTAAAAACATCAAACTTCCTATTGATTACATGAGCCAGTGCAACGGGTAGAAGAATCAGCCCATATTCACTGAATGGTTTAATGAACTGTTTAATCCCTCAGTGAAGATTTCTGAAGGAATGGAAACTACTACAAAAATAATTTGCTTATCTTGGACAACTGCCCTGGCCACCCCGGTGAAGATGAGTTGAATTCAGCTGACAGTTTTATTCGAGTGATGTTCTTACCACCAAATGTAACCGGCTTATTACAACCAATGGACCAGGCGATTAAAATGCAAAACAAAAAGAGCTTACTGTACAATGCGTTATCTAAGGACGAGAGTGTGATTAAATCATTGAAAGAAATAAACCTGAAAGACGCGGTTTACTCGCTCGTTAATGCTTAGAAAAACCTTAACGAGAAAGTCATCGTTTGCTCTTGGAGAAGCCTATGGCCGGATATGACACTACTTGATCAGTTCAAAAAATATAAACCGAACAAGAAAGCCAGTGAAGAGAGGGAGATTAATCTACTGCGAGATGCGGTTAGCAAACAACTCGTGGATTCACCGGATAATGTATTGACAACTAATGATATAGGCGTGTGGCTTAAGGGTGAAGATGACTAAAACAACCAATTTATGACAGAAGATGAGATCATAGAGAAAATGGCAAAAGAGGAGGAGGACAAGGAACAGGTTGAAGGGGAAGTGACGGTGGCTGTAAAGTCAATCTCTCATGATATAAACGATGCTCTTCACTTTATGTCCCGTCTGATATTGTAGGATTAAAACTGCTTGATAACACTGACCATATATCATATCTCGCTTAAAGTTGCTTTTATATATAAAACAGCAAAGTAACACTTGTTTATGGAAATATGACTAAAATTGCCGATGTATATAAGATAAACAAACGATGAAGCAAAACACAACTTTTGTTTTGAACAGTGGACGACAACCTTTACGAAAATGCACAAATTCTATTTCGCTCAACAAACTTCTTGCAATAACTATGAATGACATCTATTTCCAAGGTTTACAGGCATAGATAAGGAACCAGAAAATATAAACATAAACATACAGACCTTGATCTAAATAAAAGGCGAGTAAAATTAGTTGTCTATCTACGCAGTGTTGAATTTATAAAAGTGTAGTAACCGCAAATTTAAATACGTAGTAACTGAATAGGTTTTTTAAAGTAATGAAACAGGAAATTCTCAAATACGAAATGAAACGTAACCCCCCACCAAATTATAAGATCGTTGTACGAACCAAAATTAATGGACAAACAATACATTAACAGGACAATCCACAAAAAATTCGTTTCAAAAAATACCAAAAGAAATTCATTTGGCTCAAAGCCTAATATACTGGACAAAGCAAAAAATGTAAAGGACTATAGAAAAAAGAAAAATTTAGGGTAGCACTAACGACGACAAAGACTGAATGGCATTAACACTGCAAAATTCGCCGAAGGACGGATATTTCTAATAAAGAAACAGTAAAGTTTTCGAACCTTAGGAAAATGATTGATTTTTTGTGGAAGAACAAAAAACAAGAAAAGAACGAGGAAAAAACCAACAGCTAAAGCCAAAACGATACAATAACTGTCAAGCTTCAAAGTATGGTAGGGATCGTCAAAAACATTGTGTAATAAAATTGATGTACTACAAGCTGTTGTAACAAACAATCGCATCAAATGGATAATTGAAGAAAAGAATAGCTAAGTAGGCCGAAAAATCGACTAAGACGTAGCTTCCAAAGAAAAGAAGAATGGTCTAGAAAGCACATTCCACAGGAAAAGGAACAAAAATTAAATAAAGCCAGTATGAGAAATAACACTAAGGAAAACTAGCTAAAGAAAAGAGAGAGGAATGTGGAATGAAAGGAACACGAAAGCAAAACTAAAATTTAAAAATCTAGAGAAACAGCACAAGACCCGAAAAAAGAAGATAAAAATGGAATCGAGTGCAGTTATGATTGAGCATGCGTATGTGCGTGTTTGGGCTTACGTTTGTGTGTGTGCTCGTGCATGTGCGCGCATGTGTATGTTAAACGTGTTGAGTGTGTGTGTGTATACGAAGAGTGTGTTGAGAGAGTGTGTTGAACCGCTTTAGTGCCCTCATACGATAGGCAGGCGTACCGTGAGGCTATTTTAATCCGAACCCACTCGGGGATGAGTACGAGGAGCCAAACGAAAAAAACCCAACAAAATTAGTGTGCGTATGAAGTGTGTGTATGTGTGTGTACGAAGAGTGTATTGACAGAAAGTGGCTTGGTCTATTTTAGTCGCCTTTTACGACAGGCAGGCCGTATCGTAGCGTAATTCTAAACCGGACCCTCTCGCGAATGAGTACAAGGAGCCAAACGAAAAAGAAAAGAAAACAAACAAAAACATGTGAGTGTGTGTGGGTGTGTGTTGTGTGTGTGTGTGTGTGTTGAATGGAGTGTGTATGTGTGCGTGTGTGTGTGAGAGAGAGATTGAGTGTGTGTGTACGAAAAGTGTGTTGAGAATGTGTTGAACCGCGTTAGTTGCCTCTTACAACAGGCAGGCCGTACCGTGGGCTTACTCTAATCCTACTCGAATAAGTACGCTGATCGAAACGAAAGAAAAGAAAAAACACAAAAATGTGTCTGTATGAAATGTGTATGTGTTGGAGAGGGATGTATGTACGAAGAGTGTGTTGAGAGAGTATGTGGTACCGCTTCATTTGCCAATTACGACAGACAGGCCGTACCGTGGGACTATTCTAATCCATACCCACTCGGGGATAAATACGAAGGTGTTCACAACAGAAAGTAAGTCTGCAAATTAAAGTTAACGAAATATAGCAGAAATGATATATGAAAATAAAAAGGAGTAAACAGGAACTTGGGTGCCAGAGTTTTCATACTAAAATTATCATTATAATTCATAATAAAATTATCGGCGAAAACACAATTTCGATAATTCGGCGTGAAACAGCAATATACATAAGATCCTTATGTAGCGGAACAATAAAACGGATACAAGGAAAATTATCATCGGGACACAAGGATGTGTACAAAAACCGGAGCATGTTGGGCGCCAAAATATGTTACAGTGTACCATGCGGACAAGAAGAGAGCAACGAAAGTAACGTTCGCACCGATTATCACAACAAAAAAGGAAAAGCATAAAAAGCCATGTTAACTAACTAGCCTAGAGGGGGATAGCCATAGAAAGGAAACAGGAAAGACCTCAAAACCGATTCGCTTCGGAAGATTTTACACAGTAGTTCAAATTAAAGTATGTCATACTTTTCATTCCAGAATATTCACCTTACTACTCAACCTCCGAAAATATAGTATTTTGCGGTTGATTTAGTCTTCAATGCAGTCCTTCATTAAGAAAAAGTTTATAAACAAAAGTAAAAAGCCTTCAACCGTTGTTATAAAATAAATGTCATGTATATAAACGTATAGAAAACAATTACTTTTTATCGTAGTAATCCATCATTTTAAACGTTGTCCTTTACTTCATGTACCGTCTATTATTGTAGGATTAAAATTGCTTGGTAAAACATCTCAATTAAAGTTGCTTATATGTTTAAAACAGTAAACAAACACTTACTTATGGAAGGATCACCAAAATTGTCGGTGTCATTCGACGGATATCCGGAAGATATAGCAAACCTTAATACCAAATATGCGGAGCGATGCCGATGATCACGAAAAACTAGAAATTTATGGTCAAACAAGCCACGGAAGACACGGATACACTAATATTCACAACCGCAATAAGTGTTTCATCAACGTTCGATAACGTAATATTGTCGGCAAAGATGTAGATCTTCTTATTCTTTTGACAGCTCTATCTACGCGATCAAACGTCTATATTATGAAACCAGGAAAAGAAAGAATTTCACAACAAATACATTCAACTACAAGTATCAAAGATAAAACAGCCACAGATCATATTTTATACTTGCATGCTTTCAGTGACTGTGATACATGTGCAGTCTTCAATCAAGGAAAAAATTAATTTATTAATGTACTCCGAAAAAATCCAAATTTAAACGAGGTTATTCAGGTATTTAAAAATCCAAACGCCGATCCAGAGATTATTGCTAAAGCTGGAGAACGCTTCCTTCTTGAATTATACGATTACAGTGATGTGAAAAGTATGAAAAGCATGTTTTTAAACGTTTATAGATATGCATGCTTCAGAAAGTCAGCATATAAAAGTAAATTCAAAATTACGTTGCTACCACCAACAGAAACAGCAGCGCGACAACATTCATTCCGAACCCATCACCAGGTTCAGTAGTAGTGTGGGAATGGACAAAATGCAGAGCAATGAGGATGGAACAGAAATAAAAATGGACTAATTCCTGTGTTAAATTCCTGTGTTAAAACTTATTTCTTGTAAATGCAAAAAAGGATGTCAGGATGTCTGTGGATGCAGAAAAGCTGGATTAAAATTCTCCGTTGTTTGCATGAATTGTAACGGTGCTTGTAGTAATTCGCAAGTTCCATCATATGATAGCGATAAAGAGGAAGAAACTGAGACTATTTTCGAACAAACGTAGGATGGAATCGAAAACGAAGAGGATTGTAATGAGTCTGATAATCCCATCGCAGGATGTTGCAGATAAAAATTAGGTCTGTGACATCTCGATCAATACCGAAGACGAACTCGCGACGCCTGGCCCATCAGGAACAGCAAAGCGAAGAAAATTGTGCTAAATTTGGAAATTATGCATTAGAAGTGGATAATGATGGAAAATTTCGGAAATATTGAAATATGCTCGCGAATATTCGCAAAATTCGCGATTATTCGGAAATATAAGCAAATATTGTAAAAGATTAAGCATGTTAGGAAACTACAATATTGTTAGGAATCATTACATGCATTGATACTTATTTATGATTTTTACATAATTTATATCATTTGCATCCATAAACCAATTTACATAGTGCTTAATTAAGGCAAAATGTATTTAAATAACTTGGAGTAGGTAATATTATTATTAACTAATTCCGGCAAAAGTAACATGAAGAAATATATACAGAGTGACAGCGAAAAGCACTATAATATTATAATTTGTAACTGAAACAAAGCGCCTAAACAAAATAATTTAAACACTGTTACGCTTTTTTTTGAAAAGCTTCAATATTTGTTGGATTAGTTAGGTTTAGAGGACTTTCAAAAAACACCACACGGGGAAATTCCCGACTGACTAATGTTTAATGCAGACATACGTGAAAACCACACAAAGTTTTGGTTCGCTCAAAAAGTCCGGTCACTGGCTTATCTTTGTGGTCTAAGAACATGCAACGATTGCATTTCTTACGTTCTGTATGACGTTGTACCCACCAATTTGCGTCAGAGAACTTAATACCTCTCCTGGAGAGGTAGACACTTTTTGTGGGAGCGAATGTATCGAAATAAAGTACTTAATTACCGGTCTTTTTCTAGTGTTGACGTGTATTGTAGTGCTTCGATTTATTGACAAGTGACCTCCCCCCTTCCCTACTTCTCTTATTGTTAATCGTATATCGTATCGGCACTTTGTCAACGAGAGCTACAGCCAGGTAAACACAGGGTCACAGGAATTTACCACGAAATATCTAGAGAGTCGTTTCACCGCTGCATCAGGAGCCAGATATCGTGGATAAGTGAGTCCTAATAATTTTGTGACATTTTGTTGCCTTGGTAAATTTAACCTCTGAATAAATTTGTGGTTATATGATGTTTAAATACTATTGTACCGTGCTTTAAATGCGGTGGTTTTAGGTATTTCAACACTAAATTTTCTGCTGCAAGGTGATGATCTTGGAACTTAGAGAAGTCTGTTTAATTATGCTGATTACTTTTAAAATGACCCAAGCAAAAAATATATTAATCTTTTATTTTTAAATGTGCTTTGAGTTATGTCATAAAATGCAAAATAATTTTACGAATATACACGAAAATAGGAGTCAAATTTTGTTAGATGCCGAAAATCGGCTATGTAAACATTTCTGTTTTTAGTTTAAATATGCGGCTGAAATCGCGTCAATATTTAAAAATAGACTTGTGCGTGCATTTCCGTCACTTTAGACAGTTGCGTCGGCACCAGAGAATGCGCAGACGCGGAGTGGGGAATTTTCCGACACGACAGAGACTAGTGAACGAAACGTCGAACAATGAAGTTGATCTGTGTCGTCTTTTTATTTTGTCTTCTCTTTCAGATATGTAAGTTTCCTTTATCGTACCATATTATCGTACTTTTACCTGTATCCTTTATCGTACCGCTACAAAAGAAGAGGGAAGACAAACAAATCTGGTTTCGACGAGGGGCGAAGACCGACCCACGCCCAACTAACGCCAAGATCCTATAGCTGCCATGTTGTGAAAAGTTCCACATTTTACGTGAGTACATTAATTTTTTTGTGTATGTGATACAAATTTGTAACGCAATAATGACGTAATACCTTGTTGCGCAATATTATGTACACGTTAATTTTGTGTTGCCAACTGTCGTAGTGGCTCTTATCAATTACGCGTGGGACTTTAACAGTATACCTTAGACTAGAACAGGGTGGAGTATAACAATTTTCGGAAATATTTCCAATATTTCCGAATATTCCGAGGTGAATTTTCGCGACTTCCAACACTACATGTGGATTAGGCCTACGGGGACACTACGATAAAAAAACACGTCGCTTACTCTACCTCAAGGTGGTGTGAAATGAGTTTTTTTTTAACAAAAACGCATATTGACGTATACTTTGCGGCGTGGTACGCCAAAACTATTGATTTTAAGAAAAAGTTAATACAGAAATTGTAGGAAAGTATTTCTAGTTAAATTTTGTATATAAATGTTTTTATCGTAAAATGAGTAGGATGGATATTATCAAAAACAGTTATTAGGTGCCATTTTTCCAATATGGCGACGCGAGCGGCAAAGATACGAGGTGGTAAAGTTGTACTTCGGAAAGAGCACATCGAAATCTATAAGATTACCAATTTTCAAAACTCCCGGAAAATTTTCCAGGTATAACTACCAAATGATTGTACTCTGATATTGGTTTCAAAAATAACATAACCTTCTTTATCCCCCATGCTTATAATGACGTACTTAGTTTATATTACTCAGGGATCCAGCGGAAAAAATTGGGGGAGGGAGGATCAGTTCTACTAACACCTCCAGGTTCCCTGGAGTCGGTGCCAGTGTTAATTACATATGCGGCAATAATATTTACTTCTTATACAAATATTCTGTTATAGCTAGTGGGTATTGTGGTATTCACTATATTTTTTTTATGCAAATTTAAAACCTATCTCGCCTATTAAGTTTCCAAGAGCAAGAATCTCCAATATAGTACAGCGTTTTCCCCAAATTGCATTAAGTCGAAGTACTCCGTAGGTTGAAAGTTTTCGATATAATTTCTGCACATTACCTTTGTCTTGCTATTCCACCCCAATTAAATTACCATTTCGCATAGTATATGTAGGCAGTGCAAATGCATAACTGATAGGGTAAGATTAATGGTACAACTGTGAATTTAGTAATGCTTATAGCAGTCAAGTGCGGATATTCTACGACATACATGTTACGTATGTGGGTATAAATGTCATTATCCGCGGCATTTCAGTAACGAAGTCGTTGATGCTAAGTGCAAGAGCATGTATCAACGTTAGTTATGTTGTTAAACTCCCCCTTTAGTGCTTGGTACACATAATTCTAAATAAACTGCAAAGCGGATGGCTTGTTAGGAAATTAGTGCATTTATGTGTACGCTACACTTTAATAAAAAATAAGGTTTTATAAAAATGGGTTAGTTTAAATATCCTTAAGGAAATAAAGCCGAGACAAGGAAAGAAGGCAGTCACGTGACTAATCCCAAATTCTAGAACCGACACAGGCATTTAAAGATATTCCAATTTTGTAGTGAGTAAAATAAAGACAAGTAATCAATGACACGCGTTTTTATAATACGCGTACGCAATGGATTTTTATTGAATGAGTTAGAAAGTGAAAACTACTACATTGTATATCGGATCTTGATTATCAAATTGTATCAGAATGTTATTTGACTAGCTTTGTACTTCGAACACGTAACCTCACTTTGGTCAGTTTTTTGTTTACATCTATAAATGTTTAGTGTATTTTTCTTCGTATTTATTGCAATTTTTTATATTTATTGGTGATTGAAAATCGGTTCTTATAAGAACTGAATTTTGTAATGCCATCTGTTCCTGTATATATTAATTTAGTTTCTTTATATTATTATTATAAAATTTAAGTTAATTTTGTTAACGGTAATATTTGCTCTTTTATTTAAATTAATTTGATAAACCCGGTCGCGTTTTCACCTTCAATGTTCTATCTTGTTTGCTATATATGTTGGGTGACTGCGCGGCCTAACACAGTCTATTGTCACTGCTTGAACAATAAGTTTCTGTTTCGGAGGTCAGTGTATAGGACTACCTCACCGCTTTATATTAATTTTCGAGTGCAGTAATAATTGTTCTGGATCCTAGAATCTTCACCGCTCTAACTGGACATCAGGTAAGAATATTAAAAGCCGCATTTGTTTAATATCTGTTTGGCAATACTCCCGCTTTTCTCTCCTGAATTTCCTTTTATGTACTCAACATTAATTTTGATCATTGACGAGTCGTATATTATATGTAGCAGATATAAGCACTATAATTAAAAACAAAATTATTAATCATTTACTTGAGGTCAAGTTTGTGTTATCAAACATATTGCCTTGAGAATACAAATGTTATATTACTTGAATTGCATTCATTCCCATTAGTTATCGTGTTTGATACAAAGTTTATTACTTTGTTTGTATTCACATCTATTTACATTTACCGACGACTAATTTAATTTGTGCTTAAATTGATAAAGCTTAAA
This sequence comes from Platerodrilus igneus, assembly GCA_036346225.1. Taxonomy (NCBI): domain Eukaryota; kingdom Metazoa; phylum Arthropoda; class Insecta; order Coleoptera; family Lycidae; genus Platerodrilus; species Platerodrilus igneus. The sequence continues at coordinate 2,786,134 of JARFIW010000791.1, forward strand.
AGCATTCTGCAGTGCTAATCCTATATAAAATTTTAAAAAATTTGTGCTTTAGTTATTATTTAAAATGGCAGAGAAACTTAAACGGTTGGAATTTTTACGATACACGCAGATTCAAAGTTTACAAGAGATACTAAATCGCGCAATCGGCCGTTTCTAATGCCGAATATCATAATTTATTTAAATCGCACCTTGAGTATATGGTTAAATTAGAAGAAGCCTTCTATCAAAGTCACAATAACATTATCTCCTTGATTGCCACGGATGAAAACGCGGAAGATTTGTTTGAGGTTGAAGATAAAATCAGAAAAGCGTTTGATAGTTCCTTTTATTTAATCAAGTCAATCAAAATGAAACTTTTTGAATCTAAACTGCTAGAACCTAGCGCTGTTGTTTCTGCCGCTTTCCCAAAATCAAAAATAAATTTACCTATGTTGCAGGTTCCCTCCTTTGGGGCGATTTCTCCATGTTCAGAGGTTTCATTGATTTATACGACTACCTCATACATACTAATCCGGAATTGTTTCCAATAAACAAATTCACGTATTTAAAATCACTTCTCCAAGGTCCGGCTTTACTTATTTATTAACGATTCTAAAGGACTTACAGTTCGTTTGGTATGCGCAAAATCTAAAGCAGCTCCATTGCGACCCCTTTCCCTGCCAAGGTTAAAATTGCTAGCTGCTGCCTTATCTGCTAAATTACTAGATTTTGTTCTAAATGTGTTTTCTTTCCATCTCACCTTTAATAGAATATACTGTTGGTCCGATTCGATGGTTGTACATTCATGGATTTTCGCTCCGTTCTAGCGATGGAAGATTTTCGTGACCAACAGGGTACACTATATCCAAGATAAAACTTCTAATGCCATGTGGCTTCACGTGCCTTCTAGCGATAATCCCGCTGACGTTGGGTCACGTGGTTTGTTACCCGCCAAGTTGCTCCAATGTTCGTTATGGTGGGCGGCTTCACCCATTTTAGTACATTTTCAAGAAATAAATCATGTTCCACGTTCTTGTTCCCTGGAACCGCAACAGGTACTAAGTGAAGAACGGTCCGTTACACTCACTACTACTTTGTCCTGTAATGTACTGGATGCCCTACTTAAAAATCAGTCTTCTTTTCTTTTTGTCGTTCGTATAACCGCTTATATCTTCCGCTTTATTAATAATGTCAGGCATCCTTTAACTAAGCGTACTGGATTTGTATCCGCTCATCAGTTCGAGCTCGGTTTGGAATGCCTTGATAAGCATACTCAACAAACATCCTTTACGGTTGAGATCAGGGCCCTTCAATCCGGGAACCCACTTGCTAAAAGATTCAAAAAATTATCCACCTTTCTTTTAAATGACGTGTTTCGTGTAGGTGGCCGGTTAAGTTAAGCACCTATTTTTTACGATAAACGATTTCTCGCTTTATTACCCAGTAAAAGCCGTTTCACGGATCTGTATATTCAATACATTCATTACAAATATTATCACGCAGATATTCAAACAACACAATTCCGTATAAGCCAGAGATTTTGGATAGCTTTTATGAGAAAATCTATTCGCCGGGAACTTCGCTCTTGTATTCCTTGTTGGAAAACAAATCCCAAGACTTTCTAGCCCCCCATTGGCAATCTTCCATCTGCAAGAATAACTCAAGTTAAACCATTTTTGCATACCGACGTGGACTTTTGCGGCCTGTTTACAATAACTTTAAAGCCTACCTCTGCATTTTTATTTGTATGTGTATCAAGGCTCTTCACCTGGAGCTAGTTTCCGATTTAACCGCTGACGTTTTTAGCCGCGTTTCGTCAGTTTCTTGCTCGTCGTGGTCGATGTGAACATTTGTACAGCGACTGTGGTACAAACCTTGTCAGTACTCATCGCCAACTAGTTTCTTTTGCTAAAATCGCAGCTTCCTAAGAACTAATTACTTGGCATTTTAAACCACCTTCCGCGCACCATTTTTGGGGTCTTTGGGAAGCTAGCGTCAAATCCGTCCAGACCCTGATACTTCGTGTTGTAGGAAAGCAAGTTCTAATCTTTAAAGAATTGTCAACCGTTTTCATACAAATTAAAGCTGTCCTCAATACGCGCCCTCTAACCCCGGTTAGTAATGATCTTAACGACCTTAGTTGTTTAACGCCGGGTTATTTTTTATCCTTTTCGCTCTTTCCGCCCCGCCTGGTCTCGCACTGACGGCACTGCCTTTAAATCGTGTGTTTCGATGGCAATTATTGGAGCGTGTCTACTAGGACTTTTGGGCGTGTTTGTTCCGGGAATATTTGCATACCCTTCAAGTAAAATCCAAATGGCATGTATCCAAAAACAATATTCAACCAGAAGACAGTTCTAATTAAAGCCTATTCTCTTTGTCCTCTTCAATGGTCACTTGGTCGTATTATCTCCGTGCATCCTGGCGCCGACGTGATTGTCCGTGTTGCCACCGTTAGAACAGCGCGTGGTGAGTTTAGGCGTCCTGTGGTCAAACTCTGCCCCCTCCCTCTAGATGAAAATTAAAATGTTTCCATTCTGATGGGCGGTATGTTCCGTCCAACCCTGTATATATGCATTTAGTTCCTTTAATTTATTATTATAAAATTTAAGTTTATTTTGTTAATGGTAATATCTGCTCTTTTATTTAAATTAATTTAATAATCCCGGTCGCGTTTTCAGCTTCAATGTTCTATCTTGTTTGCTATATATGTTGGTTGACTGAACGGCCTAACACAGTCTATTGTCACCGGACTAGCTCACCGCTTTATATTAAATTTCAAGTGCAGTAATAAGTGTTCTGGATCCAAAGATTTTCTCTCCTCTAACTGAACATCAAGTAAGAATATTGAAGACCGCATTTGTTTAATATTTGTTTGGTGATACACTCGCTTTTCTCTCTTGAGTAGCCTTTTACATACTCAACAGCATCTAAAGATACATGACACCTGCTTATCAGCTTAAATCGAATCTAATGGATTACTTAGAAAGTGAGAAGCACAGTGGCGGTCCTTTAATTTCAGTACAAGAGGCAGGGGTTTTATGTATTACCTATAAATTAAATTCTTTATGTGTTTTAGCGAGAAGTTGCAACTTTAAAAATCAGTATTCGTACTGTGCCACGAATTAAATGTTAAAGCAATGCAAACTCTATTATAACTAGTACTAGGAAAAACGGCCTAGTAAGAAGCTAGAGATAATCGTCATCCCTGCATGTATTAAAATGAGAATTAGAGATACTATATATCTCAAGTGCGCAAAAAGTAAGTTTCATATAGTGATTTAAAAGAACATGAAGCAAAGTTTTCTTTACAGCAAAGCATATGAATGTACAATCTTTAAATACGGTATTTTGAGAGAAAGAAATAGTATTAAGTGATTGTAACCCCGATGGCGTTGCGGTAAATAAAAACCGGACGCAAATGGAGAAAAATTAATCTTAAACGGACAGCTTAATATTGATGTACACTGCGTAATTCTGATTTCATGTATAGTAAGTAGTGTTCAATCAGCAAGACGTTTCAAAGAAATTGTTAGTTGAATCAAACTCATAGACATAAAAATCGCCAAAACATCAATTTAGCTATGCTAAATATATACAAGGTGGCATTAGTTTTGTGTTATTAATTTAAAGGGGGCGCAGAGATTAATAAGAGAAACAAAAATTGTTAATTAACTTATGGTCTAAAATTAATTGTTAAACTAAAAACAGGACACAAAAAGTGTTCAAGTTTTAGAACTATTGCAATGTTAGCTACATCGCGAATCAAGTACACAATAATATCTTTAGAGTCGACGAACAAAGTTGTGATACTATGCAAACATAAATAATTGAAATACGATGTCTGTGAGCTGTAAAACAAAATAACACAATGCACTTTAGCTGCTACGAAAGTCAGTTTAAAAATTGTTTTGAACGTAATGAACTTCTGATGATAATCACAAAAAGAATAAAGTTTCTTTATGCTGATTTGCTCGACTGTATTAGGTTTCTGACCCCGTAGTTTGGAGGTTCTAGCAATTCAGCAATGATTCACTTTAAGTTGATTGTACTTTTGCACTGAACGTGTTAAATGTTTTGCAAGATTGTTTTTCCTGTTTGCTTTTATTACTAGTGTCAGATGATGCAATTCCATCACCCGTTTTGATAATATACTTAAGCGTAGTATTGTGAGTTAACTGTAATTATACTAGGTTTTAGGTAATTAAAGATATTATGTAGCTTAGTGAACTGCGTGAAATTTGAACACGTTGTGAAATCGATTCACGTGTATGATGTAATTCAGGTTAGCACTAGCATAGGCAAGCTATTTTTTTTATAAACATGTAATAAAACATCAGTCCTAAACCTTTTGTTGAAGTAGACCTAGGTCAAGCATTTAAAAATCGGTCCAAGGGTAAAATGCCTTATAGGCTTTTTGTTTAATCTATCAATCTCTACCACCTCCTTAATTCAATGACATAAACCTACTGCCATCCTATATGGGAACGGAACTTAGATTCATAAATTAATTTAAATTACAAAAGGGTAAATAAAATATTGATTTCAGTCAAGGTACATAGCGAAATTATATAAAAGCATAAGAGCATAAGAGCATTTAAGGAAAGCTCTGGAATTATAAAATAAATAACCGTAAACTGACTAATGGCAATGTTACATACCATAATTATTACAAATATAAAAGAACTTTTACAAATTTTGGTTAAATAAAATAAATATAAGTGTAAAAGGATAAACGTGCAACTATAATACAAAGTAAGCCCAGACAATCTTATAATCAACTTCAACTTATATAGAGAACCACAGACGCTAGTTGCGATACCCACCTACATCAAGTTTCAGTAATTAATTACAGCCTTAAATACAAAGTGATAAGATTTTAGTGTATCTATATTAAACTGCAAGAATAATGAGATAACCGTATGGCAAGCAGTTTTGCGTCACAGTACCATATGAGTTCACGTCTGATTTACGTGACCTCAGCACCTTCTCCATTGAACATATAGGAAGTAAAGAAGAACGTACGAACTCTAGCGACTAAAGAAAGGACAAGTGAGAAGGATTTCTCCGCGAATCCTCAACAGGTAGCACGTGCAAATTAATGTGAACGGGTAGTCACAGCTCCCCGTGTATATTGAAGTAACTGTCGGGTGTAATGTGGTGCAATCCCACGGATTTTTGACAAACCCACAACAGTCACAAACTAGGACGAATTAGTTCTCAGCATGATTTGATGATAAGCACAAAAAGGCAAATGAATTGACTTCTGGCTAATAATGGAATCCTTGTTTACCCGAAGGCGTAAACTGTAAGTTATACATTTGTTTACAATTGTTATTTTCTTGTATTGTAGCAGTTATACATTTTGTTGTTGTTTTCTGAAATATCGATAAACTCAGACAAAGTCTATTTTAAGTACAGTTTAGTGTTAAATACTTAAATTTATAAGCCAGTCATTGCAAGTTTAATTACAAAATAATTATGATAGTAAATTAAGTGATAATTCATTAAGGATGCACTGATAATAAAATTTTACTATTTTCTTTGAATGTGTTTGTTAACAGAAATATTCTTATCGCACTGATGTTAATACTAATGTAAGTAAATTTAAAATTGTCATAAGCATATCTGTTTACAGGAATGATGAAATAATGTTATTATAAAATTGGTTTAGATGTTATCGTGAGTTGAAACAGTAATTTTATTTACTTGAACATGCAGGTGACAGTATGTAAAAGGAAACTCAATTTACCAGGGGTATAAAGTAATTAAAATCTCCCGGAAGTACTCATTATCTAAAGAATTGTCACAAAATACAATGAAATAGACGAGTTGACGTACATAATTTGACAACGGTGAAAGTCATTTGGCAAACACAATTTAAATTCAGCACAAAGATGCTCCGTTTATAGGCTCATGTTTACCATAAATTCGATAAAATTGAGGTAGACTGTATTTGGATTATTAGCAATAAAAACTTATCATAGCTACAATATTTAGAATGTTACCATACAAAATATTAAAAGTAGCAAAAAAAGATTTGTATTCAGCCAAATTAAAAACTCACATTTTTTACTTCATTTATGTTTTCTGCAGTGCATAGTTCATACAACTATAAATACAAATAGGGTTGCTTGTTGCTATCATAAACTAGACCAAGCTTTCCAAAAACTATATTGAAAGTGCTTACATAAATTTCAAAATTTAAGCTTATTTAAAGGCTTATTTATAACATTCCCTTCAGGCAAACCCTGCTAAAGAAGTTCCAGTTAAAAATAACTTGGTGTTAAGCACGCCAAGTTTGAAGGATCGCTCGTAAGAGCACATAATGGCCTTGAATTTAACACAGCTTCTATTTAAATTAAAAATGTGTTGAATTCTTCATTGGTGAATTGAGTTAAACCAATTACTTGTTTAAAATGGTGCTTGAATCTCTTTTTCAATTATATCTTTATATAGAAATCATAGTTAGTAGATAAATTATAGTACGATTAAATCTTTACTTACTGTAAATCATGCTATGTAATTGAATTTAGATAATTTTTTTTCGAAAAATCACTAAATTTACTAAAACTTACAACAGACTTTTTTGCATCGAGTCATTTAAGATATCTTAAACATAACTTAAAATGACGGTAGTTACAAGTAAAATGTGCGTTACGTTATAAATATCTATCATATTATACGTTACCTTTCTCTAAAATACCGTAAAAACAAATACTAAATTTTGTCAATAATAAAGTTTTGCAAAACAAAATGTTTTACCCAAATACGACCCCATATCTGGGATGACTATATATCCCTCTACGAAAATCTAGCTTTTATCCTAGATAATAAAGAAATGCAAATAAAATTTAACCTAACCTTAATCTCTGTGGATTCTAAGTATCTACAATATAATTACAAATAAACTTAAAAACCTAATCTCTTAACTTCAAACTGGCCAGGTATTACTAAAATCAAATGTATTAATTACACTATCATTTAAATTTTCCCGTTACCTATATTGAATACATGACCTTTTAAATCCAAGTTTTGGTAATAAACTTAATAATAAATCTAGAAAACAATTAAATACCAATTTTTCCTTTTATCATTATATTGTGCGTTCAAAGTAGCAAATTTCTATGTGTTCCGGCCTTGTAAATAATTTATAGTTAGGATTTATTATTACTTGGGCTTGCTTGTTTATTCTAAATTCGACGCAGTAAATTAAAATTTGGTTAGTATAAATTTCCCCAATGCGTTTATTTTATGTACGATAACCTGTGTGAATGGTGAACGTTCTGTTGTGCGCGGACGCAGCAAATTATCGATTGGAATATCCAAGAAGCTTGCTCAAATAATCGGAGAGACAAGTCACTCAACAAGTGTCGTTGAAGACAGCCGCATATCTTCGCTTATCAAAGCCGCTTGGAATGGTATCGTACAAACCGCAGTGGTAGAGAGTATTATAGTGTCGTCTTGTTTGTGAATTGTTACACCCCGCTTTGTGTTCGAACCGCTTTGTTTATGTGCCGCGTCTAGTGTGCACGTGTCGCGTTCCGCTAATTGGATTATCTACTTTGATGAACCGCCCTTGTTATGTGTGCTGCAAGTTATTAATTGGTTCCAACGTCCTTTCATCTTTATGCCGCCTCATTCAGGTGAGTGCTAATAATAAACGCTGCTTTTGTTTGTTTGTCTTGTTTAAGAACATTAATTAATTATGTGTTGCTTGCTTACAACAACCTTAGAAAAATACAGTCCACTTTAAATCTCGCCTTTGAGTTATCGAAAATTACCGCACCGTACACTATGCATAAACTAATGCTAAATTTTACCAATAAACACATTTAACATTTATTTGTACATAATTATGAGGAGTAAACATATATGCTCATCTTTACTCACTAAATTCCAATCCCTTAAAACTTTTAGGATGTCTAGAGGTCTACAACATTCCAATTGTTTTTTCAGCTGACACAACTCCCTCAATTCAACTCAACTTATTTATTTGACCCGTAAGTAGTTTTTTATAACGGCACACAAACAAGATTTTATAATTTTGGCTCAATATTTAAGCTAAATCTGAAAACGAAATTATACAACAGCTCAGGCACTGTTTAAATTTCCATCGTTGGAAAAGTCCACGTTACGTCTTGAAGTTAGTATCTATCAAACCCCCCAGCCTCTTCCTCCCCCCACTACGTGTTCGTTTTTTTGTTTCGAATAAATTCTTTGGATTTCACTTTTCGAACTTAACCTGCAACTGTCGTGCTTAGTTATATCAAACGTCTCTCACTATAAAAATTGCGGTCGGTATCCGGTAATACAATGTACCAATTCTAATCTATGCTTATGTACAAAACTATTATCACGCTAATTACATAAAGGTCGCATATTTTTGCAATCGTCGTGTCTCCTATATAAACTTACATGTTAACTTCATATCTCACGTATTAATTTATTTCTTTAATGTATACTCTGTGGTTTTGTTTATTGCATAACGCCCTGCTTTCTATGCATCTTTGGCATTCTTGTATTGCACATTTATTGCGTAGATTGTTTTTGGGAGCTGTTATTTCAGCGGTCTTATTGTCGCGACGTATATTCTATTTAATGATAAATGCGCTACCTTAGTATTATATTAAACTGTACCAAATTATTTTAAGAAAATTAACTGCCATAATTTAAATTATATTTCCTAAAAACCAAAGAATTAGAATATCGTGCTTAGTTAATATTGTATTGTTGGTTATTTGTGAATTATACTATATACTATATCTGTACTTTCAAAATTAAATGTTTCCCTTTCAATTTAATTTATGGAAAGCATATCGTAACACGTTACACGGTAAAGCTTTAAGAAAAACATTTACATGAAAAAAAAATTTTAGAAATGACTTCTTGTACCCTTTATAACCGTAGGAGAAAATTATGGAATTCTTCAGTGTCACTTCAATAGCAGACAATGTTTTCTTAAACCCATTTCAGTCATTTATTTCGCATTTAAAAAATTAAACACTACTCTTTTGGCACTTTCTTTAACGTGGTCATATTTTAACATGGTGTGCAACGTTTTTCACAACAACCCACGTTTCTAACAAGGAATAATTCCTTCTCTAAAGCTTTTCCATTTCAAATGGACCTGTGCCTAAATTTAATAGAAGAAAGACAAAAATACAAAAATAAATCAGACGAAACAGGAAAACAGAGATACAAAGCCATGAAATGGGAAATTATTCGCAAATGTAGGAAAGCTAAAGAACAATGGGTTGATGAAAAGTGCAACGAGGTACAAATTATGATGGAAATAGGAAAGACAGGAGAAGCATACAAACTAATTCGAATCAATTTTAGGGATATAAAACCGTATAGCAAAAATATAAAGGACGGGGGAGGAAACTTCATTATAGAAAATGTAGAGAAAGTGGGTAGATGGCAAGAATATATAGGGAATTTGTATTCGGGAGAGGAACTATCAGCATTAGAACAGGAATCAGACATTGAAAATGATGACTTGGGATATCCTATACTTAGAGATGACTTTGAATTAGCATTAAAGGGTCTGAAAAATGGTAAGGTGCCAGGTACAGATAAGGTGCAAGCAGAAACTCTAAAAGCCGCTGGATAAGCAGTAACAGAACGTCTCTTCCAAATTGTAAGCTACATGTATGAGACAGGCGAAATACCCAAATATTCCAAACGTAACATTATAGTAACTATACCAAAAAAGAAAGGCGCGGATACATGTGAAAATTTTCAAACGATAAGTTTGACGTCACACGTGTCAAAAATATTAACTAGAATTGTACAAAGACGAATGAAAAAAGGAGCTGAAGAAATACTAGGAGAAGATCAATTTGGGTTTAGGCGAATCAGGGGAACACGGGAGGCTATTTTAGCCCTGAGAGTTTGTAGATCTGGCAAACGCATTTGACAATCTAAATGGAAAAAAATGTTCGAAATACTCAAAAAGATTCGAATGAGTTATAGGGATAGACCAATAGCACATAGCTTATACAAAGAGGAAACAGCAGTAGTAGAATTAGAGCAGGAACGTAGAGAAGTAAACATTACAAAAGGGGTGAGACAGGAATATGCCCTGCACCCATTAATTTTTAACTTGTACATTGAAAAGGCAATGAATACTGTCAAATGCAGGAAGACATTTGGAATTGCTATGCAGGGACAAGAAATTGATATGCTTAGATTTGCAGATGATATGTTGGTATTAGGATCTTGCAAGGAAGAGTTAGAAGCTGCTCTTAATGAAATAGAAACGGTTCTAACAGAGAGATACGGTATGAAAATTAACAAAAATAAAACTAAAGTACTAGTATGCAAAGCAGGGGAAAATAAATTAAAAACAAGAATACAAGTATGTAACACGAACTTACAAGAGGTTGTAACAAATTCGATTTTCTGTCATTCAAATACACAAGTTTTGTTCGATACACCTAATCAATAAATGTTAAATTCCTATTGAAACCTTTTATTATAAAATTCATACATAGTACGCCTTCTACATTAGAATAGCAAAAGTACACTTCAAGTGACTTCTAGTTGTTTGTATCTTGTTTCAATATCCTCCTTGCCCGCACATACTAGTATAATTGAGGTTGCCTCGTGGGGTAAGCCATTTGTAATATCATATGTAGTCCGTAGACACGTATTTTTGGGGGCTTGCAAGTTTTTAATCAAACATGCCGCACGAGCAATTATTTAAGTGGAGTCAACATGTTCCATAAGTTAGTTTTGGTAATAGCATCGACCTAAAATGGTCGTGGATATCTTTTTACGCGCAAGTTGTTGGAGCTCTTCAAGCTCTTCAAGTTTTTATTCTTTTTTTTGATTCACGTTTTAAGGATTAAACTATCTATCATTAAATATGGAGATAATTATAATTCCGAATTTTAAAATATTAAAGTCAAGTTACAAGTAAAGAAGTTATGGAAATTTAAGTATTGTAAAGTATCCAATTGTTAATGATAAAGCATACACTAAAGTTAGAAGCAGTTTCAATTGTTACTAGGCAGGAATGTAGAAACCCGCACATGTTATTGGTTAATATGAAGGTTAAATCCGGACCCCTGTGTCAGCTACGCTCAACTATAAGAGTAAGGACGCAGATATAGCAGATGGTTAGCGGTGAGTCATCCTCCATTTTTATTCTTATATTTTTTTCAAGAAACTTTCAATTAAAATGCACAGACAAATTTTCGAAGAAGTTATACCTAAGTTTGTTTAAAATTAATTCTCAAAATTTTGCTAAAGTTCATAGTTCAATTAATTTGTTACATTTAAAAATTTAATTTAAAAATTTAGTATTTGAATAAGGCATAATTGACCTTAACATTTTCAAGATCTTTGTATAATATTATGTTTGAAGTTACAAAGTTGTATTAAAGGGTTTGCTTTAACGAACATGTGATATGATAAGAATTGTTTGCCGAATTATAAAGTATAACACATTGTGATAATACACCTGATGTATAATTCAATGTCGACAATAAGTACTTTTCTTTGACCTTTGATTTTAGTAAAAATTGTTATTAAGAATGTGTAACCATAACCTGAGAAATTACTTTTGAATATGTAAATTTTTTTGTGAACTGGAAAGGATCCTATTCAAGTAACATGAAGTCATTGTAACGTAAAGTAAAAGTAACATATTTCTTACAGAAAACTAAGATAATTTATGCATTTAATAAAACGATATTCCAAGAATGCTTAGATATTAATATTAAATAGCGAAAACGGAACTGTTTCGAAAGTCTCCGTATAAATAAGTTGTATAAACAATGAATATATAAATATTTTTTTAAAAACAAAATTAATAGAAAAAATTTTAAGTTGTCTCAAAATTTTCTTTCTTTGAAGTCAACAGTGCTTGTCATACAGAAGCAAACTGTTTATAATTTAGAAGCTTTAGTACTGAAGGAAGGTATTATTGGTGTTAAAATTAAAAATTTTTCTTGAAGGTATAATTTTGATTAGTGATTTACATATAATTATTTTTGTGATAAAGTGACTAGGCTCTCATGAAGCCCTAATTGGAAAATGTTTGGGTGTGATTAAATTTTCAGATAGCACGAGATCGTCGTTCCTATTTCTGGTTGCAGAGACCACAGTAAGTATTTTTGCATATGTTGCTTGTCGTAAATTTTTTTTCCCTTTCGAAGATTTCCGTATCTGATCTTTGAATAATTTCTTATAAAACACTCATTAAGATACGGTGGCGTCCAATAAAATTCCTTTTGTTTTTTTTCGTATACCATCCTACGACCCTAGCTCATAACTCTGCCCTAAGTTGAAAAAACTTAGCTGGCTGGAAGAACTCTTTAGAGGGATCCTTTTTTCTCAAAGCCATTCAACATCTTTTTACCCTGGGCTTGACCATCGAACAGGAACCCCTCGTAATCTATCGAGGCTCTGCCGCCTGTATGGTACAGCAGACATATTTAATAGAAGGCTCGAATGTTACAAGGTTAAGGATTTCTGCTACCTAGGAAGCTAAATAACGCAAGATGGAAAAGCGCAAAAAATATAAAACAAAGATTAGCACAAAATCGTGCTACATTTAACAAGAAAAAGCAACTACTGTGTTGAAAGACAACAAACACAGAAACGATGAAAGGATTGATTAAGACATATTTGTGGAGTACAGCACTGTACGGCTGTAAAGCCTGGACAGTAGGAGAAGCGGACAAGAAAAAGGTAGAAGCCTTTGAAATGTGGTGCTACAGACGTATGTTGAAGATATCATGGACAGACAAACTTAAGAACACAGAGGTAATAAAAATGGTAGAGGAAGAAAGAAATATGTGGAAAATGGTAAAAAGTAGAAGAGACGATAGGCGACATACTAAGGAATGAGGGAATAGTGCGGAAAGTATTAGAAGCAGAGATAGGAAAAAAGAGAAGTAGAGATAGACCGAGTGTAGACTATTGCACACGGATAGTGAAAGACGTAGGCTGTAGGAACTTCAAGGAAATGTGTAGGCCAGCTCAGAATAGAAATCTTTGGAGGTACGCATTCAACCAGTCCCAAGATGGATAAGCTAATGACGAAAAGAATAACTGTACTTAAGCATGATGACTATTAGAAGCAACTATAGGTGTTGGTTTTGCAATATTCTCGAATAATGTTAATTGTGTGAAAGAATTTACTGCAAAACTACTAACTCGGCAAATGTCTATGAGTTGGGGGATCTTGGTAGCCACAGGTTGCTTAGCCCCCGTCACATACCTTACATGTGATTTTCCAATGCTCCACCCGAAAGTACTACATTGGCCAGGAAGCGGGATTTGTTTACCTGGAAAATTTAGAATTTTGCCGAACTCTTGCTGTTCCAAGCAAGGTAGGGATTTTTAACGTGCGTGACAACACTCACACACGGGACCTCCATTTTACCTCTCATCCGAACGATGGTGTATTTTTGTGAAAAATGCTCGCCTAACATTTTTCAAGCGGACCGTGTCGGGATTCGAAGTCGGGACCTTGGGCGTAGTAGTCACACACATATCACTACGCCACGGAGCCGCCCCCGTCACATACCACTGAATTTCGGTCAAATAGGGTATATAATTAGAAAACAATAGAAGGGAAACCGAGCTGTATATAGGCTGTGTGGGAATTTCAGGGAACTATGTAGGCTAGCTCAGAATATAAATAAGTGGCGGTATAAACAACTTCAGGTGTCGGTTGTGAAATATCTGCAACTAATGTTTACTGTGCGAAAAGATATATTGGAAAAAATATTAAATCGGCAAACGTTCAAGTGCTGGGGAACTTGGTAGTCACAGACTGCTTAACCCCCTTCACAACCACTGAATGTCGGAGAATTATGGTATTTAATTGTAAAATAATAGAAAGGGAGCGAACTGCATCTAGCAAGAAAGAACACCGCCTATGATCAAAGACAACAAACATAGAAACAATAAGAAATTTGTTGAAAGCATATGTGTGGAGCACAACACTGTATGTCTATGAAATACGGGTAAAAGGAAAAGCGGACAGAAAAACGCTAGCAGCCTTTTGGAATGTTGAGCTTCAGATGTACGAAGATGATAGCATGGACAGACAAAGTTAACAACAAATAGGTTATCGAAATAGTAGGGGAATAAAGATATCTGTGGGGAAAAAATAAGGAGAAATAGAAGGGGACAATGCGTTCTAATGTATTTTTGGGGAATAGTGCGGGATATATTACAAGCAGTGATAGGAAAAAGGAGGTAGATATAGACCTAGATCAGATAGTGATAGATGCAGACTACAAATTTCAGGGAAATGTGTTGGTTAGTTCAGAATAGAAAACAATGTGGTTACGCGTCTAACCAGTTCCAGAACTGAAGACCTAATGATGATGATAAAGTTTTTCGCACTTATTCATTTACGCTCGGTATAAGGTAACATCTAGTATGTGCCGATAATCTTTTACTTAAAGCAACACATCAAATCCAAACGTCATAAATGAAAGTATTAAAGCAGCATAATACGAAGTTAGAACTTTGCAATCAGATGTGTAATTACGCTTAATCCCTTTCTGTTTTCTCCAGTCACGGTTTCATCGAGCTGAATGTTAGTGATAATAGCTTTAATGCCACTTCTGTTACTAATGCACTTAACCAAGAGATTTATAATTTGAGAGCAGCGGATAGACAATCGCGAGAGTCCATTAAAGTTATGTTAACGCTCATTAAATAGAATTAACGTATTATGCAACTTAAATGTACTTACTTTGAAACGCCCTTCTTCGTTTCCATAGAACCTATGAGTGCATCTACTCATTTTTTCTCAAAATGAATTTAATATAAATATCTCACATCTCCAATGCCCCAGCACGCTATCTCAGCATTCCGCTACAAAATTGAATTTTACTCATAATAAATGGAGCTGTGAAAGCCCTTCGAAGAACAGCACCTGCATGGAAACAAAGGAAATTCCTAAGGAAATATCTTTTTATTACTTCCTAAATAATGGGCTTATTGGCTTTGATGTAAATTTATGCATTTTGAGTTTTCCTTTTGTAGATTTACAAATTCCATTTAATGCTAATATAGAGAGAGCATGTTCAACTTAGGAGAATAAATTCTTTCTCAAACTATACATAATAGAAGGAATTTACCTACATTATACGAAATTTCATTGTTTATGTAGAAAATGGTATTGCAGGTATCTTATAACAGTGTACTCTAGTATAATGGAAATGTGCATAGAATATACAGAGAGATTACAGAAATCTTACCATTTTCTAACAACTGTTTTTAAAGAAATCCGACTTATTACATGATTTGCATGGTGTGTTCATTTAATCCAATATAATGTTAAAAAAAACATTTTTTGGAGTTTTTGTCATATGTTATTAATATTTGGAGTAGCTTTTTTATAAACTTTTGTTGCTATAGTAATAGAGGGGGGGGGGCGTCGTGAATAGAAATGCAAATAAACTACTGGATTTGAAAAAAGGTTCTTTAAATGGGGAACCATCTATTGAAAACTGTGGTGTATGAGAGGTGGGGGTATTCCGTAAAGCGATGACTTAATAACAATAAGCATATATTTGTATTTCTTCAAACATTAATTAATTGTCAAAAACATAATCATAATAATACTGTCAAAAACCCTCTACTGTTTTCCCTCGCCGCCGTTGACACATCCTTCTACCTAATTTTATTTTTCTATATACATCCATCCTTATTTATCTTATTTCTACTTCTACTTTTCTATAGACACTTATCTCTATCCCTATCTATTTAAATTCTACGCTATTATTCACCTATCTCTATATTCTTGTCAATTAAGTTTCCTTTTCCTCATTCTGTCTCTCCTCCGGTAAATAGGGAAATAACAGGCTCACGTGAAATTTCCCCCTTTCCGCCTGTGCCTCTATATATCTCAAAACATAGGTACACTCCCCTACGACCTCCCCAATTTTAAATGGTTCTTCGTAGGGCAAGTGTAGCTTAGCACACGTCATCAATTCACGCCTGCCTACCCTCAGACTTCTTACTATTACCAGATCTCCAATTTTGAATTTTACTCTTTTTCTAATTTTTGCATTCATTTTGCGGGTATATTTCTCTGCCCTTCTTCTTAATTTTTCCCTGACATCAAACAACAATTGCTGAAATTCATCCTCTCAAGGCACAATCTGCCAAGGTCTCTCAGGGTATTGCTGTTTCATCAGCATTATGAGGCTGGTTTCAGTAACCGTGCTCGGGGTTTATATTTATGAAAGATTCGACCTTAGACAGATTCTCCTTCCATAGTCGATGGTCTCCGTATGATGACAGACGTAGGAATTTTACCGTTTCCTGCATGTATCGCTCAGCTGAGTTTGCCTAAGGATGCCTTATACTGCAGAAAACTACTTTAACGTTTTGTTGATCCCAATAATTCACAAATCTTTGATTATTAAAATACGTGGCATTATCTGCCAGCACACGTTTAAATTTTCCAACCTCTCTACAATATAACTCTAATTTGCTATTAGTTTCTACCGTACTACACTCTTTAGTTGGGTATAATTTAGTAAATTTAGAAAAAATGTCTATGATTATTAGTATATGTTGATGCCCTTTCCTACTTCTCACTAAGGTACTCAAGTAATCAATTGCAATTAAGTCCAATGGGTTTTCTACCTGTATGCTCTGTATCACATCCTGACTCGTGTGATTTTTATATTTTCCCAAGGTACATAGATGACACAATTTGATGACTGATTTCACAATGCTAATATCTTTCACGGAGAAAAAGTTTTCTTTAAATATGAGCCAAAGTTTTCGAACACCTATGTGTCCATACTTAACATGAAGATCCTTCACAATCAACTCCGCTTGCACTCTATCTACTACATATAATTCCAGATCATGTACCCTCTTGCACAGAAATCCCTCTACTATCCTATAATTTTTGAACTCTGGTTCAGTTTCTAACCGTTTTTTGATACGTAGTAGCTCTTCACTCTGCTCCTGATTCCTTATCACCTCTTCATGTCCATATATGGATTCATCTTGTCTCAAAATATTTATGGCAATCATAATGTCACAACGCCTTTTATTCACATTATCTTTGCTCCGACTGAACGCATCCACTATAAAATTATTTTCTCCCTTTATATATTTTATCTCAAAATTAAATTCCTGTACCAAGAAACCCCACCGATATACTCTATTACTGGAGAATCGAGTATTCATCAGGGCACACAACGCTGAATGGTCCGTCTCAATGACAAAATGCCGACCTACGAGATAAAACTTGAGTTTACTCACGCCAAAAACCACTACTGCCATCTTCTTTTCACTAATTGTGTAATTCAGCTCATGCAGCTTCAGTGTCCGTGAAACAAACGATATAGGGACTTCCTCACTATTCTGAACCTGGTAGAGCTCAGCCGCTAAGAACTATCCGATGCATCCGTCCTTAAGATAAACCCTACATCAAATCTGGGATGCCTCAAAATAAGTTGTTCGTGAAACTGCTTCTTGGCTCTCCGACCTCTTCCATTTGACTCGCTTTTTCAAAAGTTTGAAGAGCGGCCCTGCCTTCTCTGAAAATGCTGGTACAAACTTCTAATAGAAATTGAGAACTCCCAAAAATGCTTTTAATTTCCGGATATTATTTGGTCTTGGATAGTTCGAAATCTCCGACAATCTTTCTTTGTCTATACATATACCCTCATGATTCACTACATATCCCAAAAATTTCACGGTTCTCGAAAAAACTCACACTTGTCAATATTCAATCTTAAACCTGCTAACTTCAGCTCTAATAAAACTCTTTCTAAATGAGTATAATGTTCCTTTTCAGTTTCGCTAAAAATTAAAATATCGTCCACATAGTGTATGCAAAACTGCTCATACGCTCCTAAAATTGCCTGCATGGCTTTAATTAATGCTGCACTCGATGTCGACAAACCATACGGTACTACTTTAAAGTTGTACACTTTCCCATCTACGGAAAACCCCGTATACCTTCTAGACTCTTTGTGTAATGGAATGAGCAAGAAAGAATTCCTTAAATCTAACTTGCTGAATATAAATTTGCCACTTAATCTGGTTAAAAGTGTGCCCATGGACGGTGGACAATGGAATTGTGGTTTTGTCCTCTGATTTATCTTCCTCGCATCCAAACATAAACGAATACTGTTATCCTTTTTCTTAACTACAACTAATGGATTTATAAAATGCGTATTTGAAAACTCGACTATGCCATCATTCAACATTCTAGTCAACTCCTGATTCACTTGCTCCCTATATGCTGCCGGTATTGGATATACTTTTGCATTGAATGGTTCAGAATTGTCTACCTCTAAAACATGCTCATAATTTATCGCTGTGCTTGCCTCTACCCCTACTAACTTTGAATGCTTTTGTAATAATTCTTGTACCTTCCTTAACTTTTCTTCCGGGCACTTAATGGTGTCGATCTCTTTCACTTCTATCTTATCTACCTCCATAACATTAACACAAAACCTCATGTCATCCTCTGTGACATCATAACTTGCCTTCCAGGGCAATATCCTATCCCCAATCCTAACTATTTTCCTTTCCATATCTATTATAACACCTAACTTCATCATACAATCGACCCCTAATATCCCTTTAAACTTTAACCCAGGTACAATTATAAATTCCTGTTCACAGCTTACTGAACCTAACTCTACTTTCAAAATAACTACGCTATTCACAACAGCAAATCGCTTTTTATTCGGCGCAATCAGGTGACTTCTTTTTATTGGCATTATCCTGTCACACACTTTATTCTTAATTTCATTGACGAATTCCTCCGATACTAAACTCGCCTCAGCTCCTGAATCTAATAACGCTCCTAAATTTTTAAAAAAATTTTATATCAATTATGGACAAACAAAATTTTTCTATTATTTCTGGCTCAACTTCCTCTTCTATTTTTAAAAATTCCCTTGGATGTTCATACTTGTACACAGTGATGTCTAGTGGTTTGTCCTGGTCTAAAAATCCTGTCCAGGTCTGGTCTCCCTACTCGGTCCCGGTCTCGCTACTACCTCCGCATATGTCCGTGGTGTGACTACCTGGTTAGTGTTTTGATTTTCCCTAGTGTTCGTCGTCGTCCCCCTCATGTCTGGTGAACTGTTTTGTCTTGTCATGCTCGGTCTAGGTACAGGTCCCCTACCTACACTGTTGCTCCTGAAAAACGTCCGTCTAGGTTCCCAATTTTGTCTATTGTATGCAAAAGTGGTCTCCCGTCTTGCGTAGTTGTCCCGTCTTTGATCGAATCTAACTGTATTTACCTGTCGTTCCCTATTTTCACGAGGTCGTCCACTGCTCACGTCATCATACCTTTACAGGTACTCCAAAAACATCTCCCTGACAATCAATACTTTCGTATAGCATATTGCTCCCTACTTCCTGCAAACTCCTCTTTAAATTTTCCTGTGATAAGATTGTCTGGTACTTGGTCCTGTCGATGGTCACTCCAGTAATGTTTAAGAAACCTGTCCTCAAAGTCATTGTATGTGTCAATTTTCTGTCCGGTTAAATTGTACCAAGTTTCAGCATGGTCTTTCAGTAAAGCTTTCACAACATTCAGTTTTGCTTGTTCGTCATACAAATTATTAACCAAACCTCTAACGTTATTAAAATTTCACTATAAATATATTTACAATTAGTATGCAATTACGTGATTTACAAAACACGTACTTAAAAACGAAAATAAAAAGAACACAACAATGCAAAATTACACAATTCGTTCGTAAAATAATAAAAAGGCTTGTGCTTCAAGCACTTGTTTTTCTGGCACTTCTGAAACTTGTAGATCGCTAACATAAAACCATTTGCCTGATGGCATTTCAATGTTAGCTTCAACGCCTTTACATTCTGAAAACTTTTTTTTTTTTGGTTTTCTGGTATAAATTGCCAACGATAACTGTTGTTTTGCAACGGGGTTCTTATTTTAACATAAGCGACATAATGACCATTATCAATTGAACCTCTGTGCTCTACAACACCATATAATGTGTATATCACTTTGGCTTGATTGGGAATGAACGTTGGAATGTTGCCACATTGTTTTGAACAGAATGGCGTTAGGTCTAGTAACATGGGAAAAGAAACGTAGCTATTTATTTTTGTAGGTCGAAAACTGAAGAACTCAAATCGTTTTAAATGTAAAATCAATACAGCGGGTGGATTGTAGACTAGGAGTTGTTTAGAAGTATTAGTATTAACAGTTGTTTGGACAAGATCAAATTGCTTTTTTGAGCACATAACACACCTTACTTTGTTGTTTCCAGTTAGTAACTCACATGTTGAGAATTGGTTTAAGCAAGAATGTACGGAATATTGGCTTTCTTCGTATTGGTGTTTTGGTATTGTGGTGCTGTCCTTTGAAACATTTATTTGGCTGTCATCTAAGTCTTCTGTTTTGTACTGCGATATTGGTGGAATTTGTTTTTCGGATATTGGTAAACTCAAATCTAAAAACATTTCAATCCTGCGTTATTAATGAATATCTGAGGGTTTACCCTACTATCCCCATAAAATTTCATTTGTTGATAGAGTGTCATATTCCATGTTACAAATCTTGGACCATCCCCCATCAAAGTTGCTACATTTTGTTTAATACCGGTCACTTCTCTCTCAACCCTACCTAACTGATCCTTACATGAGTCCATTACCTCTGTCATTTTAGCATTAATCTCGTCCTCACAGAAAATCCTTACTTCTGTCCTTAATCGTCCCATTTCCTGACTTAAACCTTTAATATCACGCTCATTTTTATCCACCCTATTTTTAACTTCTCCCATCTTTACGGTCAAGCTATTTTTGAAATCTGAAACTTCTTTATTTGTCTTATCTATTTTTTCAATTAGTGTTTTCCTAACTCCTGTTAATGTCTCATTCATCTTTTCCATTTTTCGTTTTGATTCTTCACCCATTTCTTTCACCCCACTCAGCGTCTCATTCTGATCAAATTTTCGGTTTGATTCTGCATTCATCCTCTCTAGCATTCTCAAAATTAGTTCATTGTCTTGTTCCCCGGATTCCGTCCTTGACTGATCCCTACTACCTCCAGCTTCCTCCATTTTTCTTGCTTTCTCAAACAAGGCACTATCGTCACTACCAATTTCAACTCCTTGGCTTCTTAACCACTCCTTTCTCTGCATACGTTCAAATCACTCCCACACACACTCAAAAATTATTTTTAAATTTATACACGACAGCCTCTCTCTCTCAGATCGCCAGTTTCCTGGAATAAAATTGCTTAAATTATATTTGGAGCTCGTGCCTCACGTTCGGGTCGCCATAAGATTGCTGTGGTATATGCGTTAAGGATTATACATCGCCAGTGTGATCAAATAATTTACAAAAAAAATAAAATTTTAACAAAAAAATTCTTACCCGCTTATTTTCTGTTTCAAAATATCTTCAGCAGCTTCCCTGGCTAGCTCAGTTGTGCCTCTTCTCGGATACCTAAATTTACAATCATTCTTCCATCCCTCTCGCACACCATTCAATAAAATCACCAAATAATACAACAATCATACAATCTTTTATTTACCATTATTTACAGCCACATGATTCACAGGTATAAACAGTTTGGTACACTAATTACAACTTAATAAGTGATTTGTTGTAAAGTCCTTGCGTTAAATTATTATTTGCAAACACATTTAATAAAAATATGAGTAGATGGGCCCCAAATAATACCCTAAATTTATTATTTATTGGAGTATGGTGAGCTCATAATAACCCAGTTTACTAATGTATGCCTTTTACCTTGCATAAATCTAATATAAAATTAATAAACCCATTTACCCTTAACAATCCAATTTATATTCATAATAAAATTTAGTAAGTTTTAAATACACCCTTTTTCAATATTTTAAATAACTTCAATAATTGTCCAGTACACGTATCTTGCGTTAATAACTATAAATAACCTCAATATTCACTCACACATCACCAAATAATACAAAAGTTTATCAGATAATCAGAAATTTCAAAGAAGTTACCTGAAGAATGCTTCAGGCCTCCATCCCTGCGACGATGATCACTAGAACCCCTTGGCTTCGTGACCATGCGCTCTGCTACTCCACATATTCATAGATGAGAACCCCAATAAACTCGCCAAGCGCCTTGCTTCAAAGTACTATTCCATAACAGCATACAAACTCACGTATATCATGCGTCTATTTATTGATTCACTAGCTTGGTATGGTAGTAATTGGACCTCTGTTAATTTGATTTTCACTACACTACTCGTATCTTACGTTAATAACTAGTAGGCCATAACTACCAAGTTACAAGTGCTAGCAGTACATTTACGGTATAATGAATATATTTAATACTCACAAAAACTCTACCATAACCTCGGTCTATTGTTGTTAAGTAGTATAAAGGGATGCGAATACAAAGAGAGTCCTACTAATTTTCCTAGAGTATTTATATTTTCCAAATGCTACCTCCCGGCCACACTTCACGCGAAAAATTTATTTCCAAATAACAATTCTGCATCTCCCCTGCTCTTTAAGAATTTTGTTAGCTGTTATTCGAACCAACTGACGGTTGAAAACTATGTTCTACGAAATTCTGCTTTATTATGCTGATAATTTCAAAAAATGTAACCTTTTAAAAATGCAGGTGTTCTTAATTACAGACCGTTTAAAACAACAATTCTTGGAGTTTATACTCCGACGTATTAAATAAAATTGACGTCTGTTTGTTACCAAGAAACCTTTTGCCTTGAGATTATCGATTTTCTCTACCCCGGCGCAAAAGCTACTAAAAACAGCAGATGGTTTGAAGGCAAAGTGAAATAGAATATCCGTAGTGTAAATCAGACAGAGAGCACGTACAATAAAACGTTGGTTAAAACACTCTTCTAAAGTACGCGGTAGGTTTGGAGATCAACCACAATATCGATTTTTTGTTGCTTGAGTGGGATTCTAAAAGAGACGGCAAATATGGGTTAAACGAGGAAAGATAGCTAAAGGCTGAACGTAAAAATGGGGGAAAGCAGTATGATTGGTCAAATGCTAGAAATTTCAAGAAGCTCGCGACGGTTATATGTTGTTGAGCAGTTTTCAGGCTAAAAGCATGGTAAAATGAGAATTTGCGGTTGTACTAATCCGTTACGTGCGAAATTTTTAGAATCAGTTTTGATGAAATAAGCTTTTTGACTAAAATAGGGTCCGAGAGTTCTCTTACTTATTCTCGTACGTAACTTATGCGTTTGACTTCGCTTTGCTTATAATACAACATCCTAATTTAAAAGTGTATAAAACGGTGTTAGTACAGTACGTCGATAATTAATTAAACGTGTGAATTGCACAAGTGAGTGCGAGTTAATGGACGGTGTTGTTACTACACTCAACAAACACATGGAAAGATGGTACTAGGGTAAGCGAGATGAGAAGTGTTTGAAACAAGAACGCGTGAGGTAGAAACACTGAAGGCGGCTGCAGAGATTTGGATAACGAATGAAAGTGGGTTGGATCTATGTATAACAGCGAAGTGTATTGACACAACGACGAGGGTTTTGGAACATCTTCAGAGGTGATGATGAAAAAAGCTTACTCCAGGTAACGAAACTAATTTCTCTTGCTTTTGCTTGAACATTTGTGCTGTTATTTGTACTTGAGTGATTTGACACATTGGGGGTGTATTTTATGACCATAAAACTCATTTGAAGGGGAATATGTAAAGGACAATTGATATTTATTATTTAACAATGTTAATAAATGACATAACATTTTTGATGTAAGGAGTAAACGGGTTTTTAAGGTTGTTTTAAACAAAAATGCGATTTATTTAAGCATTTAGAGTAACTGAGTTTATACTGAGCTTACCATAGACCAGAATAAAAGTCAATTTAGGGTTTCACGATGGGCCCATCAATTGTATAAAATAAAACTGTTGAAATAAATACATATCATGAAATTTTAAAAGGTTTAAGGATTGAGATTGTAACATTTTATGAAACTGTATATACGAATGTGTAAATATTTTCTTGGTAATGGAAACTCTTTAATATGAATAAATAAAAAGGTTGTATGTCTCGTTGCATTATTTGAGTGGTAATTTTATTTAACTGTAAATGTGAGAAAGAGTGAACTTAGGATGGTAAATATCTAGGAAGAAGCAGATTTTAGAGCTAACCGGGGTTTGCAGAAATAAGGAGGCGTTCCAGAGGTATTGGAAAATTTTTAAATTTTTTTTTCAGATATTTTTATGACGGCTTAACAACGCTGGGACTCGAAGGCGATACCGATATCTTTAGAAACTTCCACAGCAATATTTATGTTGGCCCGATTGTTATCGACTTTCACTGCATATTTATGATGCCCAATTCGTGAGGCTTGATTGGTTTATAGAGTTAACCACTGCAATATATATATATATATATATATATATATATATATATTATATACACCACCCCTCTACTTTTTGTGTGTTTCACCTATATTATACCCTTTATTTTATACTTTTGTAAAATGTGCACACCTAATGCACGCCCCTTGTACTTGCACCGTTTGGTTGGTTCTTTTATAATCTATTTAATGTAATGCCTCGACTCTATAAAACTCTTAATCTCAGGTTATTCAACTGCTTATAGTGGGTTTCCGTTATAAGTAGTTGTGTTAAGTCCAACCAACGTGCACCCTTTTGTTTTACTATTAAATTTGCTACTCTACTTTAGTATATGCCAAAATTTCTAATTATATCAAAGTTACTATGTGCCAAATTAAATTACAACCAAATTTTATATGACTAAATTTTGACGTATTAAAGAATATGATTTTAAAAACTCACCTGGTCTATACTCCGTCGATGCCTTGCTGAATCCTGGCACAAAATCCTAATTACCGTATACGTCTTCACAATGATGCTCTTGAAATTCCGTGCTGCTTCCAGGTGTCCTCAAATTTGAACTGTTCCCCAATATCTGAAATGATTAACCCAAATTTAGAATTTAGAAAAAACTAGTGCTATAACTTCCCTCTGTACTAATCTCCACTTCAAATTCTTGTTTCCGCTCAATGCTTCTGCTGCCTTTAACCCGCTCCAATATCCAACTCGTATCTTTGTTTCCGCTCAATGCTCCTGCTGCCTTTAACCCGCTCCAATATCCAACTCGTATCTGTGTTTCCGCTCAATACTCCTGCTGCCTTTAACCCGCTCCAATATCCAACTCGTATCTGTGTTTCCGCTCAATACTCCTGCTGCCTTTAACCCGCTCCAATATCCAACTCCTAATCTGTATAACCACTCTCGCTGACCCTCTACCTTTAAGACCACTCTCCAAATCCAATTTCTAATCGTCGCACAATCACTAATATTTCCTTTATACTTCCGCTTGTTTCTTTACCACTTTTCAATTAAACTCATTTTTAAAAACAATTACTTTTATTTTCTTTTTCAAAATATTTGAATACAAATTAGCACCGTTCTGAAAACACGTCTATTACAAAATTTGTTCGAAAAATAATCCAAAACACGTCTTTTACAAAATTGCTTCGAAAAATAATCCCTTTGTTTACTCTCTAAGGCGACCATGTTAACTCTCTACTAGCCCACTACATCTTAAAGTTCATAACAAATAACTAAATTCGTGTCGCACATACCATAGTCCATGTCTTTTATACAATTTCATGAATCCTGGCACAAAATCCTAATTACCGTATACGTCTTCACAATGATGCTCTTGAAATTCCGTGCTGCTTCCAGGTGTCCTCAAATTTGAACTGTTCCCCAATATCTGAAATGATTAACCCAAATTTAGAATTTAGAAAAAACTAGTGCTATAACTTCCCTCTGTACTAATCTCCACTTCAAATTCTTGTTTCCGCTCAATGCTTCTGCTGCCTTTAACCCGCTCCAATATCCAACTCGTATCTTTGTTTCCGCTCAATGCTCCTGCTGCCTTTAACCCGCTCCAATATCCAACTCGTATCTGTGTTTCCGCTCAATACTCCTGCTGCCTTTAACCCGCTCCAATATCCAACTCGTATCTGTGTTTCCGCTCAATACTCCTGCTGCCTTTAACCCGCTCCAATATCCAACTCTAATCTGTATAACCACTCTCGCTGACCCTCTACCTTTAAGACCACTCTCCAAATCCAATTTCTAATCGTCGCACAATCACTAATATTTCCTTTATACTTCCGCTTGTTTCTTTACCACTTTTCAATTAAACTCATTTTTAAAAACAATTACTTTTATTTTCTTTTTCAAAATATTTGAATACAAATTAGCACCGTTCTGAAAACACGTCTATTACAAAATTTGTTCGAAAAATAATCCAAAACACGTCTTTTACAAAATTGCTTCGAAAAATAATCCCTTTGTTTACTCTCTAAGGCGACCATGTTAACTCTCTACTAGCCCACTACATCTTAAAGTTCATAACAAATAACTAAATTCGTGTCGCACATACCATAGTCCATGTCTTTTATACAATTTCATAATCACATTAAATTCTAATATATGTCCTAAATCTTTACATTCCACCAATCATATTTTACGTTGTTATAACTAATAATTTTGAGTTTACAAATATTGTCCAAAAGTTGATGCTATAGAAAATGAAACCAAAATAAATTATACTTGACCCTGGATGCATGTTGATAGTGAACATTCATAGACGCATCCGGCTTTTGGACGGCAAATGTACTTTCAAAGGCTTTTAAAAATTCAACTCGGTATAAACCCTTGAGCATTTCACATCTTACTACGCCACTTAGTCATTTTAAAATTTCCTTTTGGCACTTAATTTCAACTACTATATTTGAATGGTATTTTAGTATACATAAAATACGGCAAACATATATTTTTAGGTTTATGTGATCAAATATGTGGATTATTTGTGTTTGGCATATACTACCTTGTACTAACCAACCCTTATAACTCTTAGTAGCTCCCTTAGACATTTTAATATATATATATATATATATATATATATATAAACTAATTGACCTTTTTTTTAAATATTGGCATAAACTTCGTTCGATAAAAGTTAGTGGTTTAGTTTAAAACATTTATTCAACTTAACGTATCGGAAAATTTGTTTCCTTAATCATAAGTTAATGTGTTTTTAGTAGAAAACCTGTTTTGACATGTAACGTCATTACAACCCCCTTCGCGCCTTTTTATTTTAATTTAATTATTTTTATATAATGTGCAAGTATTTATTTTATGTTACGTGCTTTAGCCACGTTTGGTTGGTTTATAAATCAAAAACTGTGTTAAATATGCCTCGACTATTTGAAAACTCTTTCTTCCCAGGGTATCCACCTACTTACCGTGGGTTCAGTGGTAAGTAGATGTGCAATGCACCAACCAAACAGAACTACTTTTTGTTTTTGTACCTTTTGATAATTTACGCTTGTATATGCCCAATTTTTATATGATCCACGTTGCCTTGTGCCAAATTAATTACTATTACAAAATTTCTGACTTTGACGTTATATCACACAGTACTCTCCTGTTCTATACTTTGTTGTCGGCCTCTATGAATGCTGGCTCAAAATCCTACTCGCCGTATACGTCTTTACAAGGTCTGCACTATCCCTACGAAAATCTGCTGTCTAGCCTCCAGGTTTCTTTAACTTAATTTTGATGCTCCCAAATCTAAAATAAATATGACCCAACTTTAGAATTTTGAATAACCTTTTGTATTTACTTCCCCTGCGCTAATTTTTCCGGTGTTATATCTTCTTTATCTCGTACGAATCCTCTTGCTATTCACGTTCTAAATCACTGCTTTCTTTATCCGCTCGTTCCAAATCAATACTTCCTCCTTTTAATCCGCCCGTTCCAAATCAATACTTCCTCCTTTTAATCCGCTCGTTCCAAATCAATCCTTCCTTCTATTTACCACTCAATGCCCTGCTATACATAAAACCATATCCAATTCAATCCCAATAATATCTTCTTCAATCTTATCAATCCTATTCAATGCCTTCTGCCTATACCAATCTCGTTCCAATATCCACTTATGTTCCGCCGGTTCGCTGTCGCACTAATTCCACTCTTAAACTTGTTACTCGTCGTTGCTATTAATTATATATTTACTGTCGCTTATCGTTACTCTTCCTTTAAATAAATTCAACTCGTACACTTTTCAAATTCATTTATTTATTCTTCAAAAATATTCAAAACAATTTAGCGCAGTTTACAAACACGTCTTATTACAAAAATATTTAGAAATCGACTTCTTCTTTACTTATCCTAGGTGATAATTACAATTTAAATATGCCTACTCTTTATTACATTGTATACAAAAACCATCCAATACCATCGTCCCACCAAGTTCGTGTCACTAATACCTTATACTTTGTCTTTTGCACTCTTTCCCTTTTCATACATAAATGTTCAATCATTGGTCCTAAATATCGCACAACCCTTCAATCATATTTGACAATGCTATTACTTATAATTTTGATATTACATGTTTGTCCAAAGGTTGATTCTAGTAAAATAAATGCCGAAATGTTACACATATAAACCTGGATCTGCGTGGTGAATAGTGTAATTTCTACAGACGCATCCGGTTTCTGGATTAGCAAATGTACGTTCTATGGCTTATTCAACATACAACTCAGTGTAAAACCTTGAATACTGTGTGTTTTATCACGTCATCAAGTCATTGTTTTTACGTCTTGGCACTTACATTTTGACTAATATTTCAAATACTTTAACGTTTGTAAAGTACGGCAAACATAGATTTCTCAATTACGGGATCTGATATTTGGCTTACTTTATTTGGCATACACTACCTTCAACAAAACAACCCTTAGAACCTTTCTATTACTGACACTTCAATATATATATATATATATATATATATATATATATATGAGTTAATAAGTCCTCGTCAAACTGCACTGCGAGGCAGGTTGGTGGCCTTCGGAAGTACCATTGGTTGAAGCGTCGGCGTTAGCAGACTATGATTTCAGCACCGATGGATGGCTTAGGTGTGGATGTAGAAGGCAGCGGCTTTGTAATGTAGCGCACCTCTTGTTGAGGAGTCGGCGTCGTGATGCAGCGCATTACTCGTAGAAGCGTCGGCGTCGGTGGTTATGATTTAAGCACTCCTGACTAAGGTGTGGATGTAAGAGGCATCGGCGTCGTGATGCAGCGCACCACTCGTTATGGCATCGGCGTCGTGATGTAGGAGCACAAACAGACTGAGGATTTGCAGTTGACTATATCAAAATACACAAGCTGGAAATAGAACAAACCAAAGAATCACGAGAAATTCCAACTCATTTTTTGTAGTACGTTCATTGGACATACTAAATTTGGAGATTCTTTTGCATTCAAAACTCGAAAAACAATTTCATTGGTTAAAGACATCACTAACGTTTTTCAACACAGGAAGAATAGGAAATGGAAATGTATAAATATAATTTCAAATTCTCCAGAAGGCATTAGTTAGTGCTCACCATAGCCTAAAGAATCCTCTTGCAGTGCTCCCCATAGCCTGCAAAACCTTCAACGAGCAGCGCTCTCCATAGCCTGCTATTCTTCGATACGCAGCGCTCGCCATTGCCTGCGTATTCTCCGACAGTGACGCTGTCCGCCGCCGTACCTGGGGTACGTCATTATAATTCGTTGTGAATAGTTATATAACTTACGAACGGGTGGTAAGATTCGTTCCATACACCAGACAAATCGAAAGCAAGTACAAAATGCCCTTCGGCGTGCTATCTGTTCAATCCGACCGCACCCAAGGCGTCTGTCGCCTCTGCCACCATCGCTGAAAGAACCTATTCAAACCACTTTTACTGCCAGTACATCCCGAGAAGTGGATTATTGCAATGTCGTCGACTGCATCTCCTAAGTCTACCTCCGCGACAACACCCCCCCGTAGAGTTTAACGGAGACGTACTCTACGAGGCCTAAGGCATCACTTCTCCGACGTCTGCCGAAGAGCACCGAAGACAACCGAAGACGTCTGTGCCTCCCAAACTTGTAAAGATTTTCTAATCACCACCGTCCAAGTTTTTACTGGACTTCACAAATCAATTCCGAAGCTTTACGAAGAGTTCCGAAGACAACCAAAGACTTCTGAACCCTCTATACTTATAAATATTGTAAATTAGTAGTTTTTAATTTCAAATCATAACTCTTTGTAACTTAACGTTGTGCCAGAATATAAATAAATACAGGTACGTATCCAACCAGTTTTGAGATGAAGACCTAATGATAATGATGATGAAGCATATTAACAACCCCTGTAAAACAGCATTGGTATCTGACAAGTATAAACCCGCAATAGGGTTACCTCACAACCATATACAATCTCTGTTGAACAGTATTGGTATCTGACAAGTGTAAACCCGTCATAGGGTCGCCTCAGATCCATATACAACCTTCATAGAACAACATTGGTATCTGACAAGTGTAAACCCGCCATAAGGTCGCCTCAGAACCATGTTAAAATCTACCAAAGAGGTAGCCTAAATCATAATGATTTTCCCCTTCAAAATAAATATAAAAAAACGACTGCTTAAGCCTTTCAATAATGCAATCGCACACTTGTTTAATAACCATCCTCTCAATTGTATAAATAGAAACATGTTAAAAAATGTTTTTCAGTTCTCAAGTTATTGAATTTATATAAAATTCACCAATAAAAATTAATCAGCTGATTTCACGTTAAGCGTATTGGATACCTAAAAAAAGTCGGTCCCAAGCCGTAACACAAATTGAAGGCAATCATTCTTTTAAACTAAATTTTTGCTTAGTGTACTCAAACCAAATATTTCAAACATCAATAAATCAAAGTCACCTTCAATTTATGTCAACAATGTCAAACTTGAAGTTTTTATTATTTTGACAACAATCCTAGGTCAAGTATCGAAACATAAATAAAGATGATTTAAAAAACTATGAGTGGTTTAATTCCCAAAGAAGATTAAGAAGAATGCTAAACAAACCACAACAAACATACAGGGAGTACCAAAAGTAAAATACGAAACCTTCCAAAGAGTTCCGAAGACCACCAAAGCTGCTTTCACCGCCTTTAAGATATATTGACATTTATTTAATAAGTGTGTAATTTTATTTTGGTTTTACAAGCAAGAACCAAGCCTTCCGAAGGGTTCCGAAGAATACCGAAACTTCCGAACTACTTCAACAATTAAAAATCATTCAATTTTAACGATTTCACTTTTATGTTATGGATTTATGAACCTATACTTATTTTTTTGCTTATACTTATTAAACAAATAATCAAGCCAAGCCTAGATGCTTTCAGACGCCTCTCACTCGAACGATAACACGCAACTTCTTTCGTAGTATTGTCCTTCATATGTTTGGTATGGAGATGCGATGTCTTTAATCGATGTACGTCGTTAACCAGTGAAAACGCAGGGTGTACAACTGCTGGTTATTGCGTGTCTTTCCGTTAAAAATATACTGAGAAAGGGTGTTGTAAATTTCCTTGTTTTGTGAAACTTTCGAAACGGTATGCACTAGTAACGATTATAAAGAACTCTTAAAATATTTATAGAAAGCAGTTCTTGATTAATTTTCAATTGAGAATATGTACATTACTCACTGTTTGCATCATGCAATACATCAATTTTTCAATTTGCTATCTAAATTTCTTTACTGGATTTTATTCAGTGTGTGTTAAAAACTTCAGATAGATCGCAAGTCGCCAAGGAAGTAAAAAAGAATTAAGTCTGAATAATTTTCTGCATCCCATTTTTCCTTAAACGTATATGCAATAACCATGTGAGTTTGTAAAAAGTTTTCTACACTTAGAGCTTCAAAATTCGAATCGTGTATAAATTTCTCATCGCCTAAGGTGAAACTATATTGCAGGGTTTCCTTATCTAATATGTACAGACGGCAGAGATCCTCCACGAAATGTATCTACGGTTTTTGGGGATACAGATATTGACAGATCTTATAACTTGATTGGCCAATTGCATTAGCAAGCTTCTGATGTTAGATTTCTTAAACCGATTTCTGATAGAAGCTTTTCTAATAATCATGATTCGAAATAAAAGAGGATTTTATTCTTTCTGTTTCATGAGTTGCTCTCGGAAAAGTTGTGTAATATTTATATAATCCGATTGCATTCGACGACCGTGGCTGTCGAACAGGAAGCGACACAACCGTAAAATGTATTTAATATAAAGGCCCTTAGAGTTAGCAGAGCTTATGATATTATATCCGTATTTGTGTGAGTTAGGAATAGAGCTTTTTATAACGTGTGAACGTTCTTTTAATAAAATATAGCGAAAGTGTATATTTCAAAAATGATAAAATTTTCATCTGACTTGAATTGACTCTCTATATCTTATTTAATTAAATATCTAAACGCCGTTTACAGCTACGCGCAAAGTAGATGCCTACGCAACACTCGACTAGTCTAATGAACATACATAACTAATCTAGTTAAAGCACGCGCACCTTTATAGTATATAAGATATAAGCGTATCAGACAAAAATCGTTCATTTTACATGTATTTTCCCATAAGAAAATTTAAGGTCCAAAATAAAAGAGTTATTCACTTCATTGCATTTAAGAATCACGACTCATTGCTCACATGATTCTACATCGATGTCATGTCTTATTAACTTTATTTCTTAAGCACCTCTGTCCAACCCTTATATCTTCCACATTACTTATTGTTTTAAACCTTCTTATAAGGTTATTGCAAAAAATGAGGAAGTTAGTTATAACAAGATTGGACTTATGGACTTTTTTATTATAGAACCAATGGTTCAATAATTATACCATATGGTAATAAGCCTACATATTTTAATTATGGTATATATATATATATATATATATATATATATATATATATATATATATATATATATATATATTAGAGAAATAGTTACATCTAGAAAGTTATCTCAGCAACTGTCAAGATTATAAAGGAATTGTCATTCTGAAACATTCAAATGTAAATAAGAACACCACATTATTTTTATTTTTGTTTAAAGCTTTATACATCACTTTTTATTTACATTTATGAATTTTGTCTATGTCAACGATTCTGATTTAAAACCTCACATTAGTAAGTATTAATTATTGCATGCCCATACTAACGTTTCATAATTTTTAGTATTCTTGAAAAAGGTTTAAAATAAAACCGAAAGCTTGAATTATAATAAAGAGTTTATTTTATTAACCAGCAGACCTAAAAACCTGTTATTACAGATATTTTATTTTATAATTTGCAAGGTCGTTACACCACATAATTATATATATATATATATATATATATATATATATATATATATATATATATTTTAGGTAGTTAATTACGTAAGGTAAGTTGATAAATACTATTGTATTACAGTGAATAGGATGAAATAATAACTTTGACTTTTATGCAAAGTCCAAATGATCATTTCAAATCGAGCTAGTAAATGAAAGATGGAAAATATAAGGTATTGGACAGGACCTGAACCTGTATCCAGGTTTTGCAGAAACCATCCGTTAACTATTACGCCACCGAGAGCGATGGCGGCAATTGGGAAATTTACAAATCTAAATCGTATACACAACTATACATAAACCTAACTTTCAATTACGTTTGGCATTTTTGTCAATCATATCTGACATTGTCGAGCTTTTGACTTTATGTCGGTTATAGACAGGAAGCTACGCTCAAAATTACGCCTATAAGCCAAATATTAAATATATAAATATTTTAGGTAGTTAATTACATAGCTGTGTTATCGGACGTTATATCTATTAATAATATAAATTGTTAAGTTGTTAATTATCTTCTTTGGAAAAAAACGCTCATTTATAAATTTGTCGACGTTTCGGGTAATTTATTCCCTTAATCATGACCTATGAATATTAGTTATAATACAATTCTACATAACTGGTGTTACTTACAATCTATGCGAGCTTTATCTGTTAAAAAGCATTAATTCAGAAAATCATAATAAAATAATGACACTGACATTTAAGAAACAACTTGTAAGACAAAACTCTAGTCACATAAATACAATTATCTTTAAACTTATACTGCACTACATCATTTACAAATGGTTTAAATTCACATAGGTTACAAGAATTTCTAGTTAGAATGATGCCATTAATTGATAAGTATAAACAATTATATGGCTGATGATTTTGTATATTTATTAAATTTTTACGTTACACCTGGTGAGAGGTCTCCAAATTTGGTTTAACTCTATTATTATTACGCCTACTTAATTTGTACAGTAGTGAATACACTGTGTTTAAATTGTCTATATCTGTTTTAAAATTTATTGTACTATCGTTGTTTTGGATATGAAAGGATTCTAAAAATAAACGTTGTTTATAATTATTTTCTACTTCTAAAATTTGTATATCATCAAAATCAGCGTTAAGTGTTTTATTGTTCAAGTGAATTGCAAGAGAACACGATTTTTTATTAATTTTTGAGTCATGATTGTGCTGGGTGATACGATTGCGTAACCATTGTTTGGTCTCTCCAAAGTAGCATTGTTTGCATTCACAGTTGATTTCATACACTACCTTACTTAGTTTTTTTTTATTGGTAGGGTCCTTAAGAGACGTAAAGAGGTTTTTAAAGGTTCTGTTGTAATTCACAGCAATGTACATATCTGGAGTGTTTAATGTCTTTATCAGATTTGGAGTTAAGTTTCGGATATATGGAAGACTTTTGTGCACGATTTTGGTAGGTTGTTTATCAATTTTACTTTCAGTAGTGGTGTTGAACAATATATTATGTAGTAGGATTTTTGAATAACCGTTATTTATTAGAATATTTCTTAAATTAATTAAATTTTGTTTTCGAAACT
Organism: Platerodrilus igneus; assembly: GCA_036346225.1. Classification (NCBI taxonomy): domain Eukaryota; kingdom Metazoa; phylum Arthropoda; class Insecta; order Coleoptera; family Lycidae; genus Platerodrilus; species Platerodrilus igneus. Next base: position 2,820,880 of record JARFIW010000791.1, read on the forward strand.
GTGGATGACAGATTTTTATAATTCTATTTTTTAGCATTAAAACAGTATTTAATTTATGTTTGAATGTATGATCTGAATTAAAGTTGACTTACCTACCGGAGTCTGTGGGTTTTTTGTAAATGTCTAGAATTAATTTCTTATTACTGTCTCATAATTTTTATATCCAGAAAGGGAATACTATTATCATGTTCAATTTCAATTGTGAATTTTAAATTGAGGTTAAAGTTATTAAAAGTATTTAAGGTTTCCGTTACAGGGCTATTTGGTATTGCACACAGAATGTCATCTACAAATTTAATTCTAAAAAGCATTTGAAATGAGAGTACATGTAGAGTGGTTTTTATGAAGTGATCCAGTATATAATTTGCGCAATAATCGGTGACAAGGATGAACCCATTGGAGTACCGGAGATTTGTAAATAAAATTGATTATCGAATGAAAAATAGGTATTGTTGAAAATTAAGTTTATGTTCGTTATCAATAGTAAACGCGAAAAGTTGCAGTGAGGTTTTATTTTTTTCCATTTTTCTTCCAACAATTCAATAACTAATGGTAAAAGAATATTGGTGAATAAAGATTCAACATCAAGAAATACCAAGATAGAATCTTTTGGTAATTGAAAATCTTTCAGCTTTTCTACAGCGCTAAACGTGTCTTTTATACTATAACTTTCAATCAACGGAAATGCGTTTGTTAACATTTCGGTCACGCATTTTGCTATCTTATAAGTGGGGGTATTAACGGATGATATGATTGACAGTTCATGGTCATAACAGATCACTACCTTTTAGTTTTGTTTAAGAACAATTCACAGAAGTCGCAAGAATCACTAGATTTATTAGCCGCCGCTTTCATAATTGAAATAATACAAACTAAACCCGACAGTTAGATCTCCCATATTCTACCAACAGGAGACATAATACAAAAATTGAAATTGTTGAGTATTATAATTAGCGCAAAATGATAATCAGTAGTATTCAACTATATGTTACAAAGTATACTCATTCAAAAATAATAGATAAATTAATTAAATTAACTTTCATACACGCTAACGTAATAAATTACATTTAAATAAACAGCATTAGAAATTTTTAGGTGAACAAGAGAAAATTGAATGAATTAAGTCACGGCAAATCTCAACATACTTTTTTTAAAAGAACAAACGTTAAAATCCTATTATGTTTCATTTCGTACTTGTAAATTTCTTTGTTTAGTTGATTTAAAGACCATTTAAATTTATTAGCTGCAAACCCAACCGCACATTTGTAAAACAAAATCTTTATGTTGTTGTCAAGGTGTGTTACTATATCATTAAAGGGTACACTCGGATTTTCAGATTAATATTTCGTGTTTCCTTTTGTGTAACTGTTAGTTATTTCCTGAAAAATTATCGAACACCTTCACAGCTTGCTCGAGGAAGATATTGTGACCAACAGCTATTGTTTATTTGTTCTTTTACGGTACGTAGGTTGTGTGCATTCTGGAAATGTTAAGAGTGTGGTAAGTAAACTATTGATCACCATTTAATGATATAAAGTTTGCTAAATTATTGGTGCTAGTTTTAGAATTGTATCTAAATGTACTATTGTAAATATGTATTTTTTTATTTTTATGTTTTAATAGCTTCAGTTGGGACGAGTTCATCAACGTCAATCTAGTAAGTAATTAAGTAAGATTCTGTCGGTATTTATACTTACGTTTATGCCTTAAGTATATGTTATTTTATAGTTATTGAGGCTTAATGGTGTATTTAGAATTTTAAATTGCTTTATGTCCATTGCCATGTTTTCATATATTATCGAGTTCCATAAATGCAATTTAAATGCGTCATGTTACTGTGTTTTAAACGTTATGTACTTGTAATTAATTAGTAGTTTGCCGTGCTAATGCAAAATGTTATAAATTATAGTTGTTAAATGCTAGTTAGTGATGTTATTTTACAGTATGCGACAACATTTAAGGGGTGTATAACGGCGTGACCCTTGTATTTACAAAACACCTTTTAGTTTGATTGTTGTTTAGATATAATTAATGTTTAATATTAGTACGTGAGGAGTGAACTATTAAGATTTTTGTCTTTAAACTGTTAAATTAATATTGATTGTTATCTAAATTCATAAAAGTTACTTATTAGAGTTATACTTTGCATGTGTTTTGTGTTTATTTAATTGGGTTGCGTGTACTATTGTTTCAATAATTAAACCCCCCCATCCCGATTGTGTTAGTGCGGCATTCGCTTTTTTTTCCCTTCCTTGTTACTGTATTGCGGGCGAGCATTCTGTTACTGATTGTTTTAACCAACATGCTCGTTTTACGGGTAACAATGCCTTTTTGCACATTTTAGCAGAAAACTGAACGTATCAAATCAACATAAGGTTCAGCATACGAGAAACGCTGACGTACTTATTTTATGTACCTATGGAATGCGGATTATTGAGTAAAAAATAAAATTGTAAAATAAATATTGCTATAGTCTAAATATTCCAGAAACATCTACAACTGTTTGTAATAACAATTCAAAATATATTATTTTGTCTTTATATTAAGCATACCAACAGACAAACGTTTTTGCTCATATTAAAGAGTGAAAAACGTCTGAAGCATCTTTAGACAAAATTGCGTTGCTTTGAATTATGAGCTCAATTCCTGTTCTATGAGAATATATAGTGGGGCACGAAATATTTATAGTGTTAAACCTATTTTACTTAATTCCCTCAAATTAGAGAAAAAGAAAAGTTGTAGGCCAATCATGATGGTGTTTACGTTATGAAAGGTGGTTTTTTAGTTTTCCAATGCCGGCTGGACCATTTTTATTTAATTGAATATGAATATATGAATAGAATTTTTTGTTTTAGTTTTTACTGCTATAGCAAGTTTAATTGTCGCACTGGGTATATTGTAATAATTATGATTTAGTCATCATCGTATTTAGTACTTCATATCTTCTAAGGTTCTGTTATTATCTGAGAAAGATTGTAAACTTTCAAGTTATACTTGCGAATATCGTGGGTTGTGTGAATTGCAAGGCCAAAACTTAATATTATTCACATTGTGAAGCATCTGAATCACTGTGGGAAGAGCGTCGCTTCACGTTTGCGTTGTAAGTTAACGTTCGCTCTCTACGAAAATTGAAGAGCGTTTCTGTTATCTTCAAATCCCGAAAAATCTTTCAGTTTAAGGAGTGAGTGATTCAATATCTTAGAGAGTCTTAATGTCGAATTCGTTTTCTTCGTTTTGGTTGTTGTTTTACTTATTAGTAGAGCGACCTATTTGTAACGCTAAGCGTGTAAGATCACAAATTGATTAGTTAATATCGAAGCAGCAGCTACAAGTACAATGGCGTTAAAGAATGCAAGTGGCATTTCAAGTATGCATTTGATATTTAAATGAAAGTCAAGAGAAGCGCGTAGTATACATCATCATAATTAAGGATTTGGGTCTGATCTATCTTTGATACAGTCTGGTAATGTTATCACTACGTTTTTCGTTTATTTCGATTAATAAAGTAAGGCATGATTTATTTTATGACCAACAATAGTTGGTTTCTGGTCCAAAATGTTTTAACTATGCTGACGTAGATTTAGTACTTCATCACACTCAATATTTGGATAAAACTTCTAGTACAAAATTAAATGTTCAATATCTAAAAACTACATACAGGATTGAATACTATAGTTATTTGAGAAATTATATTGTTCAAAGTTGAAAAATTTCTCATTTGTAAAAAGTACTATGCAATATGGAAACATTTGTGATCGTAATTGTTTTTAGATAACTAAATCGTTTGTTTCAACAAGTATTGAATTGAATTGATAACAAGTCAGATTATTTCGACATGCATATGTTTAAATAATTGTCTTCGTTACGAACTTCGTACCAAATAAAAAGTCAGTGCAAATAATTTATTGAGGTTTAATGTTGACCTTAAGAATTTTAAAAGTTTAATAACTCTCCGTAAAGTATTCAGATCTTAAAGATATTAGGACTTTTACAAATGATGTCTTTTGGTGTTAATAATTAAATTATATGAATAAACTCCGTCGTTATTTCCAACTTAGGCTTGACCTTTTTAAATTATTCTTGTACATATATTATTCAAACTTGTAACTGAAAATCAAATTTGTTATTCTTATTTGAGAAATAGAAATACATTATTATTTTTGGATGTCTTAAATAAGGTATTGAAAGATAGTAAGTTAGAATTTTTCAAATTGCTTATCTTGGGTCATAAATAATGAACCTTTTGTGTTTACAAATTGTAGCCTTGCTCTTCAGGTGCAGTTAGTGGGAGCCGCTATTGAGTGTCTTCAAGGTGTTTGTCTTTTTGTATCAAGCATAAGAGCTTTTGCTTCTCTCCTTATGCATTGTTCCATCTAAGATATAGGAGTACTAGAGTTGGCGGCGTCCTTCCTTTGTCGATAAACGGGTTAGCTAACCATATATCTACAGCCACTTTCGTACCCACTGCAGAGGTTGTGTTCGACCTATGACGTGGTGGCTTTTTACCTACTTTTAAATAATGTTCCATATACAATCTAGGCTCTCTTTTGCGGTAAGTAATACGTCTTTGACAAACAAGTACAGGGGATGGATAAAGGTTCTTCCGACCCATGTTAAACTGTAATAAATTTTTATTATAACTAAGGGTTATGTTCCAAAACAACAAACATAGAAACAAAGAAAAGATTGCTGAAAGCATATGTGTGGAGCACATCACTGTACGGCTGTGAAACGTGGACAGTAGGTGAAGGGGACAGGAAAAATATAGAAACCTTTGAAATGTGGTGCTACAGACGTACGAAGAAAATATCATGGATAGACAAAGTTAAGCACAAAGGGGTACCAGAAATGAGAGATACGATTATAGGACACATACTAATGCATAATGGAATACTGCCGATTATATTTGAAGTAGAGAACGAAAAAAGGGATAGAGGTAGACCTAGATTACACTACTACACACAGATAGTGAAAGAGGTAGGCTGCCGGAATTTCGGGGAAATGTGTAGGTTAAATGAGAATAGAAAACAATGTACGTGTCCAACAGGTTCTGGGACAGAAGACTTTATGATGATGATAACTGACGGTATAAATGCACCGTGGCTTAACTCGTTGACTTTATAACAATATTGCAGTAGTTTTTATATACTTAATGAAGTTAGTCACTTATAGCGCCAGGGTTCCACTACATTCGGTTGTCGTACGCATTGGCTAGTAAACGTATTAGTTTAGAATCATACAAATTTCATTCTATTTTAACAAACTTCAAGAATGAATTACGAAAAGAAAGATATTTCAGTTTATGAAAGTTTGACATCTTCCGTGCAGTCCCTAAGCTTCTCTAATTCCGTAAATAACGTCAGGTATCCTATAAATTTTGCTATAGTGTACAAAATAGTAAATGCAATACAATTTAAGCGATCATTCTGAAAATGCGTTTCAGGATTTTCTTGTAACGTCACCCTCAATACAGCAGAGTGCAAGTAAATACGCGTTACGAAAGAGCCATTTGCATTTATACCAAAAATTATCCCCTTAAGACTCAAAAGAATGAACCCTTGTTGTTCTCTACACTTCGACTGAAAATACACAGTAATGTTTATCGCAACATTAAGTGAAACGAGAAAACTTTTATGTTTTGTTTGTTATTCTTTCATTAAAAGGCATCGTATAACGAAACAATGCCGAATGATTTGTAAAAATAGTTTCTCCATCTTTTGTATTGCGGAAGTATAATAATTTTGTAATAAATTTAGAAATTTAAATCTATGCTCTTGTAACAATTCTTTCTATAGATGTTATCGAATGGAGTAACTATACTAAAGATGTTGATTGGGTTGAGGTGAGATAAAAACAAAACCATCTAAATTTCTCTCAGAGGTTAACAACCATAGATGTTGTATTATCTGTAGTAACCATAACTACTTCTGGAGACTTCCGGAACAACTCTGAATTTTAGCTTCAGCGGGATGAGGCTAACAGGGGTGTTCCTATAAGTACGGAATTGTCAGGCGCCACTAAACTCAAAAATTTAACATAAGCAGGACCGCGGCACTAAAGAGGGCGTAGGAACTTTAGTAACGACTATATGCACCTAAAGCACAATAGCTAAGATTGTTATATTTATACAATATTATCTGTGACAGAAAAAGTAATTATATATCAAATATTAAACAGATCGTTGATTGCATCTAGGTAAGGATTATGTGCTTATATCAATACATAATATTTTACAGGAACTTAAACTCTTCTATACGCACCACTCGTATTTTATATTCTGTTAAGTTTACTACAGTTTATATATAAATATATTGCTATGATAATAGGATTATTTAGGGGTATCTCGGGTCAGAAGGGTTGCCCACTACATGTAAATAGTACTCAAAGCTAGAAAACGAAACAATGTTATCATGAAAAGTACGTTATTCGAAAATTGTGCAAAAAGCAAACACTTAACACACTGTATAAAGATCACAGTTAACTTTAATTAATGCAGGGAAGCTCATTCTTTAATAATACAACCACATACAGTAAGATAAATAACTCTGTATACAAGGCCGCCCACAAAGGGGGTCAATGAGGGTCGCCTGACCCCCCCTGAAATATGTTCCTTTCGTTTTTTTTCGTTAGAAATCGCAACACGAAGTGCACCTTCACTAGAGATTGAAGAAAATTACGATTTCACTATCGGTTATACTATTGTTTAAAAATAAAGTAAACCTAAATGTTGAGATTACACTACAGGTATGCCTATTGTCTAACTATAAATAGACCGACTTTGTATGTCATTTTAAGCAGGAAATGCGAATTAATGCGATTACCTTACAATAATAACCCTAACCGCCTATAACAAAACTGTTATTTTCATTCTTTAATATCTTTACCCTGAAAGTTTCTATTCAAACGAAATATAAATAAAGGCTTTCATAATGGTTTCTTTCTTATTGTACAGGTTCAGGTACTCTACAACTAAAACTTTGGAATGTTCTACAAATGTCTCATTGTGTTCTATTCTGAGAAAAAATATATTCTTTATCTATAACAGTAAAATACGTCTATATCTTCAGTGACTTCAGTTTGTATTCAGTGTTTTTCGAATGCGGTGTACTTTTAATTTGTAACTTAGGAAACTTTATCTGACTGTTGAATTAGTAGAAGACGTGTATGTTGATAGATATTGATTGGTCATTTTCCTTGTAGTTATTGTTATCAGTGTTGATAAGTAGTGTAGTTACTGGTTTTTGTTTTTAAAGAAGGCCGAAGATTGCAGTTACAGTTTAGTTACGGATAGGATAGCAGTAAGTACTAATGTACCTAATGCGTGAGAATACATATTTAAAATAATATTTATTTGCAATTGGGAGATTCTTATTTTTTTCTTTAAAGTCTATTTGATTAACAAATCTCTTCTTTTGAAGTATCAGAAAAGTAAAGCGTGTTATTTTTCCAGAAATTCAGATCTAAGATCAGTAACAATACTAACAATGGATATTAGAAAATTTTTCAAACGAAATGAACTAAAAAAATCATCTAGCATAGGCTGTAGTAGTAGCGGTGCTGGTGCTAATGCTATTTTTGAGTGTAATAGTATAGTACATAATAGTGTCAATGATCTAAATAAAGCTGGTAGTTCGTCACCTAATACTTTAAAATCTCTCACATGTGAATATGACACCAATCTTTCAACTGATAAGAATGAGTACATGCTCGATTTGGGCAATTTTGTTAACTCGAATGAAACACTTTCCGACGATGTTCGCTTTTCATTATTAACAAATCCTTACAAACCAGATCCTAAATTTAATTTCAAGAACGATCCCGAAGAAAGAAGACGTGCTTTTAGATATGACTGGCTTCAACAATACGATTGGCTTGCGTATTCTTCAAAACTCAAAGGCGTACTTTGCAAATATTGCGTAGTTTTTCGGCCAACTGTTAAAAGAGGGGTTCTTGGTTCTTTCATTGTGAAGCCCTTCACAAAATATCATGACTTTGTCGCTTCTGCAAAAGCACATGCTACAACCGAACAGTAATCTGTTATATTTCGCAAATAACGAAATTTGCGCAAGCAATGATCTATTTTAGATTCTTTGTTGTTAGAAAATTCAGCAACTACAGTATCACTGTATTTAAATAATCCAAAGTATGCGCTACTCTGAAAAGAAAAGGACCGCAAAACTAGATCGCACACACAGTTTAAATATCAAAAGACAAAACAACTAAAAAGAACCATAATGGGTAAAGCACGTGTATCACTAAAGCAAGTCCGTCAAATGTTTCTTAAAACATTTATCTCACAAGAAAAACAACTAAAAACAATTAGTACGGCACGCGTAAGCAATAAAACCGTCCGTCAAATGTTCCGTAAAGCACACGTGCCTCGAGTTTAACAAGCTCTACTACTTCTATTTTCAACAGAAAATCAACTAAAAACACGGCGTGCTTGTTCATGAACAATACGAGAATTGATACCGCAGTAATTCTCACTATTCTCAAAGCAGAAAAAAGCAGTATTTTCAACGTACTTAATATATCGGAACACAGAACAGAACTACTCTCCTCGTCTGTTTATATCCACTCGTCGCTATTACAACCGCTTATCGCCTATTATCTAGACTTGTATATTCACATAAGGAACTAAATTTATACGACGGCCAGACAAGAACGATGCAATCTATAATTAATTACAAGCTGTTTAACCTTCACTCCTTGGAATTTATTTATTAATGAGAGTCTTTAATTAATACACACGAGTTAAATTGCATACAAATCTGAAAACTATTCGAAAGTATTTACTTTATACAAACAGCGATCCCAAAGAAACGATGTATTTTTAAGTGCGCTAACAGAAAGGGAGCGTAAAATGTTACGCTATAAAAAATGCCCGTTACAACCTGAGCTTTCGGATTTACTTTAATCCTTTTTCAAAGGTATAAGGCGAAGTTATAATAAATTGGCGATTAGAATAAAAAGTTATTTTTGTTATAAATCTTCTAAAATGTATATAACAACTTCAAAATACAACAAAAGGGTATTATGTAAATAAAATATTGATAATAAATAAAAGTCAATATTTTATTTAGTATTTACTTTTATTAGTATTAGTAATAGTAGTAATTAGTATTAGTATTTATTAGTATTTACAACTACTCTAAAATGAAGCAAAATTAACCCAGAAACCTATTTTAGAAATGCAAATTCTGACACTATAATTATGGAAAGCGTTTTAAAATTTTAAATAAATTGTATATACATGCGGTACCCTGTCATAAATAATTAGCTGACTTATCTACTCTATTCCATCCTATAAATACACAGAAATACATACATATATATATATATATATATATATATATATTATGTGTATATACATATATATTGACTTGATCAGGGATTACGAGAGGTCATTGAATTTCAAATTCTACAAATAAATTGCATTAAAATATAAAAGAAAACTGAAAAACAGAAATTTCCGTAAATTTATGGTTACGCCATGTTAATACAAGCGTACTTATATTCATTGATGTACAAGCCTGTGTATAAATAATCACCCTGTATGATATAAGCGTACTGTAAATAAATAGCAAGTAACGTAAGGTGTATATGTAAAAATAACTAATTTTAAGATACCGTAAAACGCATTCAATGTGAACGCAAATCGATCGTTTTAAGATGAATACAAAGCCATATATTTTTACTTTATAATTAGCAATACTTTTTCGATAAAAGTGCTTTTGATTTGCTGTAACTAGCATAGAATAGTACTAGCTTCACGAATTTAGCATAAAAAACTACAATCTTGTTAAAAAACCCCAATTCTAACCTTAATAGGTGTATTAAAACACGTTTGGATGTTAAAAGCAAATATGTCTATAAAATGCAACCCCTTTTGCATCAAAAAGAGATTAAAGTTTAAATTAATTGCCCTGTGGATTACAGAAATTTATTTTAAATTAAGAATTTTCTAGAATATTAGGAATATAAAGAGATGAGTCATCAGTATTTAGAACTACATAAATATCTAATGATACATTTATTCCGAGAAGCTGCCGGAACACGAAAAACCTACGAAATTCAAGAGATATCCGATAAAATTGATTATCTTTCGCATTAGTATGCGACGCCACAATAATCGTATATGTGTTAAACAAGGACAAATAGCGCGCGTCACGAATAAGTGCAACGAGATTATGAGGTGGTAAACGCCGCGATTTTTGATGCTAATGTTATATGCACATTTTAGTAGGTTCTAGAAAATACATAATTTGTATATATAAGAAAGCATTTATTAATTAGGGGATTCATTCGATTCTTAAATTCTATTGCAAAGTGTTATTTTGATCTAAGTCGTGAGCTGTTGTTTTGCAAAGATGATATTTGAAGTATGCAGTAAGTATACTGTAATTTAACAATTACGATGGTACAATGAATATAGAAGTGATATCAGAAATGCAAATTACATTAAAGAATGGAATTTATTAATTACAATCAAGAGGAAAGTTCTTTAACACAACACTATCTAAAAATTTTTATTAAATAATCGGAAGGAAGATTTAAAGTATAATGTACTTTGGTAGCTGCTGTTGGAAATGAGGATTTTAAATATGGAAAATCTTGTAAGTTGATTTGACGTCAATTTAAAATAAGAAGATATTTAATTACAAGGAGCGTTTTTGTGGATTCTGCAAGTATTGCCTTTAGATTTATTTTTAACTGATATTGGAGTATTTGTATTTAATTTAAGGTAGAATAATAAGTGTTAATCATATAATATTTTTTGTGAGTATTTTTTACTAGGAAAGTTTGTGTTCAGAGTTCAAAATACTCTGCCCTTTTTAATAGATTTTTTGTCAAGGATTTTTTGGTCCAAACAAATCTTACAGACGTGGGAATAATCATAACCACGTAAACCATCTATAAAAGAAGACATTTAATTCAGTAAATTTAAAGTAAAGTAGGAACATTTTTTTAGAAATTATTTTATGTTTGAAAGAAACAATGTTTTAAATGTTCTATATGCTTTTGTATGAGAGAGAATATATAATACTGTATAAATGCTTTGTAATATTGCGGTGTTTGATTTTATTTTAAAAACTCCGTCGAGCTAGCTAGGCAAAATTCAAAAGGAAAGCAAGTGAATATCATCAAGTTTTACAAATTGCAGTACCTGTTTCATATCACCCATTTAGTAACGCCCGAAAGCGCGGCCTTTCTCACAGCACTCTTTTAGCGGCACAACAACGTGCGGCGTTGTCGCAGCAATATAAATATATATATATATATATATATATATATATATATATATATATATATATTTGCTGCAGCATATCTTGTGATGAACAGTGAAGCTGCTAAGTATAATAAGAACTAATGTAATTGTACAAAATGTATATGAATTCCTAGAGTCAACATAATGGTATATATTGCTATCAAATACACGAATTGGAATACATTTGGACATTTTAAAATTGAAGTAACAATTTACCCCTATAAACGTTAAACCTGTATCGACCCAACAAATATCACAAAGATTGGAAACGACAAAATTGAATTTGCTGTCCAATGCACTGTTACTCGATTGCAGGACCTCAATTCTGCATGAATTTAAAATACATATAGGGAATATAAATTCCAATTGTCGAAGAAATTCAATCGCGTTTTCTGGTTTAACCGTAAGGATGTGAATCTTGACACAGGCGATTGCACAAGGGAAATCAAGCAGCAACAGGACTGACGAGATTCCAGTGTACGCTTACTGGAAAACAAACACGAGCCTTGAGAATTACCATTGGTCACTAGAATCCATCTAATATAGTTAATATATTTTAGTTCTGTGAAACTGATTAAGGTATTACAACAACTTTATTTTAAAAAGTTTTTAGGGAAAGGCTTTTTATTTGCTCACACTAAGAGATTGGCAAATTTTCTTAAATACGAGTGGTTTACTGTCTATCCGAGAAATGATCAATCCTAAATGCAATATTCGTTGTACATAGATCGGGAGATCGTGATGAAAAGTTTTTTAGTACCACATAGAATTTACTACAACTTAATAACTAAATGCATTTAAAATCGTTTTTTGACCTAAAAAGCAATACATCATTTATACAGCAACGTTGAAAGTTTGGATATGATACATTGGAATTTTAGGATTCATAGATGTAATTTTGCTTTGTAGCATAGTTACTGACATTTACTTGAACGTTTTTCTGGTAAATCATTTACATGGACATATGTAAGATTAAAGTTTGTTATCGTTCGTGAGTAGGGTATTCATGCTTGCTCTGGCAGAACTATTGTTACCTGTAGTAGCATAGGTTGGACAAGGTTTAACTTTTGCGCAATGCTTGCATTTCCACATAAGGTAGTGATCCGTAGCGTACTTAATCTCACCCACACTCGGAGATTCTAGTTTTCTTCTCATCTGCATAAACGTATATTATATAGAAGAGCTCATGGTTTAGGGATTTTGTGGCCGGAAGTTGAACCAGGGATTTAGGAGTAAGGATCATATTCATACTCTGCTCTGCCGCACATCTTTATATCCTTATCAATTAATGAGATTATAGATGGTTGTTTAAAATGCAAGACAATTTTGTCTTATAATTGAAAGTGGTTATTCATTTCCATTGGTAAACAAACCCGAATAATAAACATTTTAATTGACGCTTTTCTATCGTGCACTAATTCTGGTATTGACTTAGGTAATCCTTACTAAATTATTTTAAATCTTTAAAATACATTTCACGAAAAGTGCTTTGTGCTAGTGAAAGTTTTGTATGATTTAATTCAAGTTAAAACAATCGCAACGCTAAGCAAGTTTGACGGTAATTTGAATGAGTCGAGACCCTTATTTATAAAGCATTAATCTCTGTAGTGCTTGGAATTTAAAGGATTAGAGGGTGGATGGATCTGACATTATTTCAAAACACCTTTGAATAAAGATTTGAGTAGCAAGCCCATTTCCTGCTAAAGTTTTCAACATTATGCCGTGGAACTCGGGTAAGATGCTTACCAACCATAAATTATTTTCGAAAATTTTTATAAAATTTTTCAATTCGACAATAAACAAATTTTCAAAAATTAACTAATTAAAAAAAAATTATCCTTACCCGTTTTTCTCTCTTCCTCAGTTGAACGGCCTTCTTCAACTGCTTCCGGCTAGCTCATTTGGATCTCCCTTTGGGTATCTAAATTCACTCGCATATTCTCAATCATACACACACACTAGCAATAAAACCTCAAATACAACCAACATACAAGCTTTTATTTATAACCATTTACAAATGAAATGCAATATAGACCATTTCCATTGATCACGTTACACTTCAGAAAACCTTATTTTAAAATGTCCAGTATTTTATTTTTAAATCATTAAACACATAAATTGTATCCGGAGTGAATGGGCCTTGAATAATACCTTCTCTAAAATTCCTTATTTATAATTTATTTATTCATTTTACTCTAACTAAACTCTGGGGTAGGATGAGCTCAGAATAACCCAGCTAATTATACATTTGCATACTTTTAAAACAAATAACAAAGCAAAGCTATGTACTCTTCACAAAAATTTCACGTTCTGACGGAACGTTTAAAAGCTTTATAGACACCTTCAACTTTCTAGTTAAATACCATAATAAAATTATTTACACGTTTTAAGTTCAATACGTAAATAATACACACTACCTTAAAATTTCACTCTCATACGTTCTCCCAATATTCACAGTTTATAAAGTCACAATTCAAATCGTTACCTGGAAATTTATAGTAGATCTCTGCTTTGAGGATGATGCCATCTATTTCTTCTATCCGTTCTGCAGGTCGTTTCTAGCTGTTACTAGAAAAACTCCATCTAAATTGAACTGCAAACGCGGCCTCCCCGGTGTAACCAAATTCTAAATTCCATTTAAAATTATTTCTTCATTAATTAGATACTTCAAACCTCGTTACTTAATGTCCCAACACAAGTTGATTATAATTATAGATGATATCTCTATTAAAATGTAATTTCGGCACACTTATCCGCGTATTTAATTAAGTGACTATCACCATGTAATATAATTCAACTGATTTAGTAATACTTACAACTCGTGATACTTAGATACGTTGTTTGGAGCGATCGAAAACTTAAGGGCCCTCACCACGTTCTCTAAAAGCATTTATACACCCCGAATGTAACCTCTCCATACCTGCCTAACGCGAAATCCTCTGTTAACACCACACATTCTCGCAATTTTGCACTCAACTCCATTTTTAAATCCGCGAATTTCAATACCTCGTTATAAAATTTCAAGAATATCACGCTGCACTATCCTCGTGCTTGTTTCAAATCAAACTAACATATCGACCAATCGTAGACCTAGTAACGCTTCACAAATCCCTCCTATCCTATTAGTGTCTCTTACTTATGCGTTTTCTCTGTCCCTTTCTACCCTGGTCTGAGTTGTACAAAATCGATATTCTTGACCATCTGCTGTCTAAACACACGTGGACTTGCGACGTGACTTTAAATAACCCCTGTTTAGTATTTCATGCTAAAACATTCAACTGTTTCCAATTTACGTAGAATCTGCATGTTTATCTACTCAAATTTATTAGAACTTGACATTTAAAAGTCTGCAGGTGTTCGATAGTAACGAACGTTTCAAATACAATTCTCCGAGCTTCGTTTCATAGTATTTCAACCCGCATGATATATCCGTTTGTTAGCAACGCGTTTCACCTTGGGTTTTTACAGGCTTTTATGCTTATTATATATCAATAATTGTTTAATTAACTCCAATTAAATTAATAAATGCCTGGCATTGGCTTCTGCCATTTAATTTGATTAATACCCGTTACTAAAAATTGAATTAATTAATATAAATTTCGCACGTAATTGCTGTTTGTTCCTTTATACAGGGTGTTTTGAAATTGTTTCGTTTATCTTTATTTTTAACCCTTTAAAACCACTATAATATATATATATATATATATATATATATATATATATTGTAGTGGATTTAAAGGGTTAAATTTGGAGTAAACAATGCAATTTCAGACATCCTGTATAGAGTAAGGAACATAATATTTACGTACAAAATTTATTTAATTTGGGTTAACAAGGATTGACGTATTGTTATACTTAGGGATTAAAAAGTAATAAGTTCTTAAAGAAAATCAGTTTTATAAGCCAATAGAAATCATTAATTAATTTAATTTATTTTAATTCAATGGGTAATAACGTCAGAAAACGCATCAAAGCATGAAAAATCAATAATTCCAAGGCGAATAGCTTTCGTAACGAACAAACAGACATCTGTTATATAGAGTACTGTGAAATGTAAACTCCGAGAAGTGTTATTTTAAACGATCACTAATTGAGCACACCTGCATGTTGGAAAGGTCATCTTCTGCTTATTTGTGAACATAACAAGGCGAGCTTTAAGGAAAATATTGGTCAACCGTCAATGGTTTCGCATAAACGATTGCAAGAGTTTCTTAAAGAGCAGAAGGGATAAACAATCAATTATATGCTACAGAATGAGACAGGTATAAGAACGTTCGATTTCATAGAGCACGTACTCAGTCCACGTGGAGTCTATAAGACGCGGGCAGCAATATCGATTTTCTACAACGCAAGTAAAGGTTAGCACGCGACATCAAGTATGCATAAGACAAAAATATGGATATTACAGGCGGAGTTTTATGTCGTCATAGGACTATGTCATTGGTCGATATAGTTAGTTTTACAACGGATGAACACGCGACAGGTGGATGTGATAGTTTGAATGATATAGCGTGTTGACGAGGGAATATTTCTGGAAGTTTTAAGACGGTTATACAAAATTTGCGGAAATATTATTTTCGATTAGGTATCCGAGAGGAGGCACAGCTGAGTTAGCCAGGAAAGTTGCTGAAGAAATTAATTTGATGAAGCAGAATCCGGGTAAGAAAATTTTGTGAAAGTTTTATATTTTTAAAATTAAATTTTTTTGAAAATGGCGATGTAAAAGGTTTTTAGAAAGTAAGTTCCTGAGATTGACCCAAGATCCACAGCAATTTATGGCGACCCGAACGTGAGGCAAGAGCTCCAAATAGAATTGTAGCATTTTATTCCAGGAAACTGGCGATCTGAAAGAGAGAGTCTGTTGTTTTTTTATAAATGTAAGATTATTTTTGTGTGTGTGGTGGGAGTGATTTAAACGTATGCAGAGAAAGGAGTGGTTAAGAAGTCAAAGAGTGGAAATTGGAAGTGACGATAGTGCCTTATTTGACAAAACAAGAAAAATGGAGGAAGCTGGAGGTAGTAGGGATCAGTCGAGAACGGAATCGGGAGAAGCTGGAAATGAATTAATTTTGAGAATGCTAGAGAAGATGAGTGTCGAATCGAATCGAAAATTTGAACAATTAAGCCAGGAATTAGGGGATAAAATAGAAAAATCAACCAAAGAATTTTCTGAATTCAAAAATAGCTTGACGGTGAAAATGGGGGAAGTTGAAAATCGGGTAGGTAAAAATGAACGTGATATTAGAGGTTTAAGTCAGGAAATGGGACAATTAAGGACAGAAGTAAGGATTTTCTGTGAGGATGAGATTAATGCTACAATGACTGAGGTAACGGACTCGTATAAGGATCAGTTAGGTCGGGTAGAGAGAGAAGTGACAGGGATTAAACAAAATGTAGCAACTTTGATGGGGGGATGGTCCAAGATTTGTAACAGGTAATATGTCGCTGGAGCAACAAATGAAATTTTATGGGGATAGTAGGGTAAACCCTCAAATATTCATTAATAACATTAGAGGTTTGATAAATTATTTATATGACAAACAGGCGAAACTGAATGTTGTGAAAGCTTTACTAAAAGACCATGCTGAAGCTTGGTACAATTTAATTGGACAAAAAATTGACACTTACACTGACTTTGAGGACAGGTTTCTGAAACATTACTGGAGTGACCACAGACAGGACCAGATGCGAGACGATCTGATCACAGGTAAACTTAAAGGGAATTTTCAGGAAGTAGAGCAATATGCTATACACAAAGTATAGCATAGCTAAACAACAATCCACCACTGACGGACAGACAGATATCTAAATACTTATGAAGACATTTTGAGGTTGAGGTGAAGCAACATGTAGCGTTGCAGAATATTGTGGAGAGGAGATGTTTTGGAGTACCTGCAAAGGTACGATGACGTTAATAGTGGACGACCTAGAGAAAGTAGCGAAAGACAAGTCAATGCAGTAAGATTTGAACGACGGGACAACTACGCAAGACGGGGGAATAATTTTTCATACCAGAGACAAAATTGGGAACCTCGACGGACGTTTCTCAGGAGCAACAGTGCAGGTAGGGGACCTGCACCTAGACCGGGACCAACGAGACAGAACAGTTCACTGGACATGAGGGGGACACCAACAACAAGCAGTGAAAGTAACAACACGGACAGAATACAAATGCAGGGCACATATGCAGAAGGGTTAGCAAGACCAGGACCAAGTAGGGAGACCAGACCTGCACAGGATTTTTAGAGCAGGACAAACCACTAGACATCACTGTGTACAAGTACGAACATCCTAGGGAATTTTTAAAAATAAAAGAAGTCGAACCAGAAATTATAGAAAAATTTTGTTTGCCCATAATTAATATTAAAATTTTTGAGAAAAATTTAGAAGCATTATTAGATTCAGGAGCTGAGGCGAGTTTAGTATCGGAGGAATTCGTCAATGAAATTAAAGATAAAGTGTGTGACAGGATAATGCCAAAAAAAGAAGTCACCTGGTTGCGCCGAATAAAAAGCGATTTACTGTTGTGAATAGTGTGGTTATTTTAAAAGTAGAGTTAGGCTCAGTTAGCTGTGAACAAGAATTTATAATTGTACCTGGTTTAAAGTTTAAAGGAATATTAGGGGTTGATTGTATGATGAAGTTAGGTGTTATAATTGATATGGAGAGGAATATAGTTAATATTGGGGACAGGATATTGCCCTGGAAGGCAAGTTACGAGGTCACAGAAGATGACATAGGGTTATGTATTAATAGTATAGAAGAAGATGAGGAAGAGGTGAAAGAGATCGACTCAGGTGAATATAAAGAGGAAAAGTTAGAAGAGGTACATTTGGTAGTCAACGAAGAGGTTGAACAAGTAGCGGTAAAGTCGAGTGCAACATTGTTAGGGTATAAGGAGTCAAATTTAATAAGAGTAGAGGCGAAAGCAGCATTAGATTACACACAAGAGTTAAAAGTAGGCATAAGCGAGTTAAGGGGCAAAGATAATTTTGGTAATTTGAATTTATAAGAATTTTATGGAGTGAATATTGTTCATGAAGGGTCTAGTAGAGATGAAAAGTTTTGTATAGAGGGAGAAGATGAAGATATTGAGGTAGTATCGTTTGGTTTGTCCGCAGAAAAGGAATTATAATAAATGAGCAACAGACAAGTATAGGAACTGAAGAAGAAATATTTAAGAGTCAGGATAATAGGGATGATTTAATTTTATGTGAAGTAATAGGGATCATAAGTATAGAAATAAAAAAGAAAAAATAGAGATGAAATGTGTGAGGATTGTGAGAAGAAAGACATGGAGGATTAAGAAAATAGTCAGATTTAAATAAAGAGACATGTTAATTGACAAAAATATAGAGATAGGTGAATGGTAGTGTAGAAGTTGAATAGTTAGAGATAGAGATAGGTGTATATAGAAAAGTAGAAGTAGAAATAGGATAAATATGGTTAGGTGTATATAGAAAAGTAGAGATAGGAGTAGAATAGAGTAAAATTTAGATAGACAGGGATAGAAATAGGTGTATGTAGAAAAGTAGAAGTAGGTGTTTATAGATAAATAAAATTAGGTATAGGATAAATATGGGAGATAGTTAGACGTAGAGTTAAGTGTGTATAATTAGGATAAGGAATAGATAGTGATAGGAGGTACTTAAAGGGTCAATAAAGGACGAAAGTGTGAAATAAAAAGAGTGAAATAAAAGGATAAAGAGTTAGTAATAGATAGAAATAGTTAGGTAAAAGGTAGCGGTAGGTGTGAATAGGTAATTAGAAATAAAGATAGGTGTAGATAGATAGAAATAAGTAGAGATAGGTATAGAAATAGATAGAAATAGCTAGATAAGTAGTGATAGGTTGGATAAATAGGTATAGGTTAAGTTAGGTGACTAGATAGGTGTATAGAAATAGCATGTAAGATTAGATTAGAGAGTAGATATTTAAATTCTAGAAACCTTGAATAGTTTTCCTAGAATTGAAATAGGGGGATTATGTAGTGGATTTAAAGGGTTAAATTTGGGGTAAACAATGCAATTTCAGACATCCTGTATAGAGTAAGGAACATAATATTTACGTACAAAATTTATTTAATTTATTTAATTTGGATTAACAAGGATTGACGTATTGTTATACTTAGGGATTAAAAAGTAATAAGTTCTTAAAGAAAATCAGTTTTATAAGCCAATAGAGATCATTAATTAATTTAATTTATTTTAATTCAATGGGTAATAACGTCAGAAAACGCATCAAAGCATGAAAAATCAATAATTCCAAGGCGAATAGCTTTCGTAACGAACAAACAGACATCTGTTATATAGAGTACTGTGAAATGTAAACTCCGAGAAGTGTTATTTTAAACGATCACTAATTGAGCACACCTGCATGTTGGAAAGGTCATCTTCTGCTTATTTGTGAACATAACAAGGCGAGCTTTAAGGAAAATATTGGTCAACCGTCAATGGTTTCGCATAAACGATTGCAAGAGTTTCTTAAAGAGCAGAAGGGATAAACAATCAATTATATGCTACAGAATGAGACAGGTATAAGAACGTTCGATTTCATAGAGCACGTACTCAGTCCACGTGGAGTCTATAAGACGCGGGCAGCAATATCGATTTTCTACAACGCAAGTAAAGGTTAGCACGCGACATCAAGTATGCATAAGACAAAAATATGGATATTACAGGCGGAGTTTTATGTCGTCATAGGACTATGTCATTGGTCGATATAGTTAGTTTTACAACGGATGAACACGCGACAGGTGGATGTGATAGTTTGAATGATATAGCGTGTTGACGAGGGAATATTTCTGGAAGTTTTAAGACGGTTATACAAAATTTGCGGAAATATTATTTTCGATTAGGTATCCGAGAGGAGGCACAGCTGAGTTAGCCAGGAAAGTTGCTGAAGAAATTAATTTGATGAAGCAGAATCCGTAAGAAAATTTTGTGAAAGTTTTATATTTTAAAATTAAATTTTTTAAAATGGCGATGTAAAAGGTTTTAGAAAGTAAGTTCCTGAGATTGACCCAAGATCCACAGCAATTTATGGCGACCCGAACGTGAGGCAAGAGCTCCAAATAGAATTGTAGCATTTTATTCCAGGAAACTGGCGATCTGAAGAGAGAGTCTGTTGTTTTTATAAATGTAAGATTATTTTTGTGTGTGTGGTGGGAGTGATTTAAACGTATGCAGAGAAAGGAGTGGTTAAGAAGTCAAAGAGTGGAAATTGGAAGTGACGATAGTGCCTTATTTGACAAAACAAGAAAAATGGAGGAAGCTGGAGGTAGTAGGGATCAGTCGAGAACGGAATCGGGAGAAGCTGGAAATGAATTAATTTTGAGAATGCTAGAGAAGATGAGTGTCGAATCGAATCGAAAATTTGAACAATTAAGCCAGGAATTAGGGGATAAAATAGAAAAATCAACCAAAGAATTTTCTGAATTCAAAAATAGCTTGACGGTGAAAATGGGGGAAGTTGAAAATCGGGTAGGTAAAAATGAACGTGATATTAGAGGTTTAAGTCAGGAAATGGGACAATTAAGGACAGAAGTAAGGATTTTCTGTGAGGATGAGATTAATGCTACAATGACTGAGGTAACGGACTCGTATAAGGATCAGTTAGGTCGGGTAGAGAGAGAAGTGACAGGGATTAAACAAAATGTAGCAACTTTGATGGGGGATGGTCCAAGATTTGTAACAGGTAATATGTCGCTGGAGCAACAAATGAAATTTTATGGGGATAGTAGGGTAAACCCTCAAATATTCATTAATAACATTAGAGGTTTGATAAATTATTTATATGACAAACAGGCGAAACTGAATGTTGTGAAAGCTTTACTAAAAGACCATGCTGAAGCTTGGTACAATTTAATTGGACAAAAAATTGACACTTACACTGACTTTGAGGACAGGTTTCTGAAACATTACTGGAGTGACCACAGACAGGACCAGATGCGAGACGATCTGATCACAGGTAAACTTAAAGGGGAATTTTCAGGAAGTAGGGAGCAATATGCTATACAAAAGTATAGCATAGCTAAGCAACTTAATCCACCACTGACGGACAGACAGATATCTAAATACTTATGAAGACATTTTGAGGTTGAGGTGAAGCAACATGTAGCGTTGCAGAATATTGTGGAGAGGGAGATGTTTTTGGAGTACCTGCAAAGGTACGATGACGTTAATAGTGGACGACCTAGAGAAAGTAGCGAAAGACAAGTCAATGCAGTAAGATTTGAACGACGGGACAACTACGCAAGACGGGGGAATAATTTTTCATACCAGAGACAAAATTGGGAACCTCGACGGACGTTTCTCAGGAGCAACAGTGCAGGTAGGGGACCTGCACCTAGACCGGGACCAACGAGACAGAACAGTTCACTGGACATGAGGGGGACACCAACAACAAGCAGTGAAAGTAACAACACGGACAGAATACAAATGCAGGGCACATATGCAGAAGGGTTAGCAAGACCAGGACCAAGTAGGGAGACCAGACCTGCACAGGATTTTTAGAGCAGGACAAACCACTAGACATCACTGTGTACAAGTACGAACATCCTAGGGAATTTTAAAATAAAAGAAGTCGAACCAGAAATTATAGAAAAATTTTGTTTGCCCATAATTAATATTAAAATTTTTGAGAAAAATTTAGAAGCATTATTAGATTCAGGAGCTGAGGCGAGTTTAGTATCGGAGGAATTCGTCAATGAAATTAAAGATAAAGTGTGTGACAGGATAATGCCAAAAAAAGAAGTCACCTGGTTGCGCCGAATAAAAAGCGATTTACTGTTGTGAATAGTGTGGTTATTTTAAAAGTAGAGTTAGGCTCAGTTAGCTGTGAACAAGAATTTATAATTGTACCTGGTTTAAAGTTTAAAGGAATATTAGGGGTTGATTGTATGATGAAGTTAGGTGTTATAATTGATATGGAGAGGAATATAGTTAATATTGGGGACAGGATATTGCCCTGGAAGGCAAGTTACG
Source organism: Platerodrilus igneus (assembly GCA_036346225.1). Classification (NCBI taxonomy): domain Eukaryota; kingdom Metazoa; phylum Arthropoda; class Insecta; order Coleoptera; family Lycidae; genus Platerodrilus; species Platerodrilus igneus. Next base: position 2,843,134 of record JARFIW010000791.1, read on the forward strand.
AGGTCACAGAAGATGACATAGGGTTATGTATTAATAGTATAGAAGAAGATGAGGAAGAGGTGAAAGAGATCGACTCAGGTGAATATAAAGAGGAAAAGTTAGAAGAGGTACATTTGGTAGTCAACGAAGAGGTTGAACAAGTAGCGGTAAAGTCGAGTGCAACATTGTTAGGGTATAAGGAGTCAAATTTAATAAGAGTAGAGGCGAAAGCAGCATTAGATTACACACAAGAGTTAAAAGTAGGCATAAGCGAGTTAAGGGGCAAAGATAATTTTGGTAATTTGAATTTATAAGAATTTTATGGAGTGAATATTGTTCATGAAGGGTCTAGTAGAGATGAAAAGTTTTGTATAGAGGGAGAAGATGAAGATATTGAGGTAGTATCGTTTGGTTTGTCCGCAGAAAAGGGAATTATAATAAATGAGCAACAGACAAGTATAGGAACTGAAGAAGAAATATTTAAGAGTCAGGATAATAGGGATGATTTAATTTTATGTGAAGTAATAGGGATCATAAGTATAGAAATAAAAAAGAAAAAATAGAGATGAAATGTGTGAGGATTGTGAGAAGAAAGACATGGAGGATTAAGAAAATAGTCAGATTTAAATAAAGAGACATGTTAATTGACAAAAATATAGAGATAGGTGAATGGTAGTGTAGAAGTTGAATAGTTAGAGATAGAGATAGGTGTATATAGAAAAGTAGAAGTAGAAATAGGATAAATATGGTTAGGTGTATATAGAAAAGTAGAGATAGGAGTAGAATAGAGTAAAATTTAGATAGACAGGGATAGAAATAGGTGTATGTAGAAAAGTAGAAGTAGGTGTTTATAGATAAATAAAATTAGGTATAGGATAAATATGGGAGATAGTTAGACGTAGAGTTAAGTGTGTATAATTAGGATAAGGAATAGATAGTGATAGGAGGTACTTAAAGGGTCAATAAAGGACGAAAGTGTGAAATAAAAAAGAGTGAAATAAAAGGATAAAGAGTTAGTAATAGATAGAAATAGTTAGGTAAAAGGTAGCGGTAGGTGTGAATAGGTAATTAGAAATAAAGATAGGTGTAGATAGATAGAAATAAGTAGAGATAGGTATAGAAATAGATAGAAATAGCTAGATAAGTAGTGATAGGTTGGATAAATAGGTATAGGTTAAGTTAGGTGACTAGATAGGTGTATAGAAATAGCATGTAAGATTAGATTAGAGAGTAGATATTTAAATTCTAGAAACCTTGAATAGTTTTCCTAGAATTGAAATAGGGGGGATTATGTAGTGGATTTAAAGGGTTAAATTTGGGGTAAACAATGCAATTTCAGACATCCTGTATAGAGTAAGGAACATAATATTTACGTACAAAATTTATTTAATTTATTTAATTTGGATTAACAAGGATTGACGTATTGTTATACTTAGGGATTAAAAAGTAATAAGTTCTTAAAGAAAATCAGTTTTATAAGCCAATAGAGATCATTAATTAATTTAATTTATTTTAATTCAACGGGTAATAACGTCAGAAAACGCATCAGAGCATGAAAAATCAATAATCCCAAGGCGAAAAGCTTTCGTAACGAACAAACAGACATCTGTTATATAGAATACTGTGAAATGTAAACTCCGAGAAGTGTTATTTTAAAGGATCACTAATTGAGCACACCTGCATGTTGGAAAGGTCACCTTCTGCTTATTTGTGAACATAACAAGGCGAGCTTCAAGGGAAATATTGGTCAACCGTCAATGGTTTCGCATAAACGCTCGCAAGGGTTTCTTAAAGAGCAGAAGGGATAAACAATCAATTAAATGCTACAGAATGAGACAGGTATAAGAACGTTTGATTTCATAGAGCACGTACTCAGTCCACGTGAAGTCTATAAGACGCGGGCAGCAATATCGATTTTCTACAACGCAAGTAAAGGTTAGCACGCGACATCTTGTATGCATAAGACAGGAATAAAGATATTACAGGCGGAGTTTTATGTCGTCATAGGACTATGTCATTGGTCGATGTAGTTAGTTTTACAACGGATAAACACGCGACAGGTGGATGTGATAGTTTGAATGATATAGCGTGTTGACGAGGGAATATTTTTGGAAGTTTTAAGACGGTTATACAAAATTTGCGGAAATATTATTTTCGATTAGGTATCCGAGAGGAGGCACAGCTGAGCTAGCCAGGAAAGTTGCTGAAGAAATTAATTTGATGAAGCAGAATCCGGGTAAGAAAATTTTGTGAAGGTTTTATATTTTTGAAAATTAAATTTTTTGAAACTGGCGATGTTAAAACGTTTTTAGAAAGTAAGTTCCTGAGATTAACCCAAGATCCACGGCAATATATATATATATATATATATATATATATATATATATATATTTAAAAAAATTATTTTTAAATCAGCAATAATTTGGGGAAATTAAGATATATGTATATAAAAAGAGAATGTAAATATTATAGCTCAGTATTGTAAAATAGGAATAAGGCAGTATATAATTATAATATAGAATATAGGGTGCTAAGAAAAGATATAGATAGTTGCTAAGGAAATGGAGATAAATAAATATAATTATTGACGGTTCTAAAAAGTTTGGTTGAAAGTTCAAAAACTAACTAATAATAATTTATTGGTTTGAAAGGCAGAAGCACCATTATTGTATAATCCAACATTTCTATTAATTAATTTGTACATTTTGTAAAATTACTATCTAGAAGATACCTCATATGTTATATAGAATTTGTGTTGCAATATTAATTTGGAATAGATTGGTATTGACTTGGAAGGACGTGGTATTATTTATTATTATCATTGAAAAGACATAAAGCAGAATGAATAAACTTGTTCATAAAAAGTTTCTTAGTAAGTATAGTTGCTTATAAAAGAAAAGTAGGAACTGTAAGGGTAGAAAACTATTCAGTTTTAAAATTAACCTATAGCATCCTGACAATAGTTAATCGATTTGCAAAAAGGACATCGTTTGACAGATTTTGAAATAATTGTTAGGTGTCATAGAGGGAAAATTTTCGTACACAGCATTAAAGCTTGTTGAATTTTCAGGTATTCGGCAGCAGTATTTATCCCTATCACGTAGAACGACCGTGCTAGCCAAGGAATCTAAAGAGAATAAATTTTGTTTAAAAAGGGCGGTAATTATATAGACATAAGTTTTTTTAAAAATTTGTTGACATCTAAAAATTCAAAAGGATATTGTACTGCTAAAGAATTCCTCAATATCTATGCTTGTATCTAACTAATATTCACATACATATCAAAAAAAGCAAAAGTCATAAAATTGAGCCGCATATTAAAGATTAGAATCGCATTAACAATTTGAAGAGAGAGGGAAACTGACCCCCCTTTTAGCAGAGTCGTCAAGCAAGCTGAGATAATAGCCGCTGAGGAGACTGCAAACATAGTGTTCATTAAGCAGGGCATAATGTTCTAGAATCTAAAAAAAAAGAAAAACTTTTTTTTGATAAGGCGCACAACGCTACTTTAATTTGGAACAGGTTTCATTTTAAAGTAACGGCACATATACCATTGCACTATAACAAATATATATATATATATATATATATATATATATATATATGATATATGATATATATATGATACACATGATGAGGGGTCACAAGAGAGTATTGAAACCCAATGTTTACAAACAAATCCCACCAAGATATAAAAAAATCCGAAAAATTGAAATTTCTGAAAATTCAAGGTTACGCCCTGCATAATACAAGCTTAGTTTTTGCCAAGCAAAAAATACAAATCCGTGTCTATAAATAATTACTCTGTATAATATATGCATATTGTAAATACATAGCAATTAATGTGTAGTAGCGAATAACACAACTTAGTGTTTTTAAATGATATTTTCAAGCGTAAATACAATGCCGTTTATTATAACTTATTAATTATCATAAAAAAATACATTTTCCGTTGTTAAAGAACATTCGCTGTATTTAGCGTAAAGACCATATCGATCTTGTTAAAAACTAACGCCAAAATCTTAATTTTGTGTATTAAAAACCGTTTTGCCGTAAAAGCAAATATTTTCTATAAAAGCACCTCATTTGCATTAAAAAGTAACAAAAGTCTAAACCAATTAGCTAAATTGACTCTATATAACCTAAATTTAATTCTAAATACAACATGTTCTCGAAATTTTGAGAGGAATTGAGAGGAAATGCGTTATCTGTACTTGGAAGTACGTAAATACATAATTAACAGATAAACATTTCCAAGGAACACTAAAAACCCATAGAAATAGTTTAACAGCCTTACTTATTAGTGAAAGAGAACGCGGGCTATTAACCTTATATTGTTAAAGAAAGACGAGGCAGCGAGCGATACCTATAAATCAACCGCGCTAATGAGATAATAAAATAAGGAATTCCCAGAAACTTACGTCAAAGAGGCGTGTAACCTTTGGAATAGAATTCTGTATATATTCCTACATTCTAGAAAAGAGATAATTGTTTTATATAAACGGGAACTTTGATTAAAGGGATTCATTCATAAATTCGATGACAAAAATGTTACTTTGAGAAGGGACTGTTTTAAAGTCTGCAATTCGCATACTATAATTAATAATTACCATGTAACAGTGAATAAAGAAGTAAAATTTAAACGTAACCTGCGTAAATATGAAAATTGGTAAATACGATTATTTGACTTTGTAATATACCATGAAGATGGGAAATGCTTCGATATAAAAAGCTATTTAAAATTTTATTGAATCGTTAAACCGATGGTGCACATTGGTTTCTAAATCGAGATTTAAATAATATGCATGATTTTGTAAACTGGGTTTTTGTCGTCAAATTAAGAATGGACGCGGAAGATATTTAATACTGTTGATTGCGAATTGAATAACAGCTTTGGAGATTTTTGCAAATATTAGTTTTAAAGTATTGATTGTACCTGATATTTGAGTATATGCCATTTTACTTCAAAATAGAAAAAGGCTTAATTATATAATATTCTTTTATGTAAGGATTTTTTACCAGGAAAGTTTGTGATCACAGTTAGAAACAATCTGCCTTTTTTTTATAGACCCTCTGTCAAAGATTTTTTTGGCCAAAACAAACCTTACAAGCGTGGGAATAAAAAAAAACAGGTAAATTATCCACATGAAAAGAGATATAGTTCTTTAAATTTAAACCTACAATTAATAGAGGAACATTTTTGATAGTTAAGTATTTGTTAGGAATAAGATTATGTTTGAAAGAAACTATGCTAAATGTTCTATATTCTTTTGTATAAGAGAAAATATTTTTGACTGTATAGATGCTTTATGATATTGCTGTGTTTGATTGCATTTTGTGAAGTCCAGTATGTCCGTTGAGCTAGCCAGGCAAAGTAAAGTTAGAAAGAAGGGTAAGTTAATAATTTCAAACTTTACAATTTGCTGGATCTGTATCACAGTACACTTTTAGCGACGCACCAATGCAGCCGTTATCACAGCAGTATATATATATATATATACATATATACATATACACACATATGCCATATTGACGTGATAATGAGGTCACGAGAGGTTATTGAAACACAAATTCTATGAAAAATCTCCATCCAAAGAAAAAAAAATGGGAAAAACTAAAATTTCTCAATATTTAACTCCTCTATCTCTTTCATTATCACATAAAAGGAAGACATTATTGATTATGTATTTAAATCCCGTGCATTGCATTTATTGGAAAATGTGAAAAAATACCTTAAACGTGTTTCATTTTAAAATAAATATACACAAGCCATTCATTTATCGATAATTACTTTGTAAAAACTAAAAAAGATAAGTTAGATATTAAGTTACCTTCTTTAGCAGATGCATCCGTACCCATTTAGAATGCAAATCAATCATTAAGAAAGCAATTGTGAAGCTTAATTAATTATGTAATCAATTTTCCGTGTATAAGATATTCGCTAAAACATGCTTTATTTCAACCGTGTGTATAGAAAAATTACTTTTGAGAGATATCTTATGCAAATGATTATTCTATACTTAGTAAACATGTGTTTTATTTTAAGATATACGCGTTATTTATTGAAAACGGAATGCGTAGCATTACTGAATGGTAAATTGCATTTACAATCATTAAGAATGCAATTGTGAGCTTTAATTACCTATGTAATTGACTTCGGTGTGTAGATACACCAAACATAAAATATTCATTTTGTTAAAAATATTGCCTTATGCCAGAATCTTTGACATTAATAAGTAAATGCGTCACTTTACTAAAAATGGCACTAAAAGCTAGTAAAAGCTAATTATTTCTCGTAAATGAATAAACGAGCCAATTCAAGGAATTTGCGACTGTTAAAAAAGTCATTAATGGATAAGATAACGCCGTTGAACGGCATTAAGTATTACAGAGACAAGGAAAAAGCGCCTGTTAACTTAGTGCATTAGAAAAGAATAGACGACGCTTTGGGGTGGACATAAATCACAACAAACCACGATAGCTTGACACTAATTAGCTCATTAAAATCGCGAAGTCGACGGAATTCTTACATCAGTCGCGAGTAATTTTCGAGAATACACTAAAATCGATTGGAAGAAAATGATGCAGTTAAAATTTCTGTATATAAACAGGAACTAAATTAGAACGATTGATTCATATAAGTTCCGACATACCTTCAGTATTCGATATTTAGTATTAATTCTTTTTGCGGCTTTAAATATGTAAGAGTTACATGTTTTAAATTACTTACGACATGAAACTTATACGTTTTGAGTAATTGGAAATTTATTTTATGGATGTTATCAAACATAATTATTTGATGAAGTATAAGGTAGATTCATTATAATAATATGGATAATCAATTTACAATAAATGGACTTTTTAACGTCAATTTCAGATGGAAACATGAAGTATTTAATGTCGTTTATTATGACCGAAATGAGATTTAGGTAAGTGCCATTTGGCATTACAAGTATAAATTAAGGTTTTTTGTTTGTAACTGATAAGAATGTTTAAATATTTGCAACTTAAATTGGAACAAGTTCTCTCAATTTTATTATTTGTGAACGAGATAATTACCAGGAAATTTTAAGGCCAGAGTTTGGGGTATTTCGACTTTTACTATATTATCTGTGCAACGTCATTGGCCAGTCACACTCACAAACGGGGTAATAAAGGATCAACAAATTATCCACATACAAATTAAAGATTAGATATGGCTTAATTTAATAAATAAATAACTTTTAGGAATAGTTTTCTGTATGAGGTTAAGCTGTAAATGTAAGAGATTCTCTTGCATGAAAGAAAAATGCTTTTAAATGCATAGATGTTTCTTGAGATTCCTGTGTTTTATTTCAATTTCGTAAATTTCACAGAATAATTTCTGTTGAGCTAGCGAGGCTGAGGTAAGACACTGTGTAACGTTTTTTTTTTCTAGTTACACCTCGTTCTTTAAAATAAAAATAAAACAGCTATAATTTAAAGTATTTAATTTGTGAATTACCGTCCAATAGAAATTAATATATAAAATTCATAATAACACATAGATTCTTTTACGTTTATGCTCTAAAGTTCGTTACTAAGCTCTGTCAAGTTGTCAATTTGGGCACTTCATTATCAGCGTTCGAACGGGCAGACTGCTCTACAGAATAAGTGAAGTCCCGATGGCCGTGTGTAAGCACGTGGCTTCTAACAAAGTTAGAAAAAAGTAAATAATTGATAAATTCTTGGTGTCTGGAGGTCGAGTCTAACAGCGGTTGCGTGAGCATGATTTTCGATAAGCTTCGCTCCGAGCAGTTCAGTTGATCCCTACAGGCCTAAGAAGATGGACGCCTCTTTTGACATCATTAATACAGTTGGTATATATTAATTAAATAGATTATACTAATATTTTTCATCTTAGTGCAATATCTCCGATAGTAACTTAAGACAATTTCTTAAGGCAATATTTTAAAGCAAGAATATATGGTTACGCCCTATTTAATATAAAATGCAGTAACGTTAAAGGTGATTTCACATGTGTTCCGTATATTTCAACTTTACCAATAAATAACATCAAATAAGGATATTATGGTTGATTGTGGTATATAATCGTTGTATTCTGAAGATCTTTGATACTTATGGAAATTTCCGACAGCTGAGGTTAAGGTCCAGTATTTTTCGTTCAGAGCAGTTTTGTAGCACGTGAGTGTTCTTTAGGATTTAATAACTTTGAACATACAGTAAATTACTATAAATTATCTAACATTAAATATTTGAGTAACGTAAAATAGAAAATAGTTTTTGAGGAATTAGCGAATTAAATAATATGTCGATTGCTTGTCAGAATGTTTGCACATGTACGCAAATAGTATATTTCATAAAGTTATGAATGATATCTTATGTCAGATAAAAAAAAACAGATTCAGTTGTCCTATCTAGATGTCATATGCTGTCTTAATTTAATTTAAAAATATGTTTAAAGATTTTGAGGTCATGAACTTGCATTTTTCATCGACATATGAAATTTGCGTACTTATTGTTGAATAAAAATAAATTAGAATAATTACATTCTACAATATCAGCACCTTGATAATTAAATGTTATTGTGAAGATCAAGGAAGTACTTCGTTGATTGAAAGAAATTTATGTATTATAAGTAACTTAGAAATTCCACGTCAATCTAATTAAATTTTATAGAAAAGATCCATTCAGAGATCTTCTTAATTCTGAATGCAAAACTTCACTAGTCTATTTCTGTTCTAGAAAATTATTATGAGAAAATTTTATAAAGATACAAACTTAAATATTGTAGTTATATATATATTCAGAAATTTACCCAAATAGAGTCTATTTTGTTTTTGAATGACTTTTTATTATTTAAAATTCAAAAAAAAATTGCAAGTCATCCCGGATTAGAAATTGTGTGTAATGAAAACAAATTCCTTCAGTATATATTTTAGAAGCCTAAATTCTATTATTTTATTTTTGGCAAATATTTTTGAGGACATAAATGGTATCCATGTTGTACTTTTGTTTGTTCACAGGTAAAGCCGAGACATCTGTATGACATCTGGTGTTTGAGGTCTTGGTAAGTGTGTCCTAAAGAGTGAAATTCAGGTTTTATGGCTGTGTTAGTGGTGTTAAGATAAGGTTTCCGCATTCCCCTTATACAAGCACAGTTAATTTTTGTTGGTTATTGTATTGAAAAATACGGTGGCGCTCATTAAATATATTTTTGATCTTTTATCAACCCATGACCCAAGCTCATGATCTACCCAGAGCTAACACTCGACTAGCCGTTTATGTCTTAAGAGTTTTTCTTTATCTCAAGCCATTCTCCATCCAACATTACCTTGGGCTTACATTAATAAGAAGAAATTCTCGACTTTGTGATATCAGGTTAAGGTTTAGGAAATTTGGGGGTGTAATTTTTTTTAGCTGATAGTCACGAGGATAAAGTTAATAATGAATTATAAAGATAGAAACAATTTATAATACATTTCAACTGTAAGATAGTAATTTCATATTTTCTGTTACATTTAATAAATACAATTTGCTGTACCTAAGCTACAGCCTTAATATGTGGTTCACAACTCATAGGCCTACCACAGCAAGATTAGTGGCGAAAAGAAAAGTTTCCCTATATTTATTTTTTCATCCTATGTAAACATAAGCGTATTTCATTAGCACATAAAACAGAAAACCCAATTTTAAATTAATTTATTTCAACCGTGTCTATAAATAATTGCTTAAAATCAGTTTCATTTTAAGGTATAAATACAAAAGCCATTTATTTTCATTGCATAAAATATCAATTTAATGCATTCACGTTAAAACAAAGCACATTTACGTGTGTAGACATTTTTGCAGACTGAAAATGAGTTGCATACACTTTTTTAAATATTATTCATATTTTTCGTGTGTAAAATATTCGCTAGAACATCTTAGTGTATTAATAGAGCATACGAAACACTCATTTAAATACTAGATAATTTTAAAACCAAACATAAAATATTCATTCTCGCAAAAAAAACACTTTACGAGTTTTAATAAAACCTATTTATTCCAGAAGGTTCGAATGCCTAAGTTATTTAATAAGAAAATACATCATTTTATTAGAAATGTACTAAAAGCCAATTATTAGTATCAAGAATAAACACTCCAATTCAAGGAACACACGTTTATTAAAAAGTTATAAAAGATAAGGTAAGCAAGTTCAATAGCTCTACGCGATACAATAAGAATCTTTTATTAGCAAAAAATAGACGAGGCTTACGAGAACCATTAATCACACCGACCGTACTCAATTAGCTTATGAAAACGCGAAATCGGCGTATAGATACATCGCCTAGGGTGTGTCATGGCTTCGAAATAGAGCCAGAAGAGTCGAGTGTTTGACGTGTTGAGTTAATTTTTATATATAAAGAGGAAGTCATTCAGATTTGATTCGTTTTTTAACGATATCGAACATGTTAGTTTTGAGTATATATTAATTCAGTAAAATTTAGTCATTCTCTCTAACGCCAAATAACATGTATGATTCAAGCAAAGCTTCATGCTTTTAATTATTATATGATATAAAGCATAGACATTTCCAGTAGTTTGAATTCTATTTATCGGCGTTTCACAAGTAACATAGAGGTTACCGAACGTAACTATTTGATGAAGTATAAGGAAGATTTATCACAATAATATGAATAATTATGGTAGAAGATCACAACTGATGATTTTAATCAATTAACAATAAGTGCACTTTTGTTAACTGGCATTTTAACGTCAAATGGAGATATGAAATGGAACTAGGAAGCATTTACTGTCATTAATTTAAATATTAGTAAAATAAGCTAGAGTTGGTTCTTAATTTAATTTGATATGATGATAATTTCCAGCAAATTTCGAGGTCACAGTTTGAAGCAGTTTGACTTTATTAAATTGTCTGTGCAGCGTCAATAGCTAGTTACAGACATCCTGGGGAAGCAAAAAGGATAAGAAATTATCCCAAGAACTATAAAGATAATTTTTGCAAATCACAGAGAAGAGGTTTGGGTTCTGTAATTGTTGACAAGGATATAGGTGATGATTGATAAAACGAAGTCAATTAATTTTATATAATGAACAGAAATATTATTAAAATTTTTGAAATTCTTTAACTACACCCTTCAATCAATCAATATCATATGTATCATTTATCCCAAAATTTATATACTTTGAATTCAATCTAAAGTCACCAACAACTACACCCTCTTTACAAAAAAATCTGGAACGTTCTAGACCTCTTTATATTACGTAAGTCTAACGTATGCAAATGTTTGTTGTTGACTTCATTACAAGTTTTATATAAATTGAATAAATTCAGTATTAAAATCTAAATTGAAAAATATCTTAAAATAAAATAGATCTGATCTGAGATATGTTGTTCGTGTTGTGGATCAACACCCTTTATTGTCTTCAATTGTCTACCAATGCTCTGCTTTGTTGAACCAATATTTGAGTACAGTTACCCCTTGTTTTCCAAAAATTGCCTCGTTGTGCTTTATTTTATATTAGTCTGCAAATGTTTGCATTTCTTCTCTTAAATACCTTCGACGCAGCTTAGAATTGTATCAGAATCGTACCAAAATTTAATTGGAATTGTCCCCTTTGAATCCACTTGAGAATCCACTTAGAATTAGTACCAGAAATTTGAAATATTATTGTCGTCAACGACTTGAAGTATTATGGTTGACACAGACTTGAATTATCGTCAACGCAAACTAGAAGTATCCAGACTTGAATTGTTTAGACTTGAAATATTATTGTCGACTCAGATTTGAAATATCTTCAACGCAGACTTGAATTATTATTGTCGACACATACTTGAATTGTCCAGACTTGAATTACTATTGTCGACACATACTTAAATTGTCCAGACTTGAAATGTCCAGACTCGAAGTGTCCAGACTTGAAGCTCTATTATTATAAATATTTAATTTAAATTAATTTCCTAATTCTACTCACGTTTTCTATAAAAAAAAAACGGCAAAAACTCTTCGTAATTGTTGCACGATTTTCACCGTAACATACACTTGATATTCTCTTATACTTTATTTAAATTACGCGTGGATTTGTGGTTAACAGTGACGCAGCTTCGACGTGCATTAGTTGTAGACTGACCCGTCTTATCACAGAATGGGTGTCAAATAGCATTTTCCCACTACATGTGAGTTGGGTTTTCAAGCAGTTTTGGAGATTATCTCAACCAACCAGGCCCCGTTTTCAACATTCCCTGCATTTTGAAGTGGTTTCTGATGTAATTAATTCGGATTTCCACGTAATAGTGTTTATGCTATTGATACATTATTATTTGTTATTCGTTATCTTTGCCATACGTTGTTTTGTGTAGATATCGCCTTTTGGATAATTGTATAAAATAAATGATGTAATTTTATTGCTGTTTTCGTTCATGTATTTGTGCATCTTGAACCTGCGTTTTTTTATCAAAGCGTTTATTGTTTTCGCGTAATTGCATAAAGCTTTGTTAGGTTTTATCTCTTATCTTCGTATTTGTTTTATAACTAATTAGACACTTCTCAATTACATGTACGGTCATTTCTTCTGAATACGCGTTCTATTGTTGAAAGATATGCTCATTGGCATTACTTAAAATTAATAACGGTCTATATACAGAGTGTTAAATGCTTGCTATTTACATAATGTATGAATTATCTATTTTTCTGCTAAATACGCGTTCTATTGTTGTAAGATATGCTTACTTGCATCGTTTAAAGTTAATTACGGTCTATATACAGGGTGTTAAATGCTTGCTATTGTGATGTATTTTATTAATTTAGTAAAATCAAGTAGCCAGTAAATGGAAAGTCGGTTTGAAAATCAAAACTTCTTTGGAATAAACATGGACATTAGGATTAAGAAATTTTATTTGTAAATAGAGTAGGTAGGTTACATATTATGTCAAAATTAAAAATAAAAAAGAAGATAGATCGGTATGTAACCAAGGAAACGAGGACAGTCGATAAATAGAATTTGAATGGTGAAGTACATATAAGGACAAGTCCGATTAATTAATTATAAAAAAGACATGTTTAAGAAATGAATCGTATTAGTATGTAATAGGAGTATAATGATAGAAGAATATGTGTTGCCCATAAGTAGAATAATAAGATTTATAAACCAGGACCATTTTGTAAAAGAACTATCAAACGTGATTGTGAATTATGAAAACAAGTTATAATACTACCGAGTTATGTTACCAGGGTGTCGTTTCTGTATTTAAGAAGAAATAGAGGAGTTACATAAAGAAAGTTATTTTATTCATAAAATAAGTTTGGATGTTAACGAATATAGGTATGCCCAAGAAAAGAACAAAATAAATTCAGAAGAAACACCACTATCAAATCCATAACACAAAACGATCGAGGAAAAGGAAATTCTAGAACAAATTTACCATACTGTTATCAAGGAAAGTAAAATGTCATTTATTATAGCGCTTGTAAAGATTAGAGTAGTAGCAGATTTATCAATTTTGACACTTATAATATCTTTAATGATCGAATATCTATTTACATATTTCTCGACAAAATTAAGCAAAGTAATAGTTAAAATATCAGGGAACCGAATTTTCAAAATTAATGCCTTTTGAATATTTCAGAGAGAACTACTGACATCGGGTGTTACGACAGTATATGAAATTTAAGACCGAAAGAAATAGAAACAACGCAGAGAAATTTAAATAAGACTCAGGAGATACAGGACCACAAGTAGTGAGTACGTTAATAAGATAGTATTAGCTGCTATATCACTAATGATATTTAAAATCAAAATCATAATTAATATCCTAAATTTGACAAGTGTCATTTTGACATTAGAGTTTATAATAGAAATTTTATCCTGATCGCCTTTAATTAGAACATTTTACCATACTAAATTTGTATAATAAATATAAATTTGCGAACCCAACCGGAGATAAGAGTAGAGCTGGCCGAGATAGATTAAGGGGTTTTAGAAAAGAATAGAGGTTGACATATAATATTTGGGTTGATACAAGGTGTACGGGCAGAGATACACCACAAAAATAAAAGTATCAGCACACTATTTACATAATGTATGAATTACCTATTTTTCTGCTAAATAAATGCAGTTTTCTGATTCCTATTGCTATCTATTGTTACTAGACGACCCTTACTACTCAATACACCCCTAAACAACCTCTTATCACAGCATTATATATATATATATATATATATATATATGTTGATGTGATTAGGGTTCATGTAAAAGTCATTGAGCACTATTCTGAGAATAAAATTTTTTTTGTAATTACTCATTTTTAGAGTAGAAGCTCTCAGTATTGGAAGAACACTTTGTATATTATACGCTGAATGCAAAACCTTTTGATTTACAAGTTTTATTTATGTTTCATAATTTAGAGGTATCTATAAATATTCCACGAGTAAAATATATTTTTAAAGATGCTCTTCATCATGAAAAGTTACTCGATTATAAAACATTATGCTAAAAAGAATTTTAGTTCAATTTTATAACAAGATCAAAACGTATCCAATTCTATTTCATTTTTCATCGAAAATCATCTATAATAATGCAAATCGTTTTTCTGATGAAGAACATGTACTTTAAATTAAAGAACGTACTATATTTCTCCGAGAAAGATGTAGGTTGTTCATAATAGCAGATAACAAATTCAAATGTTTATTCAACAATTACTTAAACTAACAGATCAAGACACAATGAAAATAAAATGAGCGAGTGATGGCTATTAATCTTAAACATAACAGCTAATCCGTATATAATGTACTAATTAACGATAGCGTGAGACATGAAGTGTCACTTTGGAGAAAATTACATCATTCACATGAATGAAAACATAAGGAAGCACTCAGATGTTTATAGATCTGATGGCGTTGCAATATTTTATACTATATAATGAATTAAAGAATGCAATCAGAGATCAGTGTATTTTACTTCCTGTTAAAGATCTCAGTCAGTAGTTAATAATGAGTTTTAAAAGTATAAGGTTGAAAGCTGATTTTTGATATGACTTTAGAAGTAAATAATGGAACTGGTTTTTGAATAAACAATGATGATTTCCTGCTAGATAGATTTAAATGTTAATGTAAGAACATTGCTTATGCATTTTCAAGCATTTAATGGTAAAATAATCTTAAAAAAATTTAACGATACTGATATTAGATTTGTAAGGCATGCATGAAGTATAATTGCATTTAATAATTTGGACATCGATTCAAGTTTACGACCTAAAAAAAGGCAAATCAGCATAATTTAACGATAAATGTTTTTAAAATCTTTAAAAGACATTCCTTTTTAAGATAAGTACGTTAGATTACATAAGAATTTGGTGTGTGTTAACTTTTTTTCTCTTTATTTTAAGGGCGTTCATATTTCAGTAAGTTTGGCAATTATAAAAAGATTTATTGAACATAACTGATCACTACGTTTGAAATGGTTATAAGAGAAGTATTAAAAATTATCCGTTGCAATTTCTATAAATTTGTTTATAGTATGATAAGAAGGGATTGTTGAATGGAAATACTAATTAGAAAGAGAGCTTTTGTATGGACTCTATTTTTAGTTTAAGCAAGTGATTATCCAGCTGTTATAAAATTTTTTTGATCTTAAGATATTCTGACAATATTGGACTCTTCAGATTGTAATGTTTGTATGTAAATATTTTTTGAGGATATTGTCTGTTAAAAAAAAGATGTATATGGATGTAGCAATTGTTATCTGAAAGATTGTTTGTTAAGGAATATTTGACGTTATTATCAGTTTGATGTTTAATTCACGTCGCTTAATTTAAACGAAGCTAGTAAAGTAATTTGGGCAACACTTCTAATTCAACATCAGTTACTGTTCACAACACTTTTTTCCGGGCATCTTTGCACTTTTATCGACGCCCAACCTGGGGCGCTTTAGTCTACAGCTATATTATATATATATATATATATATATATATATAATATATATATATATATCATATATATATACATATATATATATACATATATATATATATATATATATATATATATATATATATATATATATATCAGGTTATCATAAAGTAAGGGATATATTTTAAATTATGATAACTTTTTAACAAATTAAGTTAATAACAAGAAATTTTATTTTATTTAGTATGCCCAAAACAGGTTACGGCAATTGCTCAATATGACCTCCATTTTGTTGTTGTAAGATCACCATCCTTACCTCCAAATTGTACACAGCATTTCGTAACATTTCTGGTTGAATTGTACCAATTTGCTCCGTAATACTGTCTTTTAATTCTAGTAGCGTAGTTGGTCGTCTTCTAAACACTAAACTTTTTAAATAACCCCACAGCCAGTAATCCGCTGGGTTTAGATCAGGTGATCTTGGTGGCCATGAAATTACGAAATGTCTGCTTAACACGCGATCTTGAAAAACGTTGGTTAACAATTCTTTGACTGATCGAAAAATGTGCGGGGGTGCTCCATCCTGCATAAAAATGATGTTTTCAATTCCGTAGTGCTCGTTTTGCAGCTGTGGAATAACATAATTTTGTAACATTTGCAAGTATCGTTCACCATTTACAGTTACAGATACGGCTTGTCCATTCTGCATTTCCTCGTAAAAATACGGACCAATAATAAAATCAGCTGTAAAACCGCACCAAACGGTGACTTTCTTGTCATGAAGACCTTTTGAACGATTTGTTGCGGATTTTCTGCAGACCAGATTCTACAGTTTTGAGTATTGACTCCACCATTCAGAGTAAAATGTGCCTCATCTGTCCATAAAATACGGGATAACCATTCGGGTTCAATTTCCATCTGAGCCATTACTCGCAAAGAAAAATCGTACCTAGTAGCCAAATCTGCGTCCTTTAATTCAAACAGCATTTTCAGTTTATATGGATACATGTTTAGAATTTTGCGTAAAATTTTCCAAACCGTGGTATACGGCATTTGCAATCGCTTGGATATCGCATTTGCACTGCTGATTGCGAGTGAATTGCTTCTGGCTATGTCTTGATTTTCATGAAGACCTCTGCAACTTGGACATCACTAATTAATGGTCTTCCTGATCTTGATAAGTCAGTTACAGACCCTGTTCTTTCAAATTTTTGTATCAAATTGCGGTACGCTTTCATTCGACAGGGTCCCGCTCTCAAACCCATTCTCGTGCGAAATCTTCGTAATCCAGCGGTGTAATTTCTGCCGGATTCATAATAGCACTGAACTAAACCAATTCTTGTTTGTAAATCCATGTTATTACAGTTGAGTCGTTTGAACTCAACGTTTACTTGAGTTTTAATTTCAAAATAAAACTTCAAATTGAATAATTTCGTTTTGACACTAGTGTCAACAATTGTTATGACAACGCTTTTGTTTCTCATAGATACGGTAAAATCCCATTCATTAAGCAACTAGATTTCGTTTATTTTATGTTACTAACTTAATTTATTAAAAAGTTGTAATGATTTAAAATATATCCCTTACTTTATGATAACCTAGTATAATATATTAGTCAGTAAGATGAAATTATAACTTGAACTTTTATGCAAAACTTAAATGAAAAGATAGCGTAGAGCAAATATCAAAATATATAGTATAAATGAACCATATTTAATTTCAAAATTTCGCGTTTTTTATGACCAATGTGTGAAATTTCAGATCGATTCCGCAATAACATCGAATTAATTTTACATAAAACTCAATTTAAAGTAAGAGCTAAACACGTTGTCAACAAACGCCGTTTATACAAAAGACCGCAATCACGGATTTCATTTTCGCTACCATTGTGTTATACATCTCATCCTCTTAGAACTTTGTTTTGTGTCCTATCAAAAGTAACCTCTTCATCCGATTACATTCTTGGGAATTGTACATACAATTGAGAATCTGGGTTTTATATATTATACGTATACTCGAAATAACCAATCTTAATAACTGATTCTCTTGGTAATACGCTACTAGGAATATATCTAAGTTTTTATTTGAAACTTTAAATCTTTTTAGGTATTCACCGGGATTTTTTCGAACGTCATTGTCGAATCTAAAATTACCGCCATCAAATCACTAAAATATTCAAAAAAATCTAGATTTGTCAAACATATTTTCGGCCAAATAATTTCATTCGCCAGTTTCAAAGTCTAAGTACAATTTCATCTTCATACTTCATCATCCTGAAGACGCCACACAGAATCAG
Organism: Platerodrilus igneus; assembly: GCA_036346225.1. Classification (NCBI taxonomy): domain Eukaryota; kingdom Metazoa; phylum Arthropoda; class Insecta; order Coleoptera; family Lycidae; genus Platerodrilus; species Platerodrilus igneus. Next base: position 2,861,299 of record JARFIW010000791.1, read on the forward strand.
GAATGATAATCAATTAAAAATTAAAATCATTTTATGCCATTAATAATCACATAGATTTAATTTTAATAAGGTGCGTTAATTTACATTTAGAGTAAGTAGTACAATAAGAGATTTATGGTACGAAAACTCACCTATTAAAAAATTTCATTATTGTAATAAAGTACGATAAAAAGTTGTCAGAGCTTGAATAAGCTGAACTGCCAATCCGTACAGTTATAATAAATACCTGCATAGAGTTTACATAAATATAGAGATGTATTAAAATTTTGGTGGATTTTAAGCAAAAAATTATGCGGAACCCACTTCAGGACACTAGACAAATTTGTAACGGGAAAAACATGGATATGACGATCTTTTTAGGTTGGAAGGTAGACAAAACGTATGAATTTCGTTTTGCCTAAAAACGCTTTGTAGATGTTAATAAGAGATGATTTTACCTTCTCAAACTAGCCCGCAGACGGAGGAAATGAAATAAGTGGCCGAAGTAAATGGAAAACTCCAGGAGAGCAAAGAGCAAATAGCTAGCTTGGGTTAAGCCCGCCCGGCTTGAGTGAGGAGGGGGGGGAGGTAAAAACAATAGTTTCCAAACTTCAAAAGGGAGAGGGCTCCACCTAATCAGAAATTGAAACCAATAAAGAGGGTTAGAGCCCCTTCTAAATGAAGAATAAAGCTTAACAGAAATTACTAAACTCTGCGTTTTAAAAGTTTTACATGAAATACATAAATTCTTGCTGAATACCAAGTACATAATTTTTTTATAAGGTTTGTAAATCCAAAACAAGCAAAACATACACTTGCTCCCACATCAAAGTGAATAAACGCAAAACATAAAAACTACTTTGAAACTGCTAACTCATTAATCTCAAACCACACCACTGTTACATATTGCTTGGTACTGCAAATTCATGAATGAATCTCCCCAATAGTATTTCGGTTTTATATATAAAAATCATCTAACTGCGCCATGATTCTAGATTTTACGCAATTTAATTCGAATCTTAGTCGCCTACATATTGTAATATTTTACAAGAATGTCGACATTTAACGACCAATTAGTATCAGACCACGTGATTTCAAGTATTACAAAGCATGCCTTTCGACCTTGTCCAACACACGGAGTTAATCTTTGCTTCGCACAGTATCTTATAGTAATGCAGATGACTGCAAAATGGATTTGATGGGTTTTAAATTGCCGCGCGAATTCCATGATTTAACGATTATTAATTTAATAACAATTAAAGCCTTTCCCAGGATTTAACGCATTAGTTTCTGAAAAATGAAGATTCTCGATTAATGTTATGGTTTGAAACTCTTAAAGTGAATTAAAATGTTACATTTATACACATATTTAATGAGGATTTGTTTGTACTTTGAAAATGCAAGTAGATATCGTTCTTGCGCGGATATTTTACACACGGGATAATTATTCTATACACGGCAATTGAAACGTGTTCTAATGCATGTTTTACACGCAAAATTATTTACTATATAAACAATTCAAGCTTGCAATATAGTTTTCAGAATAACTACATAATTAATTAAAACTTGCCATTACATTCCTGTGATGGCCTTTTTATTTATTTAGAAGGCGTATTTTTATAATATGCGAATAAATGGTTTAGATCTAAGTTATTTCTAGTACTTTTAAAGTTCATGCAACTTCTTTTCAGTGTGCACGGAATATTTCGCCTTGCTTTTATATCTACACACGGGAAATTTAATCACATAATTAATAAAAGCTTGTTCTTTTAACGACAATGAAGTACGATTGTATTATACAGGGGGTAACAATGAACATTCAGTTATTTTAATTTTTCCGGTTTCTTTTTCTCTGTTCATAGAATTTAGATTTCTATGACCTCCTATGACCTCCACGTCAATATCTATATATATATATATATATATATATATATATATATATATATATATATATATATATTGTAGTGGTTTTAAAGGGTTAAACGTAAATATAAACAAAGCAATTTCAAAACACCTTGTATAAAGGAAACAACCAAAATTTACGTGCGAGATTTATCTCATTTTATTGAAAGTATCAAGTATTACCATTATTTTATAATTAGGAATTAAGAATTTAATAGGTGCGTAAAGAAAATAAATTGCATAAGCTAATGGAAATAATTATTTAATTTAAATGAGTTAAATTCAAAGGAATATAACGTTTAAAACGCATAAGAGCTTGAAAAATCGATAATAGCAAGGTGGTGAAACGCTTTACTATATGAAATACTTTGAAAAGCGAAATCCTAGAAATGTTATTTAAAACGTCGGTTAATTTGAGCACATGCATGTTTTCTAAATGTCAACTTCTCCTTATTTTGTGTAGATAAATCCCAAGATTCTAGGTATATTGTACAAACGGTCGGATGTTTTTGCATTAAACGCTAATAAGGGGTTACATAAAGCACGTATACTAATCCACGTGGGGTTAGATAGCAGATGGACAGGAATATCGATTTCTACCACTCAAACAAAGTTAGAAGGAAACGTGGAATATGCATAGGAAAGAGACAGCGTTAATATAGGCGGGATTTTTAAAACGTCAATGCATAGGCTATTGGTCGATATCGTTAGTTGTACATCAGACAAACACGGGAATATTAAATGTTAATTTTTCAGAAAATATCGTAACGACGCGCTAAATTTCGGGGATTTTGAAATCGGTTGAACCCAAAATTTTAAGAAGTATTATTGTAAATGAAGGACTTTGCGTGAAATGCGGCCGAGAGGTGGCATCGGAAATTGTATAAATACTTTATGAAAATGAATAAAAGTCCCTTAGTATTTTGATCGCTTCAGACTACGTACTGAAGTTACCACGAGCTTGTAAGTATAAAAAATTATTTTAAATTAAATAGTACGGTGTTAGCCTCATAATTTGTACGCGGATAGTGCCGAGTCTAAATTTTATTGCGGTGTCACATATATTTTTTTAACAAGTTCGTGTAGTGACGTTATGTAACGTGAATTAATCTAAATTAAAATAAAAGAAGTGTAATTTTTGGATTTGGAATTGGATGTATCGTGTTTGAACAGCATTGCAGCACAACGTAGAGGGTGTTCAACTACTAATATCTGGAGGCGGTAGCAGAGCAGTGCCACGAAACAACTTAATGGCATCATCGTCAACGGAGAAGGGATCGTCAAGAAATTACAGGTAACGCTTTAGAATTTGTTGTTGTTGATAAACTATGAAGGTTATTGTGATGGGTGAGAGTGAACTATGATGGTATTTTACATTATTTGGAGTATTGAACATAACACGTATAATTAACTTTTATTATGGTATTTAAATAGAAATATAAAGGTGTATATAAAGCTGATTAACATTCCTCAGGAATTTAAATATTTTTTTTTGTTATGAGTACATGGGTCTTTGTTGTGTTTGTAATAAGAATATGCCAAGTAAAGAGCATACTTTAATCATAATTAACTGGGTTATCATGAGCTCACCATACTCCAGAGTTTCCTAATTGAAATTAATTATAAATAAAGAAAGAAAAATAAGGTATTATTCAGGGCCCATTTACTCAGGTTACATTCAATGTGTTTGATATTGCTAGTTAAAATTCTGGACTTTACAAAATAAAGTTTATTGAGGTGTAACTTGACCACTGGGATGTAAATAATTTTAAAGTTTTATTTGTAAATAGTGAAAAATAGATAATATATGATTGCTGTATTATTTTGTGGTTTTATTGAGAGTGTGCGTGAATGATAAAGAGTATGAGAGTGAATCTAGGTATACAAGAGGAGGCCTAACTGAGCTAGCCGGAAGCAGTTGAAGAAAGCAATTCAACCGAGGAAGCTGGAATCGGGGTAAGAAATATTATTTTCTTTGTTTTTGAATTTTATAACGATTTTGAAAAAATTAATAAAATTTCGAATGTATTTTTGTTGGTGAGGCTTTTACCCGAGATACACGGCAATCTTATGACGGCCCAACGTTGGGTCTCGAATGATTTTTAGCGAGTTCTAGAGATTAAGCCCCGACTTCCACGGCAATATATATATATATATATATATATATATATATATATACATATATATATATATATATATATATTATGATATTATAAAATGGTTTAAAAGATAGTTGTTAGTACTGAGGGTAAACACATTAATTTACCACTCCTATCAAGGTATTCTAAATTTAAAACACTACGATAAAATAAGGATTAATAAATAATTACTTGTTAAACTAAAATAAAATGTTATGTACTAGTGGTAAAGCGTTTGAGGTTTGAAAGAAGCATTTTGATTCACTGTTCTTCAATACAACGTGTATCTAATGTAATTCCAACTGAATGTGTTTCGGTTTTGTTGAAAATATTATGTGTGTAACTGTTTGAAGGATACTCTATTTCATTAATTAATTAATGTACCATAATACCTGTAAATATATGTATTTTAGCATGTTTAGTTATCATAAAGTGATGGTAAAATTTGTGGAATGTCAAGCAATGATAGGTTGTATAAGTGACACAAATATCTGTTCCAAAATAGTAATTAAGTACAAATAATGTTGAATCAATAAATGTACCTTTTAGATTTTTATAGATAGTAGGCAAGATGTAATTTTTAAAGAATATTTCCTAGGTGATAAGTTTTTATAATGTGGAGTTAATTTTTAAAATTGTGTAATATATAGATGTTTTGGCTTTGGATCTTGTAAATGATTTTTGAAAAATTAATTAATATATGTGTTTAAAATTTATCCCTTTTATTTGAGCGTGTAACTGGAGCAAGACCACAAAGAATTTGATGTTTGTGAAGAATAAGTGTATCATACAATAATTAATAAGGTTTTATACAACCAAGTAGAGTTACAGAAGAGTGACTCCGGTTAAAGCGAACAATAGGGTCATCTTTAGTGTAGGTGAAGAGTAGCCCCAGTGAGCTTTGGATATTTTTGCAGCGGGTTTCCAGTCGTATAGGATTACGTTTCATCATATGTGGTGAAGTATTGCAAGAGTTCCTATTAATAGAGCCGTATCTAAGTATACTGTTGCTGAATTATTAGTTTATTAGTTGTAAAACCTAAAAAAGAGTGAATTTAAGTAGAACATAAAACTAAAGCTTACTTTCAACAGGTATTGACCGCAAGCGTTTGCTAGACGATTTTGTTGTATCCTGTATCGAGGTCCATGTACAACTCAAGCACATTCAGAGGAATTGCAAGTATTTGAAGTTACCTTTATATATACATCATTTAAAGTTATTTGTTAGTAATTTGAATCTCAAACGTTTATCTAAATTATACATTTCTGATTATATTTATCAATCTTTGAAAATAACCACGCCATACGCGCACTACAAGAGGTTTTAACTAGACGACGCTTTATGCGCATGTGTTAAATGTACCTGTAAGAGGACAAAGAACCCACGTTCTCTTACAGAGTAAAATAGCTAGTGAGTTTCAAAAGCCGTGGCATAAATAAACCAAATTTTTTCCGTTATTAAATTTTACAAAACTACAAACGTTAGCATAGTATTTTTCAGCGTGGTTAAATATATGCATGTAAGTCAGGTTGCGGCACTATCAGGAAAGATTTTCCGCCGTTTCTAAATATTTAAAAGGTCGACACCACCTTTATGTGTGCAACCATTTATTCTTTAACTCTTATATTTTGAATTATATTTTTATCAGATTCTACATACACAATAATATATATATATATATATATATATATATATATATTATATATATATATGTATTAACAGTTTCAATATGAAATGAAAACCCAACTATTTATGTGAAGTTGAATTACCATTTCAAATTGAACTAGTAATTGAAAACCGCTAAAAGAACGGCTACAGCAGGATTTGAACCTGCGACCATTGATTTTCCATACAACGCTCTAACCAACTGAGCTATGCACCCAATTGTTTAGATGACGTTATAATTAATACTACTGAAGCTTGGCTCTTGTTACCGATTTTTAATTACGTCTTGCATTTTAAGGAAATTGATACTAGTTATAAACATAATTCATGCACTAATAACTTGATCATCCCATTTTGCAACGTTCGGACAACACAAAGATGTAATTATATTATTATTAATAGTGAAGAAGAATAATCCACATTGGAATGCAAGTGCATGTTTATTAATATATATTAACAGTTTTAAGATGAAATGAAAACTCAACTTTTTACGTAAACTTGAATTACCATTTCAAATCGAACTAGTAATTGAAAACCGCTAAAAGAACGACTACAGCAGGATTTGAACCTGCGACCATTGATTTTCCAAATCAACGCTCTAACCAACTGAGCTATGCAGCCAATTGTTTAGTTGGTGTTATAATTTATACTACTGAAGCTTTTTCTTGTTACCGATTTGTAATTACGTCTTGAATTTAAAGAAATTGATTCTAGTTATATACATAATTCATGTAATAATAACTTGATCATCCCATTTTGCAACGTTCGGACAACACAAAGATGTAATTATATTATTATTAATAGTGAAGAAGAATAATCCACATTGAGAATGCGAATGCATGTTTATTAATATACATTAACAGTTTTAAGATGAAATGAAAACCCAACTTTCTATGTAAAGCTGAATTACCATTTCAAATCGAACTTTTGCACAATCAACATTTGTCGAGAATATTGCAAAACTAACACCTGTAGTTGTTTATAGTGGTTATTAGGTTTAAGTACAATTATTTTTTTCATCATTAGGATTTCCATCCTGGAACTGATTGGATGCGTACCTCTATTGTTTCCTATTTTGAACCAATCTATACAATTTCTTGGAGATTCCCACAGCCTACATCTTCCACCATCTGTGTGTAATAATCCAATCTAGGTCTACATCTACTTCTTTTTTTTCCCATTTCTGCTTCCAATATATTCTGTACAACTCCCTCATACCTTAGTACGTGGCTCATTATTTTATCTCTCTTGCTTTTTATTGTTTTCCACATATTTTGTTTATGCCCTGCCATTTGTAGAATTCCTTTGTTCTTCACTTTGTCTGCAGTACTACATTTCTTGTCCGCTTCTCCTACTCTCCAAGTTCGACAGCCATACAGTGCTGTGCTCCACACATATGCTTTCAGCAATCTGTTCTGGCTTCTAAGTTTGTTGTCTTTTTTTGTTAAATGCAGCATGGCCCTGTGCTAATCTTTGTTTTATGTTTTTCTGCACTTTTCCCATGTTGCACTATTGCCTTTTAGGAAGCAGGAATCCATAGCCTTTTGTGAGTTTTCATTTTTTCTTAGTATTTTGTTTTTTGGCTTATTTTTCCTCCCTTACGTACCAGTACCTTAGTTTTAGTTTTGATCATTTTCATACTGTATCTCTCAGCTAGCACTTTTTCCATTTCATTAAGAGCTGTTTCTAACTCTTATTTGCCAGATGTTAACACCGCTATATCATCTGCAAATCTAAGCATATCGATCGTTGGTCCCTGCATAATAATTACAAATGTCTTTCTGCATTACGGAGTATTCAATATTCATTGTCTCTTCGATGTACAAGTTAAAAATTAATGGAGGTAGGATATACTTCCGTCTCATCCCATTCCTAGTATTTACTTCTCGACGTTCCTGCTCTAACTGTATTACAGCTATCCGCTCTTTGTATATGCTATGTACTATCCGTCTATCCCTATAACTCATTCCAATCTTTTCGAGTATTTCGAACACATTTCCTATTTTACATTGTCGAAAGTTTTTTCCAGATCTGCAAAACTTATATTCATGCTTTCACCTTTATTATTGTATTTTCCATTATCACCAACAGAGCAAAAATGACTTCTCGTATTCTCCTGTTTCGTTTAAACCCAAATTGATCTTCTTCTAGTATTTCTTTAATCCACTTTTCCATTCGTCTTTGTACAATCCTAGTTAATATTTATGACCTGTGTGCAATCTAACTTATAGTTCAAAAATTTTCACATTTATCCGCACCTCTCTTTTTTGATATAGTGATTATAATGTTACGTTTGAAATCTTTGAGTAACTTGCCTCTCTCGTACATGTAGATTTCAAGTTGCAAGTGACGTTCTGTTACTGCTTGTCCATCGACTTTTAGAGTTTGTGCTTGTATTTATCTATACCCAGGGTCTTATTATTTTTCAGACCCTTTTCTGCTCATTCACACTCATTTCTAAGTATAGAATATTCCAAATCACCTTTTTACATTATTGATTCCTGTTCTAGTGCTTCTAGTTCCTGTCCCGCATATAAATGCCTTATATATTCTTGCCAACTAACCACTTTTTCTGCATTTCCTATAATGATGTTTCCTACCTCGACCTAACATTTTTGCTATACCTTTTTGTATTCCTAAAATTCATTCTAATTAGTTTGTATGCTTTATCTGTCTTTGCTATTTCCATCTTAGTTTGTAGTTCTTTGCAATTTTTCTCAATCTATTATTCTTATCTTTCTTGCATTTGCGAATTATTTCCCATTTTATGACTTTGTATCTGTTTTCCTGTTTTTCGTCTGACCTGTTTTTGTATTCTTGCCTTTCTTCTATTAAGTTCAGAATATCCTTTGTCATTCATGGTTTTTTATTTTCTTTTTGTCTATACACCAGAACATCTCCGGCGGCCATGTCAAAGCTGGATTTAATGTTTTCCATTATTTCTACTACCCTGGTAACAGAAACTTTCCTGCTGTCCTTTTGCAATTTGCTTTACTTTTTTTCAAATCTTTTGTGGGTATCTTTATCTTTTAGTTTCTCAAAGTCAACGTTCTTAAAAAATTCTACTATTTATGAAATCAGAATATACAAGGTGCATCAGTATTAATTTTAACTGGTTACATAACCATTCGTCTTCAGAAATGTTTTACTTTTGTCATCAGGTTTTATTTTACGTTATCTTGAGATTTATACCACAAATAAACAATGTCAAGTAATTTCTGAAACGAAGCTAACAACATTAAGAGTAAGATCAAATCCAAACCTATGTACGACTTCAAACACTCTGAGTTTTGCTTCTGCAAATTGAATGTTTTTGAAATATTAATTAAAATAAAATTACATCTTGCTGGTTTCAGCCAACCAATTTGGGGTACACAAAGAGCCTACAAGTTACTCTTTTAATATTTATGATATATATTCAGTTATTAGTGCAAATTAAATGAATTCAATAAGTTATTCAAACGTGATTTAAAAGGTACTTTTTATTTTATTCGTTATTAAAACCTTTTCAATGAGCTGAAGTAAATATGGAATGAATATACCAGGATTTAAATGTATCTTTAAATGCATTGAGTAATTAAGCTGGTATTGTTTTCATATCAGACCATTTAAATGAAATTTGAAATCGATGTAATCGGTTAGTGGATTGTCGATGCTAGATTTATTAAACCAGTTTCAACGAAAATGTTAATTCAGACAACAAAAACAGCATTCAATTACAGCACCAGCCGTAACTATAATAAATCATTCGATAATACCTTTTTGTGTTGTCACGATAAAAGCCATTATTTCATTGTCTCTGAGCTTCATTTATTTGAAGGGGTGATAGGTTAGTAACACGTTCATCAATTCTAAATTAACGTGGTGTACAATATGCTTCCAGAGAATGATATCAACTCTGATCAACAACATTGCAGATTGCTTAGCTAGCTCTTCATTTTTAGATGATGTACATGCGTCACCATTTCTGAGCTGAACTTCAACTTTCGATAAAAAAGAATCCTATATTTCTACTAGCTTATGGATCTGTAAGTTGTGCATTTTTAGCATAGATAGAAATTATCTGCAGTTTTGACGATACCTCATACAGACAGAATATCAAATTTCAAGTTTGTTGTGTGCAAATATCCAATCAGAGCTAGCCTATAATAATATGTTGGTTTTTGAATGCGAAACACCTTTATATTTTAATGTGTATTTTCAAATATATGAAAAACTTTTTGGTTCTGAATAATTTCCACCATATCTTTGGATGGTTGAACAGATAAGTTTATACGGTTTAGATAGATCTTCAAGGAAAAACTGAATTAATCAACCGAAGGATGCATAAAGTAGAAGTTTCCTAGCCTACAAAAACTTAAATTATGATCTAGCCTTTTATTATTACACCTAGTGGTACGTCATTATAGACACGCCTTTACTGCCCTCCAAAGCCAGAAAACCTCAGGTGTCACAAATCGAATTTTAGAGGATTGCGGTTTTTCTGTTTCTTCGCTTCAAGTTCTCTACTGCTGGTGGTTTAGGCATTTTCTTTGGCAGTTTGGGTAACAGATATCTCTAAGCATGTGAAACATAGTTGTGTCAGGTTTTGCGTATTTGCAGTAATTTTTGTGTCAGGATACTTACAGTGTTGTACTCTAACAATGTGCCGGTTAAGGTATATGACTATGTTGGGCCAACGACCGTAAGTGCATACGTTTCAATACAAAATTGTCTACTAGTAAGATGTTTTGCAATTCTCGTATGTTTATACTCAAACTCATGCTTTGATGGTATTGTGATTTGTGAATGCAGTATTGTTTTGTTGGTCGGACTTATGTTCATATAAGCGCTTTTCGAGATCCTGTGCACTTTGTCCAATATAGATAAGTTCACAAATTTTTTGATATGATATTTTATATTTTGAGTGCATTGTTCGTTTTTTGAATCCGCATCTTTAAATTAAACAAAATTGTTATTTGTTGGATTGGTCTCTTTAGGTTACAGTAGGGTTGTGTTTTTTAAATGTACTTTGTAGCTTTTCAGACTCAATAACGCATATATTAATGGTATGTATTTTGTATTTTGTTTATTTTTGTTAAATTGACTGTTATTGTAGTATTCAATTGTATGTTTTTGAAAATGACATTTATTTCTATTTTTAGGATAACTTTAGCTTTATTTATGGCCTTTTTTGCCGTTCTGAATAAACCTACACCTTGAAGAAGTACTAGAATAGGTAGAAGGGATTGCGTGTTATAGTGAGTTAAAGAGCCGAAGCAAGCTACTGGGGTCGTTAGTGAAGAACCGGACTAAGACAAGTCCCCGTACGAGGAAAGCAGGTCTCTCGGTTCTTAGAGTGGAAAAAATCAGAGGGGTCAGTTTGGTAATCTAGGGCACACAATTGCGATGTCGAAGGCAACAGGAAACTACTACATTGCATCCCAAGTAAACAGTATACTAGAATTGTAATTTAAGATGATGGCATCCACTGGAGTAAAAGATTTCGGAGTTAAAATAATCACCAATTTGGATTTCCAGGTGGGGACTATTTTAGAGAGTGTGATGGGAAAGCATAAAAGAAGACCCGGGAACATGTTGTCGGAGCTTGGATTGTCAGAAGCATCGGGCAAGTGGGTATGCTATAGAATCTAAAAATTGAAATGGCATTTGACATAGTAGGGACTAGCAAAATTCAGTGGTCAGACGCGATGGTATTTTTGGAGCGGAGACTTTAGGGTAATTCATACAGGATAAGACGAAAGAAATTCGGGTGTGGGGATAGTTATGTGGAGAAATGTAGTACACTGTGTAAAAAACTACTTACAAAGAAACGAAAAAGTATCTATGGTTAGTTTAGAATTTAAACCGGTAAATACAGTAACAATACAAGTATACAAGCCCACCTCTAGCTACAGTGATGAAAAGGTAGAAACGATCAACAAAAATATCGAAGACATAATATAATGCCTAGAAGGATATAAAAATTTGATAATTACGGGAGACCTTAATGCAGTGGTAGTTAATGTTGGGAAAGTTGCGGTAGTAGTTAGTTAATCTGCCATAAGCACGAAAAACTACAAAACAAATAGGCTGATACAATTTTGCGATTACAAACACATTACTTGAACACCATGCTAGAAGACATAGAAAGATAGTAAATAGATTACATTCTTGTTAGACGACGGTTTAGGAACCTAGTAAGAGACTGCAGAAGCTAGTCAGAAGCAGATATACACACTGATCACAACATTAGTAATTATGAAAGCCGCGCTTAAATTAAAAATTAAATATAAAGGAAATGGAAAAGATACCTTGACTTTCAGATAAATATAACCACAAAAAATTTGAGAAAAAGTCAAATGAATTGCTGAAAGACATCGAGAAAATTTCTGATACTAAGGATGTAGAATGAGTAAATATTAGAAAAGAGTCGATAGGAATGTGCCCCACCCCTGTTAATTTTTAACTTGTACTTCGAAGAGACAAGGAATATTATCAAGTGCATGAGGACATTTGAAATCGTTATGCAAGGACAAACAACTGATCTGCTTAGATTTGAAGATGACATAGCGGTATTAGCATCTAGCAGGGAAGGGATAAAAGCAGTTCTTTATGAAATTGAAGCAGTTATACTAGCAGTGAGATATGGTATGAAAATCAACACAAATAAAATTAAAGAACTTGTATATGAAGGAGAGGAAAATAAACTAAAAAGCAGAATACAAATGGGAAACAAGGACTTACAAGAGGTTGAAAGTTTCTGCTACCTATGAAGCCAAATAACGCAAGTTGTGAAAAGTTTAAAAGATATAAAACGAAGATTATCACAAGGCCGTGCTGCGTTTAAGAAGGAAAAGCAACTACTGTGTTGAGAGACAACACACATAGACACAAGTAGGGATGGATTCGGGCCGGGCCGGGCCGGGCTTTTAGATGCGGCCCGGCCCGGCCCGAAATAATTTGTTCCGGCATCGGCCCGGCTTGAGGCCCGGCTTGAATTTCGGGCCGGGCTTCGGGCCGGGACGGGCCGATTCGGGCCGGAATGTAACTAAAACCTTAAGAGATGTATAGATTTTTCAACATCCAAATGGAACGTATCATTTGTTAACATATGTATTTTCAGTTGTATAAAAATACTTCTTTGCTATTATTATGTTTTTCTACAAAAGTTGAATATGTCAACCTTAATAAATTATAGTTTATAGTATCATTTTAACCTCGAAGAATCTCAAAGGTATTTGGAGATGATGCACACTTGCACAGGCAATCCAAAATAGAAGGTGGTTTGCCTCAAACTTCAACCTTAAGTAACAAAATGCATTTTAGAATTCATGTACTACTACTAGTATATAGTAACATATTTCAAGGAAAGTATTCAAAATTTTACTGAATATTGTTTCCTCATATTCTAAACAAAGAACGTTGCCAATTTCCATTTTACAGATTGTTTGTGTATAGGTCTACATTTCGAGAATGTGCTAGCATCCGTTCAGAGAACTGATTATTCAAGTCTCTCGTATCAGGTAGACATTACTTTGTTGTCTATGAATATTTTTTTATCGCATGCTTTACTGGAAATCTTAATTATTATGAAAAAAATGCTGACAATCTTATCTATAAAAATGTTCAATATTAATATATGCAGGGTTCTTCAAAAGTATGGAAAGGCTGCTTTCGCCGTATATAGAGAATCTGCTACATATTGAGTAAAATAATAACATATACTTACAAAGAATCTAGCTCTTTAATATAAAAAAAGACGCATACAGATATCCCACATCCATTAAAAGTATTTTAAAAACTACAATTTTACTGGCAAATTGAAACTTTGTGTAGGAGTTACCGAACAAGGCGAAACTATAGCTAAAATAGTTTTGAAATCTTGCAAATATCTGTCATATTAATGATTTTGAATAGCACATCCAGTATTTTATGGCATATATAAATGGTGCTTTAGCAGATGGTTATTTTGATTTGAGTGCATGTATCTTCAATTGTTGTGCATCCAGGAATTATTGATCTAAAAAATCGTGTTGATAAACATTTAATCAAAACGGATTGTAGATTGTTTCCATTACACCTTAAGAAATGTTTTTCAATAAAAACAATAAAATAGTTTTTACAATTTTAGGAGGTGAAAAATTCAGAATTGAAAAATTATGTAATTTTTATAATTGAACCCCCATTTTTTATATCTCGACAAGAACGAGCATAAAAGTTTAATCAGTTATTTGAAAAATTGTATATTTCGTTATATAAACTTCGGGCCGGCCCGAATAGCCCGAAAGCTTGAGCAGTCTGGCCCGGCCCGGCCCGGGCCCGACACGTGCTTGGCCCGGCTTGGGCCCGAAAAAAATTTTGCCGGCCCGGCCCGAAGCCCGGCCCGAATATCAAGCCGGGCTCCGGGCCGGGCCGGGCCAAAGCCCGGGCCCGTGGCCATTCCTAGACACAAGGAAAAGATTTCTGAAAGCACATGTGTGGAGAACAGCATTGTGAGGTTGTGAAACATGCACAGTAAGAGAAGCGCACAGGAAAAGATAGAAACCTTTGAAATCTTGTGCTTCAGACATATGTTTTATATATCATGAACAGACAAAATTAAAAACAAAAAGGTTCTAGAAATGGTAGTGGAAGAAGTATGAGTAAAACAGTAAAAAATATGAAAGATCAGATGATGAGCCACATACTAAGATATGTGAGTGATGCGTTCCTTTTGCTGCTTTCTAATTATTCTTGCATTTTTTAAATTAAAATTCCCCGCTTCGTAATTTGTCACGTTGTTGCATTACGTTCTGACTACTCTCACCTTTGTGTAAATTCAAATTTCCTTTATTATCGTTCTAAAATATAGAGACGTTCTACTTTCATACTTTATAAATTTAGGTATTCTTGAATAATCATTTGTGTAGCAGGTTGCATTAATTTAATTATATAGTCGGTTAGGCAAACCACTTCACTTTTACTCAAATGCTTAAATTTAAAGCTTGTTATCGGCGTATGTCTGATACTACAATTTATTCTAGAAATTTCCGATTTTCACATGTAGTATCGAAATATATTATTTATGTACTGCTCTTGAGCTGAATGATTGTTGCCTTTTTAATAGCAACACTGCGTTCTAAATTGGAAGAGCAGTCGCATATCTTATACAGAAAATTTTTAATTCGTTTTGCGCGAGTGGTAAGGTATTTTTTACTTGAGATATCCTAAATAACATTTTTTTAGCTTGTTTACGGGTACGTTTTACGTTGCCATTTTGTTTGAATCTACCTTTGCGTTTTGGGTTGGATGTTATTCTATCCTTGACTGTGTTTTGGAGACTCAGAAATTGTTGGATCGATCTTATGCTGTATTGTGCGTGGCTGCCAGTTACTCTTGCTTTTGTGAAGACTGATGTATTGTAACTATTAACTAGATTAATACCATTCGACAGTAAATTCATAAGGAAAGAAGAATTTCTTTTAGGTGTCGTTACGGCTTGTAACACACGTGCTTGTACGAAAATGTAATAATTTATTCTTTTTTATAAATTACTACAAAGATAGTTAATAAATTGCTTTTTGAGGTCAATGGAAAACTTGTCGTGTTTACAATTTCTTGGTTATGAATACTTTTATTTCAGTGGGCTAATTGGGTTGTAGAATTTCGATGTCCACCCATACCCATCTGCCGCTGTAGTTAGAACGACACTTTTTTCCTTTTTTTTCTTTTTATGTTGAGTGCGAGATCTTAATCTATTTTTCTTCGGTTTTTCCCTGGCCCGTACGTTTACCGCAACATAATTCGCTTCCAAACGTGCAGTATTTACAACTTCTATCCAAGAGAAGCAACAATCCCTTGCTAAATTTGGTGGCTACAAGTTCCCTGTGGCTTCACACGGTACGTCGCTGTACTAAGATGTCCCCAACAGAGGCGGAATGCAAAACCCATTGTTGATAACTTCTTACCTTGACCAATCTGTGCAGTTCTTTTAAAACTAGAATAAGAAAATTTTGTCACGTTATTACCTTATCAGAGACTTCGGCAGCTAGTTCTACTCCTCCTGACACTTCTACATCTGAGTCGGGTGATCCTTCGTTACTTACCTTCGAGTCGGAATCGGATGAGAAAGCTGAACCGGTTTCTATTTCTGAACTTCCTTCCTACCCCCAATTATGGGCAACCAATGTTAAAATGGAATTTGAAACTTTCTGGTGATCCGAATACGATCACGGTGTCTCATTTTCTAGAGCGGGTCGTAGAAATTTGAAGAGCTCGACAGGAATCAGAGAGTCAGTTATTTGAGTCAGCAGTGGATTTGTTTGAGTCTAAATCGTTGTTGTGGTACCGCAGTAATCCTCACAGACTCTTTGATCGGAAGTCATTGTCCACCTTACTTGTACAACATTTTGAGCCTCACGTTGGAGATCAAATATGTTACGGTAAACGTACGGTTCAGAGAGGAAGCAAAAGGAAAAGTAGAGTAAGGACCCGCACCAGTTACTGTAGGGTAAGGAAAAAAGAAAGGAAAGAAATGTCGTGCTAGCTACAGCCGTAGATCGGGGTGGTCGACACCGAAACTTAACAACCCAGTTATCCCCCACTGAAATAAAGATATTAATAACTAACAAAGAGTAAACACAACAAGTTTTCTATCGACCACAAATAGCAATTTATTATCCAACCTTGTAGTATTTTGTAAAAAAGAATAAATTATTATATTTTCGTACAAGCGCGTGAATGATACAAACCGTAACGACACTTAAAAGAAATTCTTCTTTTCATGAATTTACCGTCAAATGGTATCGATCTAATTAATAGTTACAATACACCAGTCTTCACAAAAGCAAGAGGAACTGGCAGCCACACACAATGCAGCATAAGGTTGTTCTAACAATTTCTGAACCTCCGAAACACAGTCAAGGGTAGAATAACATCTAACCCAAAATGTAAAAATAGGTCCAAACAAAAGGTAAACCTAAAACATACCCCTAAACAAGCTGAAAAAATGCTATTTAGAGTACCTCAAGTACAGGATACCTTATCAGTCGCACAAAAAGAAGTAAATTTTTACCGTACAGGATGTGTGACTGCTCGTCCAATTTAGAACACACGCAAGGCGTTGTTATTAAAAAGAGCAACAACCACTTGCGAAAATCAGAAATTTGTAGAATAAATTGTACTATCAAGCATACGGCGATAACAAATTTTACACTTAGGTATTGAGGTAATAGTGAAATGATTGCCTAACTGACTATGGAGTAAATGCAATAACGCAAATGTTACAAAAGCTACCTAAATTTATAAAATATGAGAAGAGGAGGTTTCTCTATTTTAGAACAGTAAGAAAAAATATCTAAATTGAAACAAAGGTCGAAGTAGTCAGAGCGTAATGCAATAAACATGACAAATTACGAAGCGAGGAATTTTAGTTTAGAAAATGCAATGATTTTAGGTAGTAGCAAAATGAACGAATAGTGCGGAATAAATTAGAAATAGAGATAGAAAGAAAGGGAGTTAGAGGTAGACCTAGGTTAGACTATTGCACACAAATAGTAAAAGATGTAGGCTGTGGGAATTTCAGAGAAATGTGTAGGATAGCTTAGAATATAAATCAATGGAGGTACGCATCCAACAAGTTCCAAGATGAAAAATCTAATACACAGAACCACAGGTGTTGGAATTGCAATATTCTCAATCTCAACAAATGTTGATTGTTCGAAGGGATTAATTGCAAAACTATTAATGAATACCTATAATAATAATGAATAAAACAATGATGATAATAATAATTATAACAACAAAGATGAATAGTTACAAAATGTTATGAAAGTGTACTAAGCATATTGGGGACACTATAAAAAACACGCTTCAAATTCACTTCCAACCTTTGTCGAATGTAATATTAGTGAGGGTTGAATCCAGCTTCAGCGCCTAAAAAATAAAAAAAACAACGTTTCTAATCCATTTCCAACCACTGCCGAATTTTATATTCGTGGGGGTTGGATCCAGATGTAGCGCCTAATACTTATTAATAAAGTCGTAAAAATTAATAATAACAATAATAACAATATTCGGCAAATGTTTGTGTTGGGGATCTTGGTAGCCGTCAGGTTGCTTAACCCCCTTTGCGTACTACTGAATATCAGTGGAATGTGGTATATATTTAAAAAATAATGGGAGGAGAGCTGTGCTGTGTCTAACAAAAAAGAGTAGCTACTATATTCGAGGACAATAAACATATACCCAAGAAAAATTGTTGAAACCATATATGTGCAGCACAGCACTGTAGGGGTATGTATTAGGATCAGCAAGAGAAACATACGGGAAATAGGTAGAAACTTTTGGAATGTGTTGCTTTAGATGTATGATGATGAAAGCATGAACAGACAAAGTTAAGAACAAAGAGTTCTAGAAATAATAGGAAAGTAAGATATCTGCGGAAACAAAAAAGTAGAAGAAATAGAAGGATAGGACCCGTTCTAAGGCACTGTGGAACAGTGTGGGATATACTACAGGCAGAGATAGGAAAAAAGCAAGGTAGAGGTAGACGTAGACCTAGGTTGGACTATTGCACGCAGAGAGTAAAAATGTAGGTTGTGGAAATTTCAGGCAATTGTGCAGACTAGCTGAGAATAGAAAAATTGGAGGTATGCATCTAACTAGTTTCAAGACCGAAGACTTAATGATAATGATAAGGATGATAGATCACATATTAAGGTCACGAGTAAATAGCGCGGCATATATTAAAAGCAAAAAAAGAAAAAGAAGAGTAGAAGTAGATTAGATTATTGCACACAGATCAATGATGTGGGCTGTGGGATGTTTAGGTAAATGTGTAGGTTAGCTCTGAACAGGAAATAATGGAAGTACGCGCCCAACCAGTTCTACGACTGAAGACCTACCGATGATGGTGTTGATGGGTCTTTTAAACTTCGGGTTTGTTAGTTTTATTGCTCTATCCATTAGTTCTTTTACGACAGACTTTTTTTTTGAGCAAGGACCTTATAAAAACTAGCTTTATGTAATAAGTAAAAACTGTTTAATCGGTTTTTATTGTTCACTATTTGTGACAACTTCAAGATAAGTGAGTACAAGATTAAAATTGCACTTGGAGTTGAAACTATTTAGCTTGAAAATATTCGCCCAAAAGAATTTCTGTCAAATTTAGATTTTTCTATATACCCACCCAAGCAATTAGATGATGGCTTTTATTTCCGAAATTCCCCTAAAGTACTTGAGCGATACCAGAGTTACTATTATAATTAACTTCGTTTATAAAAGTATGAGTTAGCGGTCTGGCTTGTTGGTAGCGATTCGTTGCTTAACTCTTTCCATAACATATAATTTAACACTTTTTCTTTTTTGCAGGGGATAACCAGGTAATATTTAATTTCCTTATAAATGGGAATCATGTAAACATGTTGGAGTTCTTTAACAACCATTAGGTTGCTAATATCTATGTAGAGACAGGTAGATAAGAAAAAGATAGAAGAGTATAGGAAGACCTAGACCAAGCTATATTAGTCACATTATTAGACATTTAGGTTGTGAAGGGTATGTAGAACTTTTTAGATTAACACAGAATAGAAAAGAAGTTAGAGCTCCGTCAAACCGACCTTAAGTAAAGTGGAAAACAAAATAAATGATAAAATTATGGTAAATTTTAGATGCCACCTACCAATAACCGAATTTACTATAAGCCTAAAATAGCGCCCTAATGTAATTGTAATAAAATAGCAAGCTCTAAATGCTCAATCGAATTTGGCGTCGTTTTAAATCTGGGAAAGTCAATGAAGCGAAACCAAAAGCGGAAAGATCCCCGCGAAGACGTTAGCGTGTAAAATAAATTGAATTGAAACTAAATTCCTCCACTTCAACCGTAAATGATCTATATGCGCTTTACACTGGCTAAATTCGTCGTTGTCAAATTTTTTCTTATTGCTCGTTTAGCGGACAAATTTGATGAATTGTCTTTATTTGAATGGTTGCTATAAATTCTCATGTTGTAAAGTAAAACACATGACTTCACTTGAATTGCATTTTGCATGGATTAAAACAGAAATAAATCTACTAAGTGACTTAAATAAAGATTGGAGTACATTTTCTGTAATCCATCGTAATAAGGTATTATGAACAGGTCATGCTTTAATTAAATGGTCTACAGAAGTGGTCTACAAATTTTGTCTTCTCACGGAACCAATAAAACTACGTTTTCAGTTCTTTGGAAAATAGACTGTAAATTAATATTCAAAGTAAATCATTGTGAGTTGTATGTACTTTATGTAAAGAGAATCAAAAGAACGTATTGTACTCAAATGTAATTAAGAACTCATCACAGTAGCGGCCATCTTGAAATTTCTAAAGATCCAAATTTCTTTCCTATTAGGCACCCAAATTACAAACGGTTTTAATAAAGGTAACTTATAAAATAATTGTTTATGTGGGAGTCATTTAAGTTTTTTTTACTAAAAAATTTTTTTTTGCTGTTAATAGAGCGATTTAAACAAAACAAGTAACTTTCCCAAATGTGTGAATAATTTTTATAAATTTTCATCAAAATTGCACGCTACAATTCAGTTTATTTTGTCTACTCCTTGGTACACCTATCTGTAAGGAAGTAAAAAAATATTCTAACACCTCGGGACTGCTGCACTGGCGGCAAACTCCGTCTCCCTAAGTATGGTAGAATCTAAACAAAACCTAAATTTTGCTTACAAAAAAAACATAGCCTAAGCTATAATAATTTAAGAGCATAAAACATCTAATAATTTCTTCAGGGGTGGGATGACCTGTATAGCTTTACACAGTAGTGTACCATTTATTGCACTAAGTTACGAACACCAGTTCAATAAATAAACAAATTGGAAAGCAAAGTATTTCTAATGTTTCTTTTTGGTAATATATGTACAAGAAAAGGTATGTACAAATAAGCATAATTCGACTTAGTTTCTTAATAAAAAAATTCAAGTAACACAACTATATACAAACCGACTTGAACTTTCACAAGTCCGAATTTTAATATACAATAAATAAATGATTAAATTACGTTAAATCTGTTACAAATAAATCAAATGCGCCGATAAGTGTTTGAGCTCATAACCTTATCAGTGTTACACTGTTTTGTTAATACAAAATTTGTGTATCAAGCACTTTATGCAAAGGTGCTATATTTTAGAATTGAAATTAGATTGAGGTAAAGGTCATTATAGATCAAATTTAATGTCGAGTGACGGTGGACTTCGCAGGCATCACGTACTTACTAACAATTTAAAACAAAATTAAATTTAAAACGTCCAGGAATGTTTACAACATCATGAGTTAAGTTACAAATAAAAATTATTGTAGTTTACTCTTTGTTTAACTAAATTTTGTTCCAAACCCGATCCGATAAGGAAGTATAATTACCTAGTTACATAACTTGTAAGAAAACAATGTCATCTGTCTGCAACAGCCAAACCTAACCGCCAGCTGCGTCCTTGACTGGACTTGACCCTTGCGATAAACAATGGAAATGTAAGCATCAACAACCTTTGCTCTCTACCATCGCACGTGTAGTTTTGTCACTTGTTTTGAACATAAATTCGAATGTTACTTCTTCCTATTAAATTCCATTAATCAAGTCCAAATTGCTGCATTCGTCTTTAAATATATTAATTCCGATCGTAACTAACAGCTAAAATTTTGTAATACTTCATTAGCAAAATTTTATTTAAAAGAAAGCTCACCTACCACTAGCCTGCTGTAAGTTTCTTAAATAAACATTTTCAAACGAACTCGCTTCTTCGCAAAAATTCTCATTATGAAACTGATTCCTCGACACATCATCTTGCTTGCAAGCTCAACTCAACAAGAACCAGAAAAACCACGCTGGCCTCGAGTATCGCCGTCGGACCTCGAACCCCTACTCCGTTCTAATTTGTTCTACGCGCACCAGAAATATATATTACCATAGATGTATACGCTCCGTAATTAGGATTGCCTACCTATAAGGATATTAGCAGGATTTTACACTGCTACAATTTATCGAATAAATCAAATATTAGTATTTTTTAGAAAAATGCACCTGCAAAGTGTTGCTGTGGAAAAATTCAGAACTTCCACTATTGTAGAACAGAAATGGTTTGAATACATGCTATATAAAACAAACCACAACAAACATCTATTGAGATCAAACTATCCTTATGAGAGGTTTCGACTATAGTCGTAATTGCTCGCAAATCTATCTATGACTTTCATTTTGGATATTATTTAGAGTCTCAGCAACTATACAAATGAGTTGTTCTTCATAAACCTTGGACTTATATAAATTTTTGTTGGGTTTTCTATTTAGTGAAGTAGGTAATTGGTATTTTCCCAGTTTGAGTAGTGTAAGACTTGTAAAAATAAACACAGAATTGTTTAATTTTTATGCTCAAGTTCAACTAATGTTTTGAAATAAATTTAAAAAGCCACCAGTAATATTTTTTTACATTAGATATCGGAATTTCAAAGGTTTTCACTGATTATAAATGTTAGAGAATATGTATAATTAAAATATCTGTGAGGTTTATAACTGGTCTAATAAGTTCCACAGCAATGCCGTCTATATGTGCTCCCTTGTACTTCATAAACCAAGTAGGCGGAGTAATATACTTCATATCCTTTTCTAATGAACATCTGCATCTCGATATTTCGTCCCGCCCTACGCTATCTCACCCCAGCCCGCGCTTAATTACCATATATACTCCCTATATGTTTGTTGTGGTTTGTTTACTATTCTTTTTAATTTTTTTTTGAAATAAAACCACTTGTACTTGTTAAAATGATCTTTATTTACGTTTGGATCCATGATCTAGGATCGTTTCAAAATTTTGACAACGATTCTAGGTCATAGATCGAAACGTAAATAAAGATCATTTTAACAAATATAAGTGATTTTATTTCCAAGAAAGATTAAAAAGAATAGTAATACCATTCTGAAATTATGTTACTTAAAATACTTTACTAATTACAAAGTATATTATCCGACTGTATAATATTTTATTCCAAAAGAAAAGTCACACTCTAATAAGTTTTACTAAAACATTTCTTAAAAGGACATAATTCTTGGTATTTATCAAGTTAGCACACTAGACAATACCATAAATGTTTTCTAGAATAATTTAATCGGGACCATCCATACGCTCATTAGAAGCAGAAATAGGGAAAAGAGAAGTAGAGGTAGACCTAGGTTAGTCTACTGCACACAGATAGTGAAAGATGTAGGCCGTAATAATTTCAGGGAAATGTGTAGGCTAGCTCAGAATAGAAATCAATGGAGGTACGCATCCAAAAAGTTCTAAGATGGATAAACTAATGACGAAAAAAATACTGTACTTAAACATGATGACTATTATAAGCAACTACAGGTATCGGTTGTGCAATAGTTTCCAATAATATTAATCGTGTGAAAGGATTTACTGGAAAACTATTAATTTGTCAAATGTCTAAGTGTTGGCGGATCTTGGCAGCCACAGACTGCTTAACCCCCTTCGCATACCTTACATGTGATTTTCCAATGCTCCACCTGAAGGTACTACATTGGCCAGGAAGCGAGTTTTTTTTACCTGAAAAATTTTGAATTTTGCCGAACCCTTGCTCTGTTCCCAGCAAGGTAGGGATCTTTAACGTGCGTGACAACACTCACACACGGGACCTCCCTCTATTTTACTTCTCATCCAAACGAAGGTGTATTTTTGTGAAAAATGCTTGCCTAACATTTTTCAAGTGGACCGTGTCGGGATCCCCTTCGCATACCACTGAATTTCTGGGAAATAGGGTATATAATTAGAAAAAATAGAAGGGGAACCGAGCTGCATATAGGCTGTGTGGGAATTTCAGGGAACTGTGTAGGTTAGCTCAGAATATAAATAAGTGGAGGTACGTGTCCAACCAGTTTTGAGACGGAAAACCTAATGACGAAAAAATAAGAGCAAATAAATCTGATGATTATTTTAAACAACTACAGGTGGTGGTTGTGAAATACCAGCAACAGATGTTGACTGTGCGAAAAGATATATTGGAAAAAATATTAAAGCGGCAAATGTTCAAGTGCTGGGGGAACTTGTCAGCCACAGACTGCTTAACCCCCTTCGCATACCCCCCTCCACAACCAATGAATGTCGGAGATATAGAGTATTTAATTGTAAAACAATAAAAAGGGACCAAACTGTATCTAACAAGAAAGAGTAACGCCTATGATCAAAGACAAAAATCATAGAAACAAGAAGAAAATTGATGAAAGCATATATGGGGAGCACAGCACAGTATGCCTATGAAATACGCGCAGTAAAAAAAGCAGGCAGAAAAACGGTAGTAGCCTTTTGGAATGTTGTGCTTCAGATGTATGAGAATAATAGCATAGACAGACAAAGTTAATAACAAATAGATTAAAGAAATAGTAGAGGAATAAAGATATGTATGGAAAAAATATAGGAGAAATAGAAGGACAGAATACGTTTTAAGGCATTTTTGGGGAATAGTATGGGATGTACTACAAGCAGAGATAGGAAACAGGATATAGATGTAGACCTAGATCAGATAGTGAAAGATGCAGACTGTGCAAATTTCAGGGAAATGTGTAGGTTAGTTCAGAATAGAAAACAATGGGGGTACGCGTTTAACCAGTTCCAAGACTGAAGACCTAATGATGATAATGTGTAAAAGTTAATATAATTTAATTTTACTAAGGATTGGCAAACCTCTGAAAAGGTTTTCGCCATTATAAAAGGTGATAATTCAACCTAATTGACATCAGGTAAGGTTAAACGTCTTAGAAAGTGGGATATTAAATGATTTGACTTATTTGGGTAAAATTTGTACATATTAAGAAAGATCTACACATCTAAACATCGAGTTGTTTATGAATGATAATTACGAAAATAAGATTTGTGAGTAATTAACCTAGTTCTAAAGAGAAATTTTGAACTCAAATTTTAGTATATAAGAGACGTGTAGAATGAGTGGGTGGTTTTCCTGAAATAATATATTTTATTGATGTTACATGTAAGATCTTGTTCGTACGACAAAACTGTTGTGGATATATTAATTGTTTGTAAAAGCATATTTCGTATCATTATTAATCTTATGTATGATTGCAGTGGTTTTATTAATTAAATAGGTAGCAAAAATAATTAGACAACTGGGAACCTTTATTCAGGCAGTTCACAGTATCTTTTGCTGACACCCAGTGTCGTGCCTCATCAATACACAGCAATGTATACATACTAATATAAAAAGAGTAGCAATTTGAAATTTAGGCCAAAATCTGGAGGTAGTGTTGTATATAACTCGAATGATCGTTCATACATAG
Source organism: Platerodrilus igneus (assembly GCA_036346225.1). NCBI lineage: Eukaryota > Metazoa > Arthropoda > Insecta > Coleoptera > Lycidae > Platerodrilus > Platerodrilus igneus. The sequence goes on from JARFIW010000791.1 coordinate 2,886,278, forward strand.
GACAAGAGTAATTTTGAAAATTTGATTTCTGTTATTCCAAGAACAAGTGAAGTGGTTTAGAAATAACTGTGTTTTATAAAAATTAATGCAGGTGAAGTATAAAGAGTATTATAAAAGTGTTTTGCAGTTAGATGATTTTTGTCGATTCTGAGAAATTGTACGTAGACCAGGTAATTCTAATTAATTCAGGTAATAGGGCATTTTAGGGTTTCAAATTCTGTTCTAGTTTTATGCAACTTAACTTAAATTCTGTTTAAGTTAGTTCTACTCTAATTAAATTCGTTGTAAATTAGTTTGTTTTGGTTTTAAACTGAAGGAGGTATTGTATAATTCTATTCTAAAAACAATCTCGGCGTGAAGAAAGTTTGGTTGTATTGTATTGAAAACTGGCTATTTAGGAATTTCTTCAAGCACCAAAGATAAAGTTTTTAAAATTTGTCGTTTTCTGTGTAAAAGACTTATGAAAATATGCAAATACGCATTTAGTATTTAATAGTTTTTTTTTTTGTAAAAAATAGCAACTTTAAGGTGTAATTAATTCAAAAGTTCAAGATTTCACTTAGAATATTATTTATATAGCAATGGGCAATTTACACGTATCTTTAATAAAAGTTATATTTTTAAAAAAGTACGGTTGTATAAGTTTACTCTGACGATGGAGGTTCAAAGTAATTTTATTCTGGGTGAAAGTTGAAACTTTGTTTTTTGTTTTCTTCTCACTTCGGAATTTTTGTCGATTCTATCTGACAGTGTCAAGTTTTGTCTTATGTCATATATATAGACAGTAAACGGTGATCAAATTCACAACTGTAAGCCAACTATTAATTACAAATATTGGCAGCTGTAAGTTAGATCGATGTATGGTTACGTACATGTTTTAGATTTGTCCGCCGATTATAATCACTCCATCGCGTGCCGCAATTGGTTAGCGCATCGGTCGCAAAAACCGAAAATAAAGGTTTTAACTCTATACGGGAAATTATAATTTTATTTCAATTTGTTACGTTAAAACCTGCAAGGAATCTTTTCTGCATGAATATTAAGTCAAACTACTGTTACTCAAAACGCCCTAAAAATGTCTAAATGACCTCATAGTTCCTATATTATTTTAAATCATAAAAGTTATCGATCAACAAGCTCGTTTTCATTCCAATTGAAATGATTGCTATTTTATAAAATTTTCTTTAAGTATTTACTCTAAAATATATTGCTTTGTTAGTCGCATGACAAATCCATCAAATAAAACAAACATCTGCTTAGCAACTTTAGTTTACAAAGTCGCTACAAATATATTTTAACACCTGCAGTAAATACGTTTAAACCACAGCTGCACATACTTTTCTTGGTTTTTTTAAAAAGATTAGACGGTCTTGAACACCTGTTTAGTATATGAACACTTGTGATGGGCTTATATCAACAACTTCCATCGAGCAGTATGCTGTTAGCTTGCAGCTTTGCAGGTGTTCAAAGCAATAAGATTGTCCTTCTTTGTTAGCAATTCTTGGTAGCTGTTATCTCTTTATTTGCAAGTTGTGTGTTTACAGCTGATATACTTTTGCAGGTGCTGTTTGAGAATTCTTTACATGGTATTTTGGAGATGTTGTTGAACGCCAAACACCTTGCCCTCTACGTGGCTCTTTTTTTTATAAATACAGACCGTGCTTTGAATATTGCACATTCGTTACAACCTAGTTAAACTGGTTGAATCGGTGCCAAATTTATCGACGGAAGTAGTCTGCATTTACTGAATCATGTTAGATGGTATCCGAAAAGCAGACAGCTTGGTCTAAGGTATAGTTTTCTGTTTCCGTTACTTTTTGATGCAGCTGTAAAAAATCGACACCTTGTTTGCTGTTCATAAAGATCTTACTCATGATTATTCATCAAATTACGGACGGCACGTTACAAAGTTACGTTCAGTGCACGACTAAATATGTAATTATTTGCAAAGTCATAATTAGTAAAACCAAAGCTCACGTTAGAGCATTTGTTACTGCTTCCTTTTCCTTGTACATTAACGTTAACGTCAACAACATGCTTACCAAATTTTATATTAGAGTAAGCGACTATCTGGGTCGTTTACGTTAGGATTGTTATAGAAATTTTAATGTTACGTTATTTCTTTAGGAAGTGCACTTCACAAAGCAGCATGTATCAAATATGCATACTTCTCTTCTTGTAGGTAGAATTTTGTAAATACCGAAATACCATGTAAAGAATTCACAAACAGCACCTGCAAAAGTATATCAACTGTAAAGTACAGCTTACAAATAAAGAAATAACAGTACCAAGAATTGTTAACAAAAAGGGACAAACTTATTGCTTTAAACACCTACAAAGCTGCAAGATAACAGCATACCGCTTGATGGAACTTGGTGGTATAAATCCATCACAAGTGTTCAGTTACTAGGCAGGCGACTAAGGCCGCCTAATCTTTTAAAACAAACCAATAATTTTACGTGCAACTGTAGTTGAAACGTATTCACGCAGGTGTTAGAATATATTTGTAGCAACTTGGTAAACTAAAGTTTCTAAGCAGTTGTTAGTTTTATTCGAAGGATTTGTCATGCGACTAACAAAGCATATATTTTAGAGTAAATACTTGAAAATATTTCATAAAATAGCAATCATTTCCGTTGGAAAAAAATCGAGCTTGTTGATCGATAACTTTTATGATTTAAAATAATATAGGAACTATGAGGTCGTTTAGACATTTTTAGGACGTTTTGAATAACAGTAGTTTGAATAATTATTTATGCAGAAAATATCCCTTGCAGGTTTTTAACGTAAAAAATTGAAGGATGAGAAATATAAGTTCCTGTATAGAATTTTCGGTTTTTGCGACCGATGCGCTAACCAATTGCGCCACGCGATGGAGTGATTATAATCGACGGATGTACAAATCTAAAACATGTACGTAACCATACTTCAATCTAATCTACAACTGCCAACATTTGTAATTAATGGTTGGCTTACAGTTGTGAATTTGATCACCGCTTACTGTTTATATATGACATAAGTCAAAACTTGACACTGTCAGATAGGATCGACAAAAATGCCGAAGTTATGAAGAAAACAAAAACAAAGTTTTAACTTACACCAAGAATAATACTACGTTGAACTTCCATCGTCAGAGTATATTTATACAACCGCACTTTTTTGAAAATATAACTTTTATCAAAGACATGTGTAAAGTGCTCATTGCTATATAAATAATTTCTTAAGTAAAATCTTGAATTTTTGAATTAATTAAACCTTAAAGTTACTATTTTTTACAATAAAACTATTAAATACTAAATGCGGATTTGAATATTTTCATAAGTCTTTTACACAGAAAACGACAAATCTTGAAAACTTGATCTCTAGTGCTTGAAGTAATTCCTGAGTAGCCTGTTTTCAATACAGTGCAACCAAACTTTCTTCACGCTAAGATTGTTTTTAGAATAGAATTACACAATACCTCCCTCAGTTCAAAGCCAAAACAAACTAATTTATAACGAATTTAATTAGAGTAGAACTAACTTAAATAGAATTTAAGTTAAGTTGCATAAAATTAGAACAGAATTTGAAACCCTAAAATATTTTATTACTTGAATTAATTTAAAATTTCTTGGTATACGTACAATTTCTCAGAATCGACAAAAATCATCTAACTGCAAAACACTTTTATAATATTTTTAATACTTCGCCTGCATTAATTTTTATAGAACACAGTTATTTCTAAATCACTTCACTTGTTCGCAGAATAACAGAAATCCAATTTTCAAAATTACTCATGTCTTATATATGAACTTTTACTCAGGTTATATACAACAGTATATCTAGAAAAACCGCTATATTATCCAAGTACTGGACTTTTTTACCAGTCACGTAATTCAATCCAAAAATATACGTATTCGTTTATAACACAGTATCCGATTTGTCGAGACCTCTCAACGTTGCGAAATCGACCTACTTAACGATACGTAAATTCCAAATCGTTTCAATTATTAGTCTCGCTCAATGTCTCCTTTATATATAGAAAATTTATTCCAATTTCTATGCTTATCAACACGCTAGCTTTTATTGAATGCAATAATGAACAAGTACATGGCTGTTTCCTTGTAGTACTTTATATTGGTAATTAATGCAAAATTTCAGGGAAATAAATGACTATTTTGCCTTGATAATGAATGCATGCTACTAGTAAAGCATCCATCATTGACCATTACACACACTCTTTTAAATACAAAATATTTGCACACAGAAAAAATCTCAACATACTACTTAATTAATCGATAGATATAAATTAGACCATTAAGTCGCGCAATTCCCAAAAATATTGCATCACGTAGGTGCTTAGATTCGAGAATATAAAGGAATAATGACGCAGTTAAATAGTTTTGTATATTAACCCGTAACTTGATTAGTACGATTCATTCAAGATTCATTAATTTGCAATTCGCCACCAAAAAAATATGTAAGAATTCATTTTAGTAAAGTACGCAGCATGCAAACAAACCTAACTTTACTCGCAACTCCTCTTGGATATGCGATTAATTTCTTGTACTGTTATATACAGTGTGCGCTCAACTAACAATATGTATAGTGACCTATTTACTCTTGTAATATCTGTAATTATGTGCTTTTGTTATTTGGAAGTTTCTTTTGTTTATTCTACGACCCCTATGACTTAACCTACCTCTAAATCAACCCTATAATTATAGTATTAAATATATATATATATATATATATATATTAATGTGATAAGGGGTCACGAGAGGTCATTACCGACCAAAATTCTACAAATAAATTCCACCAAAATATAAATTAATCCTGAAAAACGGAAAGTTTTGTAAATTTATGGTTATGCCCTGTATAATACAAGCGTACTGTTATTATTTGATGTACAAGTGAAAAATGCAATTGCGCGTGTATAAATAATCACCCTCTATAATATAAGCGTATTGTAGATAAATAGTTAGTAACGTAAGTTGTATATGTAAAAATAATTAATTGTAAGATACCGTAAAACGCACTCAATGCAAACGCAAATCGATTATTTTAAGATAAATACAAATCCATGTGTTTTCACTTATTAATTATCAATACATTTTGATAAAAATGCTTTTCATTTGCTGTAAATATCTTAGAATAGTACTAGCTTTACGCATTTAGCTTAAAAACTACAATCGACGTGTATTTAAAAACCTCAATTTTAATATTAATTTTGTGTACTGAATCACGTTTTTCCATAAAAGCAAATATTTCTATAAAATGCAACCCCTTTTGCATTAAGAAGCAATTAAAGTTTAAATTAATTTTTTTGTTATTGCAGAAATTTATTTTAAATAAAATTTTCTAGAATATTAGTCATACGTATTTAAAACTACGTAAATATCTAATTATTAAGTAAAACGTTTGTTTCAAGAAGCGGCTCGAACATTGAGAAGTAACCAATAAAAATTGATTATCTTTTGCGTTAGCACGCAACGCCACGATAATCGTATATGGCAGGACAAACGGCGCGCATCACGAATAACTAGAGCAAGATAACGACGTAGTAAAACTCAATAAATTTGAACGCTAATGAGGATTTCCAAGAAAATTGCATAAAAAGGGCGTTTATTATTTAGAATAGAATCGCACAAATTCTACTATCTTCTGCAAATAGATAAACTTGAATATGTAAGGAAGCGTTTATTAAAAACAGGGATTCATTCGGTTCTTAAATTCGATCGCCAAATGTTATTTGATTTAAGTCACGAGCTGTAGCTTTCCGAAGATGATATTTGAAGTATGCAGTAAGCATACTGTAATTTAATAATTACGATGGTACAATAAATATAGAAGTGATGTTTTAAATGCAAATTACATAAAAATGGAGTTTATTAATTGCAATCAGGGAAATTCTTTAATATAACGCTATTTTAAAAATTTTATTAAATAATCGAAAGGAAGATTTAACCAAAAATGTACTGTGGTAATTGCTGTTTAAAATGAAAATTTTAAATATAGAAAATCTTATAAGCTGATTTGACATTAATTTAAAATAAGAAGATATTTAATTATGAGCAACGTTGTTGTGAATACTGCAAATATTACTTTTAAATTTATTTTTAACTGATATTGGAGTATTTGTATTTAATTTAAGGTAGAATAGTAAGTGTTAATTATATAATATTTTCTTTGTGAGGATTTTTGCCAGGAAAGTTTGTGTTCAGGGTTCGAAATACTCTGTCTTTTTAATAGATATTTGTCAAAGAATTTTTAGCCAATCTCACAAGCTTGGAAATAAATAAAGTCAGGTAAAATATCCATTAAAGAAACGAAATTTAGTTCTGTAGATTTAAAATAAGAAAAGCAACATTTTTTTAAATAATAAATACTTCTTAGAAATTATTTTATGTTTGAAAGAAACGATGTTGTAAATAATCTATATGCTTATGTGTGAGAGAAAATATTTTATACTGTATAAATGCTTTGTGATATTGCTGTGTTTGATTTCATTTCGAAAACTCAGTCAATTCCGTTGAGCTAGCCAAGCAAAGTCAGAAAAGAACGTAAGTGAACAATTTCAAGTTTTACAAATTGCTGTATCTGTATCACAGCACTCTATTAGTGACGCTCTCAATGCAAGAGGTTATGTTTTTCAGTTAATAAAACAAAATAGGTGTAATTTAGCTTTTATTCAGTGGAATTTAACATCAGTGTTCTTCAGAAGGTAGAAAGTCTGCTTGTAAATATACTTGTAAAATAATTGAAGGTATAACTGCAACTGTTATTCAATTATCATCCTTGTTGACCTAAAATACATCTTTTTTGAAATATAAGGAGTTCAATATGTGATATTTATTTAATTTGTAGGAATTGTATACGTTAAATAATAATATTTAGTTTTAAGTGATTAAATATTTTATGTAGTAGTTAAATGTAATAGTATTATGGATCAATGTGTGTGTTTTTATAAGGAATGCTAAAAAGAAGGCATTGTAAAATCCTGAGTGTGATTGCCTAGGTAATGGTGACCAAAGGATTTGATTTTATTATTAAGATTTTGTGCTGGTTATGTATACCATTTTTTGAATAAAGAGGTGTTGAACAGTTGATCCAGTAGTTATTTATTAAAACTTAGTGTTTGATGATATTAGGAGTCGCGAAAAGTGTTTCAGATGCTTTCGAGGCAGAAAGCAGTGTACCGAAGGTTAAGTGAACATAATTAGTGTTGAACAAGATTTGTTGGTGTTATATAGATACAAAGGCAAGGTAGCCGGAAAGTAAGTTGATTAACTAAAGCACAGCGAAAAGGGACAGTTTCAAGCACTAGTTATTTCAATCCAAGCGGAGTAGAGAGCATCGAAGAATTTCGGTATGCCGTGTAGAAGTATATTGTATATAAATTTATTTTCTGTTAATTATTATTGTAGCAGAAAGAACAGCGCTTATGATCAAAGACAACAAACATAGAAACAAGAAAAAAATTGAAAGCATATGTGTGGAGCACAGCACAGTATGTCTATGAAATACGCACAGTAAAAAAAGCAGGCAGAAAAACGGTAACAGCCTTTTGGAATGATGTGCTTCAGATGTATGAGGACCATAGCATGGACAGACAAAGTTAATAACAAATAGGTAATAGAAATAGTAGGGGAATAAAGATATCTGTGGAAAACAAATAGGAGAAATAGAAAAGCAGAATACGTTCTAAGGAATTTTTAGGCAATAGTACGGGATAGTCAGTGATAGATGCAGGTTGTGCAAATTTCAGCGAAATGTGTAAGCTAGTTCAGAATAGGAAACAATGAGGGTACGCGTCTAACCAGTTCCAGGACTGAAGATCTAATCATGATGATTACAGTAGTAGTAGTAGTTATAAATCTAAAAACATTCTTTTAAAATCAAATTATTCTATTTAGATTGCGTAACATAAACTAGCTTTATTTCTACATTCAAAATTTGCAGCTGCTGAACCTGTGAAAGAGTACATATTCTGCAATATTTACAGGTAACTCTTGTAACAAATTTACATATTTAAGTTCTGTTAAAACAGCGTTTCATGTATTTTCCTGCGTAACCTGAAATAATAAAAAAAAAACTATGCTACAAACAATAAACTGGGTTTAGAAACCGCTCTAGGTATTTTGCTGTAACTATTATACCGGCGTTGCGTGAGGTTATCCAAATTGACTCGAGTACGTATTATATTTGATTTTATTTTAAAGGTGTATTGTTTATCATTAAACCCACGGTAAATAGTGCAGGGTTTGCTTTTCAAAATTATTTATCTTGATATTTTAGAGCTCATTAGCCGAGGGCATATTAATTTTATAGTATTTACATTTTATTCTAAATTACCATATTCAAAATTTCATTTCATAGCATATTTCCACTTTATAAATACCTGTTAGTGGGATTGCCTATAGTAGGCACGTTTACGATTTTCTATTATTAATTGGCGCTTAATTAAACCTTTTGTGGTTTCAAGTAGGTTTAAATCCTACTTATCTATTTCGTACCAATATTTGTAAATTTTATGAGTATGGAATATATCGACGCATCCCGTTTATACGCACTTGGTTTGCAGTAAATAAGTATATATATATATATATATATATATATATATATATATATATATATATATATATATAAAAGAAAGACAAGTTATTTGCAGTCCGCAATAAGAAAATTGTATATAGTAAGATGTATCTGTAAACAACTCTTATGAAAATAATAAAGCCATTGACAAATACAAATCGAGCTGGTAGTTATATAGCCAAAATGGCTATATAACTACCAGCTCGATTTGTATTTGTCAATGGCTTTTATTATTTTCATAAGAGTTGTTTACAGATACATCTTACTATATATATATATATATATATATATATATATATATATATATATATATATATAAGCAAAATAACTATTGGGGATACAGTCAGATTGGGCATGGATTTAATATAAACTTCTTATAACCATTTCAAGCTTTCGAAAATGTTTATTTTCTTCATCAGGATACTAAAAGTTTATAATTTAACATTTATATGATAAAATTCAATAGGTTACTTACGATTATAAAGTTTACAATTATATAAACATTAAATGACATCTATATGACATGGACAGGTTTTGTTCATACGCGTACATTTAAAAGTTTCTTATAAGTATATGCAAAATTAAAGTTAAAGTTAATGTAGTAAAGATATTAATTAAATAAAGTAACATAGTTATTATAGGTCTTGATAAAAATAAAAATAGAAACTAAAAGTGTTATACTAGTTTTTAAAAATTAAAGCTAATCGTATTGTACCAAAAGATGTTATAAATTTGTATAGTGTGATAGTTTTATATAAATTTGGAATTATTTTTATTCTTTATTATTGTTATAAGATATGAATAAATATTGTTTAAATTTTGTGTGTCTGTTTTTTTATTTATAGGATTTTCTTCGAGAGCAATCGCGATCATTTCAAGAAATAAGCGTTTTTTATAGCTAGTTTCTCTGAATATAATTCTGGTGTCATCATAATTCATAGTGTGACCTGTATCAATTACATGGGAAGCTAGCGCGCATGTTTTTTTGTTCAGATTGCAATCACTTTTGTGTGAGGTTAGTCTTGTAGATAACCAATTTGATGTCTGTCCAACATACCTACCATTACAGTTACGACAGGGTATACTGTAGACTATTCCTGACTGTCGGGGTGTAGGTGTGTGGTCTTTAAGACTACTATATAATACCCTATCTAAAGTTATAATTGGTTTTTTGATAATTTTGATGTTTTGAAGATCCTTAAAAAGATGTTTTAATTTATCTGTAAGTTTATCAATGTACGGAAGTGGAATAAACATTGTAGGAGACGTGGAGCTGGTATTAGTGTCTGTAGTATTGTTGGAGTAAGTGTTCATTAATGTGGTATTTTTCTTGTGGTGGTGTTGAAAATTAGTTTGTTGATTAGAGGTTTCGGATATGAATTAGTAAGTAGTAGGTTTCTGAGTATTAAAAATTTTTGTATCGTAGGGTAGGGTGTGTAACAGATTCAATTTTTCGTTTTAGGCCTAGAACTGTGTTTATTTTCATGTTTAACGGATGAAATGAGTAATAATTCAAATACCTACCAGAAGATATAGGTTTGCGATACCAGTCTGTGATTAATACATTATCAGAACGTAACACTTTCATATCTAAAAAGGTACTGAGTAATTGGATTCTTTTCTATGGTAAATTGTATGGCAGGATTGTAACTATTAAATACTTGAAGTATGTATTCTTCGCTATCAGAAGGTACACAACAAATCAAATCATCGACGTACTTTTGATAAATGGAAATTGGAAATGAAATTTGGTGATGCGGTCGTTTAGTAGATCATCCATAACATATTGTGCGATTATGGAGACACGCTGGCTCCCATGGGAGTACCTAATATTTGTTTATAAAATTGGTTATTGAATGAAAAATACGTTGTATCAAATAAAAAATCTATTAGTTTAAGAAAATTTGTTTTTGTAATTTTACAATTATTTTGAATATTCTCCCAATGTAATTCAATGCTGCCTTTGGCCAAATTTATATAAAATTTATATAAAACTATCACACTATACAAATTTATAACATCTTTGGTACAATACGATTAGCTTTAATTTTTAAAAACTAGTATAACACTTTTTAGTTTCTATTTTTATTTTTATCAAGACCTATAATAACTATGTTACTTTATTTAATTAATATCTTTACTACATTAACTTTAACTTTAATTTTGCATATACTTATAAGAAACTTTTAAATGTACGCGTATGAACAAAAACCTGTCCATGTCATATAGATGTCATTTAATGTTTATATAATTGTAAACTTTATAATCGTAAGTAACCTATTGAATTTTATCATATAAATGTTAAATTATAAACTTTTAGTATCCTGATGAAGAAAATAAACATTTTCGAAAGCTTGAAATGGTTATAAGAAGTTTATATTAAATCCATGCCCAATCTGACTGTATCCCCAATAGTTATTTTGCTTATACATTATAAAAACAGTCAATATTACTAATTTTATATATATATATATATATATATATATATATATATATTTATGTTATTTGATATTATAAAATGGTTAAAAAAAAAGGTAGTTGTTAGTACTGAGGGTAAAAACATTAATTTACCACTCCTATCAAGCTATTCTAAATTTAGAACACTACGATAAAACAAAGATTGATAAATAATTACTTGTTAAACGCAGATAAAATGTGATATACTAGTGAGGCAGCGTTTGAGGTTTGAAAAAGCATTTTTTCACTGTTTTTTAATACAAAGTGTATCTAATGTAACTTCAACTGAATGTGTATAGGTTTTGTTGATAAAAATGTTGTTTGTAATTGTTCAAGGATACTCTATTCCAGTAATTAATTTATGTACCTGTAAATGAAAGTAGTTTAGCATTTTTTATTATCATAAAGTGATGAAAATTTATGGAATGTCAACCAATGACAATTTATACAAATGACACCACAAGTATCTGTTCTAAAATAGCAATTAGGTACAGATTATGCTGAAGCAATGCATGTACCCCTTAAATTATTATAGATTAGTAGGCAAGATGAAAATTTTTTAGATTATTTCCTAGGTGATAAGTGTTTAGAATAAGTTAGTTGATTTTAATATTGTATACTGGATAGATGTTTTTGGCTTTAAGAGCCTGTAATTATATTTATAATATTAATATATGTGTTTAAAATGCATGCATTTTATTTGAGTGGGTAGTAGAAGTAATACTCCACAGAGTTGCATGTTTATGGAGAAAAAGTGTACCAGGAAATAATTAATAAGGTTTATACAACCAAGCAAGTTACAGAGGAGGAATTCCAAGTAAAGCAAACATCGGGTCATCTCTTGTGTTAGTGAAGAGTCGCACCAGTGATATTTAGATATTTTGCAGCGGGTTTCCAGTTGTATAGCATTACGGTCCATTTGATATTGGTGAAGTATTGAAAGTGTTCCTATTAATAGAGCCTTATCTAAGTATACAGTTGATGAATTAGTAGTTTATTACTTGTAGAACCTAAAACAAAAAATCAATTTTTTAGAACATAAAACTAAAACGTACTTTCAACAGGTATTAACGGCAAGCATTCAAGGCAATTTTGTTGTATCCTGTATCAAGGTCCATGTACAACCCACGCACATTCAGAGGAGTTTCAGGTATTTGAAGTTATCCTTATATACACATCATTTAAAGTAATTTGTTAATAATTTGAATCTCAAACGCTTACCTAAATTATATATTCTTGAGTACATTTATCAATCTTTGAACATGTAACGGACAGTTTACATTTCAACAGTGCGTGCACCCCAAAAGCAATTTAAATTCTTCCGCCATGTGCATTCGGGTACCATCGGAGTGCCGTGTAAGGAGTGAAGGCGCGAAGTGGACAGAATGACTTCGGCGTGCAACGAAATGTGACGTTCTACTTGGCATCCCCGCGATTCGTGTTGTGACCGCGCTTTTATATTTATATAATTAAAATTTCTGTAATAATCGGTGTACTATAAATATTGTATATATTATTGTCTTTACAATCACTCTTCGTAGTGTTAATAAAATTATATTGTAACCACATGTCGTTATTTACCTAGGGGAGTAAGCCCGGTTAAATACTGTAGTTAGGAGTCCTGCATAAAATACCTTCTGATGTAACCTTCAATAAAAGCACTAAAGCATAAAGTGGTGAACCCGACTTAGAACGTAAAGCTAAAATGTGCAGAGTAAACAATAAGTACGGTACAACACAGGCATAAGGACACCAAAATGTACACAAGGTCACGTATAATACAGATGCCGCAGCAAACCCTTACATTCTAAGGAAATTCCAGGTATCAACAAGCTGACCGAGGTCAAGAAACGCACAGCTGCTCGTTGATAAATACATATCGCCGTAACATCATAGTGTGATTGCAGTGCTACGAGCTAATTGGATATTACAGTTGTAATTTTAGTGTTTGTGAATACAGAAATAATGTCTATTTCAAATCCAACAAGTGATACAAGTTTCGAAATGAACAAAGTTACGGTAAAACCACCACCTTTCTGGAAAAGTGATCCGCGAATATGGTTTTTACAACTTGAAGCACAATTTGCCAACTCTAATATTACACAGGATTTAACAAAATACAACATTGTGCAACCCTTAGCATTCTTTTCACAAAAATTAAATGAAGCTCAGCTCAAATACAGTACATACGATAGAGAACTATTAGCAATGTATTTAGCTGTAAAACATTTTGCACACGTTCTCGAAGGACGTTCTTTCACAATCCTAACAGATCACAAACCACTCGCGTTTGCATTTACTCAACGCAACGATAAAGTCATGCACAGACAACTACGCTACCTAGAATTTATATCACAATTTACCACAGATATTAAACACATATCTGGTAAAGATAACATAGTAGCAGATTTCCTGTCCCGCATTGAATCTATCAACCAATCTGAAATAATAGATTACACTGAATTTCAAAAAGAGCAATTATCCGATCAAGAATTGAAAATGTTAATACAAAATAGCGATGCAAGCTCACTAAAAATTCAGTTAGTACCTATCCCTGGTCAAAACAATATTCAAATTTATTGTGACAAACAAAACCGACCTTATGTACCACAAAGTTTTCGTCACAAAATTTTCAACAAAATTCACAGCCTCTCACATACTGGTTCTAGGCGAACACTAAAACTTTTAAAAGAACGTTTTATTTGGCCCGGAATCAATAAAGACTGCAAATTATGGTCTAAATCATGCGTATCTTGTCAAAAGTCTAAAATAACTAGACACACCAAATCTCAATTGCAAGAATTTCAATCAGCCGATCATAGATTTTCACATATTAACATGGACATCATTGGTCCACTACCACAAAACAAAGGCCATTCCTATTGTCTAACAATAATAGACCGTTTTTCAGTTTGGCCAGAAGCCATCCCTATTGTAGACAGTACAGCTGAAACAGTAGCTCAGGCTTTCTTAGATAATTGGATATCCGTTATGGTGTTCCAGAACGAATTACAACAGATCGTGGAAGACAATTCGAAAGTAATTTATTCCGCACTCTTAACAAAATGTTAGGAATTAAACATTTTCTAACAACCGCATACCATCCGCAATCAAATGGAAAGATTGAATGATGGCACCGAACACTCAAAGCTTCGATAAAAAGTCATGAATCTAACAAATGGATCGAATTATTACCTCTCATTTTGTTAGGCCTCAGATCAGCAATCAATGAAAATATCAACTTTTCACCAGCCGAAATGTTGTTTGGCACTACACTAAAATTGCCAGGAGAATTTTTTCATCAATCAAAATCCGAAACTACACCATCAGACTTCATCGAAAATCTTAAACTTCTATTCGAAAAAACTCGACCAATACCAAAAAAAGTCTACACTACAAAGCATATATTTATACACCCTGAATTACAAACTTCAAGCCATATTTTTATACGAAACGACATGGTGCGAAAACCACTACAACAGCCCTACAGCGGACCATACAAAGTTTTAGACAGAAATCCCAAATGGTTTGTTGTAGAGAAAAACGGAAAACCAGACAAAATTTCTATAGACAGACTCAAACCTTGTTTTCTGCCACCAGATCCAGAGTCTCCCGCAACTTTGTCACAACCCACTCAACCAACAACAAATAACGAAAATACCGCAAATAATCAACAACACAGAATTCCGCATCAACCAACCAAAAATATGCCAGTCCCACTCAAAAAAACTCATTTTGGACGCACTATTTCGCTTCCACTCAGATATCGATAACTCTCACGTATCGTTATCACTAGCAGGGGGGGTGATGTAACGGACAGTTTACATTTCAACAGTGCGTGCACCCCAAAAGCAATTTAAATTCTTCCGCCATATGCATTCGGGTACCATCGGAGTGCCGTGTAAGGAGTGAAGGCGCGAAGTGGACAGAATGACTTCGGCGTGCAACGAAATGTGACGTTCTACTTGGCATCCCCGCGATTCGTGTTGTGACCGCGCTTTTATATTTATATAATTAAAATTTCTGTAATAATCGGTGTACTATAAATATTGTATATATTATTGTCTTTACAATCACTCTTCGTAGTGTTGATAAAATTATATTGTAACCACATGTCGTTATTTACCTAGGGGAGTAAGCCCGGTTAAATACTGTAGTTAGGAGTCCTGCATAAAATACCTTCTGATGTAACCTTCAATAAAAGCACTAAAGCATAAAGTGGTGAACCCGACTTAGAACGTAAAGCTAAAATGTGCAGAGTAAACAATAAGTACGGTACAACACAGGCATAAGGACACCAAAATGTACACAAGGTCACGTATAATACAGATGCCGCAGCAAACCCTTACATTCTAAGGAAATTCCAGGTATCAACAAGCTGACCGAGGTCAAGAAACGCACAGCTGCTCGTTGATAAATACATATCGCCGTAACATCATAGTGTGATTGCAGTGCTACGAGCTAATTGGATATTACAGTTGTAATTTTAGTGTTTGTGAATACAGAAATAATGTCTATTTCAAATCCAACAAGTGATACAAGTTTCGAAATGAACAAAGTTACGGTAAAACCACCACCTTTCTGGAAAAGTGATCCGCGAATATGGTTTTACAACTTGAAGCACAATTTGCCAACTCTAATATTACACAGGATTTAACAAAATACAACATTGTGCAACCCTTAGCATTCTTTTCACAAAATTAAATGAAGCTCAGCTCAAATACAGTACATACGATAGAGAACTATTAGCAATGTATTTAGCTGTAAAACATTTTGCACACGTTCTCGAAGGACGTTCTTTCACAATCCTAACAGATCACAAACCACTCGCGTTTGCATTTACTCAACGCAACGATAAAGTCATGCACAGACAACTACGCTACCTAGAATTTATATCACAATTTACCACAGATATTAAACACATATCTGGTAAAGATAACATAGTAGCAGATTTCCTGTCCCGCATTGAATCTATCAACCAATCTGAAATAATAGATTACACTGAATTTCAAAAAGAGCAATTATCCGATCAAGAATTGAAAATGTTAATACAAAATAGCGATGCAAGCTCACTAAAAATTCAGTTAGTACCTATCCCTGGTCAAAACAATATTCAAATTTATTGTGACAAACAAAACCGACCTTATGTACCACAAAGTTTTCGTCACAAAATTTTCAACAAAATTCACAGCCTCTCACATACTGGTTCTAGGCGAACACTAAAACTTTTAAAAGAACGTTTTATTTGGCCCGGAATCAATAAAGACTGCAAATTATGGTCTAAATCATGCGTATCTTGTCAAAAGTCTAAAATAACTAGACACACCAAATCTCAATTGCAAGAATTTCAATCAGCCGATCATAGATTTTCACATATTAACATGGACATCATTGGTCCACTACCACAAAACAAAGGCCATTCCTATTGTCTAACAATAATAGACCGTTTTTCAGTTTGGCCAGAAGCCATCCCTATTGTAGACAGTACAGCTGAAACAGTAGCTCAGGCTTTCTTAGATAATTGGATATCCCGTTATGGTGTTCCAGAACGAATTACAACAGATCGTGGAAGACAATTCGAAAGTAATTTATTCCGCACTCTTAACAAAATGTTAGGAATTAAACATTTTCTAACAACCGCATACCATCCGCAATCAAATGGAAAGATTGAATGATGGCACCGAACACTCAAAGCTTCGATAAAAAGTCATGAATCTAACAAATGGATCGAATTATTACCTCTCATTTTGTTAGGCCTCAGATCAGCAATCAATGAAAATATCAACTTTTCACCAGCCGAAATGTTGTTTGGCACTACACTAAAATTGCCAGGAGAATTTTTTCATCAATCAAAATCCGAAACTACACCATCAGACTTCATCGAAAATCTTAAACTTCTATTCGAAAAAACTCGACCAATACCAAAAAAAGTCTACACTACAAAGCATATATTTATACACCCTGAATTACAAACTTCAAGCCATATTTTTATACGAAACGACATGGTGCGAAAACCACTACAACAGCCCTACAGCGGACCATACAAAGTTTTAGACAGAAATCCCAAATGGTTTGTTGTAGAGAAAAACGGAAAACCAGACAAAATTTCTATAGACAGACTCAAACCTTGTTTTCTGCCACCAGATCCAGAGTCTCCGCAACTTTGTCACAACCCACTCAACCAACAACAAATAACGAAAATACCGCAAATAATCAACAACACAGAATTCCGCATCAACCAACCAAAAATATGCCAGTCCCACTCAAAAAACCCATTTTGGACGCACTATTTCGCTTCCACTCAGATATCGATAACTCTCACGTATCGTTATCACTAGCAGGGGGGTGATGTAACGGACAGTTTACATTTCAACAGTGCGTGCACCTCAAAAGCAATTTAAATTCTTCCGCCATATGAATTCGGTTACCATCGGAGTGCCGTGTAAGGAGTGAAGGCGCGAAGTGGACAGAATGACTTCGGCGTGCAACGAAATGTGACGTTCTACTTGGCATCCCGCGATTCGTGTTGTGACCGCGCTTTTATATTTATATAATTAAAATTTCTGTAATAATCGGTGTACTATAAATATTGTATATATTATTGTCTTTACAATCACTCTTCGTAGTGTTGATAAAATTATATTGTAACCACATGTCGTTATTTACCTAGGGGAGTAAGCCCGGTTAAATACTGTAGTTAGGAGTCCTGCATAAAATACCTTCTGATGCAACCTTCAATAAAAGCACTAAAGCATAAAAATATAACCACGAGATACTAGTACTAAGAGAGGTTAAGTGGTTTTAACTAGACGACGCTTTATGCGCATGTGTTAAATATACCTGTAAGAGGACAAAAAACTCACGTTTTCTTACAGAGTAAAATTGCTAGATTCAATTATCCCTTAGCGAGTCTTAAAAGCCGTGGCATAAATAAAACAGATATTCTTTCTTTATTAAATCGTACAAAATTACAAAAGTTGGCATAGTATTTTTCAACGTGCGTAAATATATGCAAGCACGTCAGGTTGCGGTACTATAAGGAAAGATTTGCCGCCGGTTATAAACATTTTAAAAGGCCGACACCACATTTAGGTGTGCAAATATTAATCCTTTAACTCATATTCTAAAGTATAATTTTTTCTGATATCTTCCATACACAATACGTGACGCAAACCCAACGTGGGGCGTGAAGGAGACATAAGGAAACGCAGCAGACGAGACATAATACGTGGCGACCAACAAACGTGGGGCGAGTTAAAGGTTAATAGGTTGCAGTAGAATAAAAAGTTGGTGGGGCCGATTACAGAGGTGAATATGACGGAAGAAAATAGGTTGAGTACCAGGTCGGGGCGTGTATATGGCATTGATAGTGTAAGGCAGCCAAGAATGGATGAAATGCAAGCGGATGGGGAGCAGCAGGTAGAACCGGAGACCGTAATTGTGGAAGGGCCAACCAGGAGCACTGAAACAACGGGGAGCAGTCATGATGAGCTGATGAGGTTTTTAATTAATATCCAAGGTTCCTTGTCGAAGGTACAGGCCGATATTCAGGAATCGAAAGCAGAGAATAAGGAATCACGGACGGAGATGCAGGCTTCGTTGTTGAAGGTACAGGCCGATGTTCAGGAATCGAGGGCAGAAGTAAAGGCGGAACTGCAAAAATCACAAGGGGAGATGCAGGTATCATTGTCGAAGGTATATGCCGAGGTGCAGGAAACGAAGGCAGAAGTAAAGGCAGAGTTAAGGAACGTATCGAAGGCATGGAAAAGGGAATGGAAACGATACAGATGAATATGTGGGAAAATTTCAATATGTTTAAATCGGACATTGGCAAGGAGATCGACTGCAGAATAGGAGGCGTTGAAGGGAATTTGGTAGCCGGAATAGAGAGCGTATTGAAGGAGATAAAACAGGTGGACAAGCAGCACATCACAAAGTATAAAGGGTTAGAGGAATCGATCAACGTACACAAGAAGGCAGACCACATTTATAAAGAAAATTTGTTAGGGCAAATTCAGAGTTTTAGGGAGGATGCCGAGTTAGTACGCAGAGAAACTGCAGTATTGGGCAATACCATGGAAGAAAAGTTTGGGGGTGTTGAAGGAAGTTTTAGGGTGATGCATGCACGGATCGTGGAAGCCGAACGAGCCAGAGTAGTTGAGACTGGGTATTCATTTAGGGCAGGTAAAGAGATGTTACCAAGATTCGACGAACGACGCAACGAACAACCTATGGTCTTTTTAAAGAAATTAGACGACATAGTTGAAAACGAGACAGAACGAGTTAGAATGCAAATAATTAGTACAACACTAGGGGGACACGCCGAAAAATGGAATGGTATTGTGAGAAACCAATATAACAATTACATGGAATTTCGACAGTTATTCGTAGAACAGTATTGGGGTTACACGCAACAAGCAAACATACGTACGCACTTAAATACCGGGAAATACAATACGACATTAGGGACACGCGAAGAATATGTCATCGACAAGTACAATTCGGCTCAACATCTTATTCGTAAATTAAACGAGGACGAGATAGTTATGCTTTTATCACGACATATGGAAGTAGAGGTGACTCGGGCTGTTGCTATCCATAAAATACGGACTTTGAAGGAATTTTTAGAGATCATGCGTAACTACGATTTGGCCAGATCATTGGAAAACAACAGAGACCGACAAGATTATCGAAATTGGGACAGAGGGAGATATAACCACGAACAGCACGGATATAGACAAACAGATAGAAACGACCATTGGTATACGCGACACTAGGACAGAAATACAGAATACCACCAAGGAGCATCTCGAGGTAACTTTAATGACCAAGGTAGAAATAGATGGAACAGGGAGTATAGGCATCAACCGCAACCCAGGGGAGGACATGAACGGTACGAGCGGTATGACAGGAACAGAGGTAATGGCAGTAACCGTGAGTCCGACGAGAGACCATGCAATATTGATTCAACAGAAAAGGTCAGACAGGATAACAGAGCGACGTTAAATGCTATGAGGACTAGACAAGACCAAGGGGATCTAAATAGGATTGAAATCGTGGAGGTTCACGAAAATACATCGGATAAAGGACAAAAAAAACGCCAATTTATTAGTATGTAGGACAGACTTGGGTACGACGAGTAGTTTTAGTTTAGTTAATGCATAAGAAAGTACACTGAACAAACAGGGGTGATGAAAAAAATATTGATGGACAACGCCACTTATTTCAATAATAAAAGGGTGATTGATAAATTAAGGGGGGAAGGAATAAAAGTTGGGTTTTGTAGTATACGACATCCACAAGCAAATCCCTGTGAACGCTACATTAGGGAAGTCATAAAGTACTTGAGAATATCGGTTGAGGGACAGCATAATAGTTGGGTTCGAAATTTACCAAAGATAGAAAATTACTTAAATTTTGTACCGAGTTCAGTGACGAAGGTTTGTCCAGTGACGTTGATGAAAGGGGTGGTACCAGCAAGACTCTGGCGAGATCAGAATGAGGTGGAGGACATTGACAATGTACTAGAACAGGCAAGAGCTAGGGCAGAGACTAGACAACGTAGGGAGGTCGAGAAACGATGCAGACGTATTAAGAAACAGACAAATTTTCAGATTGGGGATTTAGTTATCGTTAAGAGGTTGAGAGTTTCGAACTGGAGTAGGAACATTTGTGCAAAATTATTATTTCCATATGAAGGACCCTATCAAATAAGAAAAATTTTCGCCAATGGCAATACTTTTGAGCTTGAAAATGAAAGGGGTGAATGTCGCGGACGATTTCACTTGGAACATTTATACCCATTCATACAATAAACTTAAAAGCCGTGGCATAAATAAAACAGATATTCTTTCTTTATTAAATCGTACAAAATTACAAAAGTTGGCATAGTATTTTTCAGTATAATTTGAAATATATAATTTTTATAAATATATAATATATATATATATATATATATATATATATATATATATAATATAATTTTTCTGATATCTTCCATACACAATACGTGACGCAAACCCAACGTGGGGCGCGAAGGAGACATAAGGAAACGCAGCAGACGAGACATAATATATATATATATATATATATATATATATATATATATTGTCGTGATACCTTATAAGAATCGAGCCTCACGAATTGGGCGCCAAGATTTGCTGTGATCCTCGTCCCTATGGTACAATCTCCTCTGATAATCGATTTCGTACCTGAATATCGCCTCTTGACTCCTTCCGCCTCGGCTGCTCACCTAGATAAAACTTTCATCCTTATTCATAAAAAAAACACATTCCTACCACAAACATCAACGTTAACTCTATTTACACCAATATTCACAATACATTAAAATTTCAAAATTAAATTTTAGCATAAATTTCAGCATCATAAAATTTCAAGTTCAAATTTTATCATCATTTTAATTTGCATCCAGAATTAGAGTCCTTGTAAGATGCATACTAATTAAGTAAACAATATTTGCAGACCTGAGTCTGAATAAAAGGGAGCATCTCCCACCCCTTTATGTTAATTTAATAGATTAGTCTAATTGAGCTCAAAGACAGACCCAATTTTTCATCATAATCAAAAACATAAACCTGATAAATACTCCTTTCTACTTATACAAGAAAATTTTACCTTAAAATTAAAATTTGTTGTTTATAAAAATTTACTACTGTCCATTTTTATCAAACAAATTATAAAGATATTCAACACACACCAAAACATCTAAGATCGAACAACAATGCATAAGTTACCTGAAGGTTAATGCACTCGTGGCTCCAATGTACATCGTCCTTGCTGATCCCACCATTCCAGCTGGTTTATGTTTACGTCTTCGGATTTCTGGCCGCCTTTAAAATTTTTCTACACCACCATTCGTTTAAAAGGTTTCAGGGCTTCTCAGGAACTCATCTAGGTATATCGAAATCTTGTTTTGTGGATCCAATCACGTTTACGAATAACATTTGATCACTAACACTCCCGAAAAATAGCAATGAAATTCATAATTCTTTCACGCTATACCAAAACTGCATGCTTCTATTTATTTATTTATCGTTACTAATTTGGATAATTGGTACAGTAATACCCGCAAATATAACTAGACTTTATTACCGTTATCTATCTTCTCTAAGTGCACTAATGCATAATAACTTTTATCGTAGCACGTAATCACCATGTATTCTGCTTGTCGTATCGAAAATAAAGAGCAAAACTGCTTAAAGTATCGAATAAAATCAAAAATAAAAGAGAGCTAAACTCCTATCAGCACGGGTTTATATAATGGCTCGCTTGTAAGTCGAATTTGTTCCGCGACGGACGATTTTCAGAAATTCGCATTCTATTTTCCCTTCCGATGGCTCGGCACAATGATTCTACTGAAATTTGCACTCGTCCGAGTTGAAATCTAAGAAATTTTTACACGCCTCGCATCACGTCCGAGAACAACTAATTAATTTAACATCGAAATTGTTATGCTTCCACCTCTCATGTTTGCATCTTATTTCAACTTTAATCGCCAATCTAGTCTGTTCGCTCTATCTAAAACCTGTGCTCTTGTTTTACATATTTCCCCTCATTTAACTACCAATGCATTCGCTCTCGCTTGTCTTTGTACCACAAACTCGCTTTCTTACTTGCACTCATATAGCTTGAAGCTTATTGACTATCATATACATCGTTATCTTTGCAGGTGTTCTGAGTTCTAATACGCTGAAGGCTCTTACGTGACTTCCCCACGTCTTTTATAATTTCTCGATAGTTTTAGTACTTGGAAAGATTAAATTAAATACAAGTTGAACATTTTAACTCGGCTTCTTTTTATAGAAAGCGTCCAGTGAATAATCTAAACCCCTTATTTTTAACAAAACAAATAAATTTTTATGCTCCATGGTTTTAATAATGCGTATTATCTAATGAAATTCTACATTACTTTCTTCTACACGTTGATTATGATTATATACAAACCCTACATTCTAATTGAATGATTTAAATCTACACAGTAGGCCTTTAATTAAGCGTTCTACTTTCCACTGCTCTGATATACACGGTGTTTAACATTATCTAAACAATATAAACCCTATGTTTAGAAGTAAATGACGAATTTATCCAATATACCTTTAATTGAAGCGTATTATTACCCAAAGCGTCCTTATACAAAGTGATTAAAATTATTTGATGTCGTTAATTAATTTTCTACCCTGGTCTAAATTAGAGTATTTTATATATAAATATAATATATATATATATATATATATATATATATATATATATATATTGCTGTGACACCATCTCTTTGGAGTGGGAGCTAAAAGACTGCTGCGACAACGGTAGAGCAATGGGAATTTTCAAATTATTATCTTACCTTCCTTTTCTGGTCTTTGCCTGGCTAGCTCAACCAATGTTACACTACGGAATTTATAAAATGAAATAAAACGCAGTTATATCAAGGAAACATATATATATTCAAAAACATTTTTTAACATACAAAACAGTTTATAAAACAATTCACAGTTCCAGTTCATACAGAAAGTAATTAGTACATGTTACTTAATTAGTAAAATTCTTACCTAATCTTTACTAACAGATGCATTATCTTTTTTAATTAGTAAGTGGATAATTTACGCATCTTTTATTACCACGCTTGTAGGTGTATTGGCTAATAATCCTTGAGAGATAATCTATTTAGTCGAGGTCAAAATACCTCGAACTTCAACCTTAAAATATGCTGTAAGTTATCCCTACAAAAATTAACATGAGAACCTATTTTACTTTAAATACTTAAATATCTTTAGCAATTAACAAACAAAGACAACAAAAATTCTGTACTTGTGGATATTGCAAAGAGCGCTTATCATAATCTCATCGTTAAAGTAATTAACGATATTAAATATCTTCTGATTCCACTTTACATTGACGTCAAAATCTCAGTGTTCAATATTATTCATATTCTTATAAATCCCCATTCAGAATACTAATTTTCAAAGTACACCTTTTATTTTTAATAATTAATTTAAAATTAGTTTAGAGTAGCTCTTGTATCGAAGAACGTTCAATTTCATTGTATTTTTACAAAACAAACGATGCTTCATCAAATAGCTGATACCCTCTGTTTCAAACTTACTCAAACATATACGCTTCATTGCAACTCTGCATGGTCGGTTTCGTAAACTGAATTCTTTACTCAACGTTACATATTACTTGGTTTGTGACCAAATGAATCCTTTTAATCAAGTTTCTGTTTATATACAAAATTATCTCAAAACGACAACGTGCGAGAATTCTTCGTATCCACCTAGAAAATTAGTTACGTACGTGATGTAATATTAACAAGAATTTACACCACTTTTGCCCTTTAATGATTCAATTAGTACCAATTTTATGATTTATGTTTTACTGTTAAATGATTTTTTTTATTCTCTTCTAACGTACGGAGTTATTACTCGCATTTCAGTCTATCGTATTGAAATGCGTAAAGCTATAAATTAATTTTTATCTATTTTTATTGCATTTTGATGTTTGCTCTAGCTCTTCGACCTGGCGATTATTTAATAATTAGCTATTTAGTGGTTTCCAATAGTATTTCTTAGTACAGACGACCTGTTTTTCCTTATTACTTACTAAAGTTGTGGAATTTACGCTGTAAATGTATTTCCTGCGCTTTGTAAACGCAATAAATTGATATTTTACAATAAATAAAAGAATAAATTATGCACAGAAGGTGCATTTTATAATAAATGAAATTGAATGGCTTTATATCCTAAAGATTGAAACTCGTTTTTACTAAGTATAGAATAATTTTACTTACACAATACCTTTCTCAAGAGTAATTATTTATTCATATGGCTGAGAGATTGGGCTTGTTTATATTTTGCAAATACAATAAGATTTGTATTCCTAACACTTGTAAAAAAATACGTATTTTATATTCGTTTTATGATTTTTTTGCCGTCCGCTACTAATGTAATACACGGAAATGTAATCACATTATTGATGAGTGCTTTGTTTGTTTTATATATATATATATATATATATATATATATATATATATATATTGCTGTGAATCCACCAAAATCCGGGAACTACGGTTTTTTAATCGAGCCCCACAGATTGTGCGTCAAGAATGCTGTGAAATGTACAAAAAGCTATTAACTTAACTGGTCCGTTGACTTTCTTCTGTTAATCGCCTCTTTACTCTTTTCCGCCTCGGCTGCTCACCTAGTTAAACCTTCATCCTCATTCATAAAAAAAAACAAACACATTCCTACCACAAACATCAACGTTAACTCTATTTACATCAATATTCACAATACATTAAAATTTCAAAATTAAAATTTAGCATAAATTTCAGTATCAGAAAATTTCAAGATTAAATTTGTTATCATTTTAATGTGCATCCAGAATTAAAGTCCTTGTAGGATGCCTACTAATTAATATAACAATATATGCAGACCTGAGTCTGAGTACAAAGGGAGCATCTACCAACCCTTTACGTTAATTAACCAGGTTCGTCTAATTGAGCTCAAAAACACCCAAATTTTCATCATAATCAAGAACATAAATACTAAATACCCCTTTCTACTTAAACAAGAAAATCTCACCTTAAAATTAAAAATTTGCTGTTAGTACAATTTCCCTACTGTCCATTTTAAGTAAATCAATTATAAAGTTATTCAACATACACCAACACATCAAAATCGAAAACAAAGCATAAGTTACCTGAAGGTTACTGCACTAGTGGCTTCAATGTACATCGTCCTTGCTAATTTCACCATTCCAACTGGGTTATGTTTACGTCCTCGGATTACTGGTCGCTTTTAAACATTTTCTACACCACCATTCATCTAAAGTTGTTTCAGTGATTTTCCGGAACACATCTGTGTATATCTGAAGCTTGTTTTGTGGATCCAGACACGTTTACGAATCATTTAATTATTAACACCCCCGAAAAATAGCAAAGAAATTCATACTTCTTTCACAAATATACGCCAAAACTGCCTACTTTTGTGTATTCATTTGTCGTTGCAAATTTGACTAAATGGTACAGTGATACTAAACTTTATTACCTTGTATCTTCTTTTCTAAGTGCACAAAATTACATTCATTGTAGCACGTAAAGAACAAACTGTTTTAAATCACCAGAATATACGAGCAAACTGTTTAAATTATTCTATCAAAATCGGAAAACTAAAAAGCACTGTTTAACGCATTGAATCAATTCGAAAATCTAAGAGAGAGAAACTCATATTAACCCGGGTATATATAGTCGCTTGCCCGTGCGTCGCTTTTGTCCCCAAAACGGACAGTTTCTCGAATTTCGTCATTCTATGTTCCCATCTCGACCGCCTGTGCGTCGGTTCTTATTAAATTTGCACTCGGACCAGTTAAATCTCAGAAATTTCGACACAGCTCGCAACGTCTGGAAATAACTAATTAATTTTTATACAGAAATGTTATTTTTACCTCTCAAGTTTGCCTCTTATTTTCAACCAATCGCAACCCAGTGACGTTGCTCCACTCACGCCTTTTACTATATGTGTCTCGGTCTTGCGCATATTATCTGTCTCTATCTACCGTGTTCTTATTGGTGCAAATTGATATTCTTTATTATCGATTATTTCAGTCCATGTGGACTGTGAAATAACCCACCTTATTAGCACTTCCCGTAACTATTAAGCTACGGTTTCTCCAGCATTCTCTGTAACCATTTGTTATCTGCAAATTTTACGCGGAACATAAAACATTTAAAAATACGCAGGTGTTCAAACATAATACTTCTACGATCTGAATATTATTGGGTTTTTACTAGCTTTTATACATATTATATGTAACTAATGGTTCAATTAACTCCAATTAAAATAATATCCTTTAATTTTTACTGACTCCTAATCAAATATTAATTATTTCCTGTACATTTTGTTTAATACCGGTTACTTAAAATTGAGTTAATTAATATAAATTTTGCACGTAATTTCCATTTGTTTCTTTACTCGGAATAATTAAAT
This sequence comes from Platerodrilus igneus, assembly GCA_036346225.1. Lineage (NCBI taxonomy): Eukaryota > Metazoa > Arthropoda > Insecta > Coleoptera > Lycidae > Platerodrilus > Platerodrilus igneus. The sequence goes on from JARFIW010000791.1 coordinate 2,913,310, forward strand.
TACACGTAGAGCATTTTAATACTGCTTCCTTTTTTTATAGCAAGCGTCTTGTAAATAATTTAACTTCCTTATTTTTAATGAAACGAATGAATTTTTATTCTCCACGGTTTTTTTTAATAAAGCGTATTATCTAATAAAATTCCTTATACACGGTGATTAAAATTATTTGATGTAATTAATTAATTTTCTACCCTGGTCTAAATATGAGTAATATATATATATATATATATATATATATACTGGGTGCTTCAAAAAAATGTATACACACTTTGAAAATTTATTTACCGTTCTACAAAGTTAAATTTCAGGAAAATAGAAAGCTGAAAGTCCAATGTAAATGAAACATAAATAACAAATGTTAATACTGTTCAAATTGGTGACCTGCAGCATCAATACAATTCTGAGTACGAGTCACCACAGATTCTGTACATCGTATCAAAACGTCCAATGAGATTTCTCTACACACTGCTTGAATCTCATTCCAAAGAATGTCTAGGTTACGTGGTTTACGTTTGTACACCTCATCTTTTACTGTGCCCCACAAGAAAAATCCAGTGGTGTAAGGTCTGGAGAGCGTGCTGGAAACTCGATTGGCCCCTGCGTCCTATCCACTGGCCCGACAAATTTTGATCCAGGTAAGCTCGTACGTCCCTGTGATAGTGCGGCGGAGCACCATCTTGTTGAAAATAAAAATCATCATTACCGTATAATGCACGAATGGCAGGAAATATGGAATCAGCAAGCATTGTTAGGTAATTAATACCAGTTACAGTGCCTTCAAATCGAAAAGGTCCAATGAGTTCCCTTGAAGACAAACCGCACCACACATTTACACCAGGCAAATTTACAGCTTTTTCAATTGTAATGTGAGGATTTGCTTCACACCAGTAAACACAATTGTGCCTATTGACAGTTCCATTAAGTTTGAATTGGGCTTCATCCGACCAAATGATGCTACCCATAAATCCCGGTTCACGTATCACCATCTCCTGAATCCATTCACAAAATTGCAACCTTCGATCTGGATCGTCGTCATTTAGCTGTTGCACCAGCCTTGGAATGTAAACACGATACTTGCCTCTCTTCAGAATGCGTAGCACGCTGCTAGCACTTACATCACTTTCACGTGCCTTGCCTTGAAGATTTGTTAGGAGAGCGTTGAAACAGTTCCAAGACTGTCGTTGATGACTCATCACTTGTAGCTGTTCGAGGCCGACCTGAATGACCTTTATGCACATCACACACTGTTCCATGAACTTCGAATTTGTCTCGTATGCGTGTAATTGTTAATCTTGAAGGTGGTTCTGTATCATACTCCCTTCTCCACTGTCTTTGAACTTCATTTACATTCTCAAACTTCCAGTACCACTTAATAACCTGCTTTCGTTCTTCAAAACTCAAACGTACGTCCGCCATGTTGATATTACAAATTCCAACTGATAATATAACATAGAGGGACGATTATGCTGGCACCTGGCGAAGAAATATAACATTAGCCTTGTAGTGCGGGAAAACTACAATAGTTTAAAGTGTGTATACATTTTTTTAAAGCACCCAGTATATTGACGTGATAAGGGGGTCACAAGAGGTCATTAAAACCCAAACTCGACAAATAAATCTCTCTAAGATGTAAAAGAATCTGGAAAAATAGAAATTTCCAAAAATCCATGGTTACGGCTTGTATAATACAAGCGTATTTTTATTCATTAAACTACCAAGAAGAAATGCAATTGTGCGTTTTAAATAATCACCCTGTATGATATAAGCGTATTATAAATACATATCAAATAATGTAAGCCGTATATATAGAAATAATTGTTTTTAAGGTACCTTAAAACGCACAAATGCAAATGCAAATTGATCACTCTAAAATAGACACAAAACCATTTATGTTTACTTAATAATTATTAATAGGTTTTGATGCAGATAAAAATGCTTTTTATTTGCTGTAAATAGCATAGGATAGTGCGAGCTTTACACATTTTGCGTAAGAAATCATATCAATCTTGTTAAAATATAACGCTTTAATCTTAATGTATATTAAAAAACATTTTACCGTGAAAGCAAACATTTTCCATAAAAATGCAAATTATTTGTATTATAAAGCTTTAAATTAATTATATAATTTGACTTTTTAATTACATAAATTCATTTTAAATAGAGAATTTTCTAGAATATTAGGAATAAAGAAAGAATGAGTCATCTGTACTTACAACTACGTAAATATCAAATTAAACAAATAGACATTTATTGTAAGAAACAGCAGTAACGGTAAAACCCATAAAAGTAAATAAGAATTATTGATTATTTCGCATTAGTACGCGACACCACAATAACCTTATATGTGTTAGAGTAGGACGGACCGTGCATGTCACTAATAAGTGGATTGCGCTTATGAGGTAATAAAACGAGGAATTCCCGGAAACTGGCATCAGATAGGCGCGTGTTCTTTGGAATGAAATCACGTAGACACTAGCACATTCTAGAAAAGGGATAATTTTTGTATATAAACTGAAACTTTGATTAAAAAGATTTATTCATAAATTCCGTCGCAAAAATGTGACATTGAGAAGATATTGTTTTAAAGTATGCAGTACGCATACCGTAATTAATACAGAAGTTAGTTTAAAACATAACCTGCGTAAATATAAAAATTGGCAAAGGCACTTACTTGATTTTGTAATATACAATGAAGATAAAGAATGCATGGCTGTAAAAAGCTATTTAAAATTTTATTTAATAATTAAACCAAGGATACACATTGGTTTCTAAATGGAGACATAAATAATATGAAAATCTTGTACGCTGATTTGGACGTCAATTTAAAATAAAAACAGAAATTAGAGAAGCAAGCGCTTTGTGAATTTCTTAATTATATAATAATTTTTTAAGGGTATATTTACCAGAAAGTTTATACTTAAGAGTTTTAAACACTCTGACGTTTTTAATAGATTATCCGTCAAAGATTTTTTGGCCAAACAAACCTTACAAGCGTGGTAATCATAGCTAGTAAACTATCCACAGGACAAGATATTTTAGTTCTGTAAATTGTAAGCAACGTAAGGTGAGAAACATTTTTAAGTAAATCAGTACTTAAAAATAAATTTATGTTCTGAAAAAAACGATGTTGTAAATGTGCTATATGCTTTTATATGAGAGAAAATATTTTAGACTGTATAGATATTTTTTTGATACTACCGTCTTAGATTTCATTTTGTAAACTCCATCAACTCTATTGAACTAGCCAGGCAATGTAAAGTTAGAAGGGAAGGTAAGTCAACAATTTCGAATTTTACAATTTGCTGTATCTGCATCACAGCACTTTATTAGCGGCGCATCAAAGCGAGGCGTGCCACAGAGTGCAAATTGTAAAATTTGAAGTATTTAAAGATGTGTAATATATGTAATGTTCAGAGGTTCATACTATGTAAATTAATCTTCGTTTTGAGGTAAGCAAATCTATATGATACGAAAGACACCTGTTCAATATTAAATTAATTGTATAAAATCCATTGTGAAAGGTCGCATAAAAGCGATTGAAACGTTTGGAATATGAAATAAAAGTACTATAGAAATTAGTTTAATTAAGAACTTGAAGCAAATATTTATCATAAAGTGAAGGTCAAGAATAAAACGTGTTTGTTATATATATATATATATATATATATATATATATATTGGTATGATAATAAGGTTATTTAGGGATAGATAGGGTCACAAGGGTAGTATACGTCATGTAAACAACACCAAAGTCAAGGAAACTAAACATTTGATTCATAAAAAGTACACAATTTACCAATTACGCAAAAAGCAAATATCAAACACACTGTATAGAATTTACAACTAACTTTAGTCAATGAAAAGAGGCTCATCCTTTAATAATTCAATCACATTTAGTAAGATAAATAACTTTGTGTGCAATCCAATTCAATTTTGAAATAGCAATACATTCTGAACTTTAAATAAATACAAATCAGGAGCATCTAAGGTAAGATACACATAAAACAGACCTTATTCAAAACTAACGCATTAGTGTAAGGAATTAATCATGCGTACCGACAATAAACAGACTTTTCAAAACAAACATGTCTCATAACGCAGGAAGTAAATAAACGCACATAATTTACGTCATTATAAAATTCGGCTACGTGATCTTCAATGTAAAATTGACACAAAACCCAGCAGATTTGGTAAACAAAATATGGAATAACAAGTTTGTATATGCGCGGAATTAAAAGGAAAATTTAAATAAATTCCTATACAAAACACGAGTTCGTGAAATTAGAAGGTACAAAGTATCATCGTCAACAAAATCTACAATAAAATTTTTTCAGCAAACTATAGAATAAGTAACTTTGTGTAAAACCCAATGGATGGGCGAAAAGCTAAGCGCAACGCCTCCAATATGACTGAATAACTTAAATAAGCACAGTAAACCAATAATAGCAGGTGGTTGGCGTGCCTTTATATAGTGCACGAGTCGATAAGAGTCAGTCTTTCCACAACTGAGGTACGATCTGTACTGGTTTGATGTAATACACCACGCAAAACTTAATTGTGAAATTAAATAATAAAATTTAAATAAAAGTCAGTTATTAAAAATGTAAATTACTAGTGCTAGTGCAAGTATACAATAGCAATTCGCCGTTGATATTAAAACGTAAGTCCAAATTTTAATTAAAAATAAACATGATCTTTAATATTTATTAACTTAGGGCACCAACTAACCAAACAAACAACCAACCAACCAACCAACCAACCAACCAACCAACCAACCAACCAACCAACCAACCAACCAACCAACCAACCAACCAACCAACCAACCAACCAACCAACCAACCAACCAACCAACCAACCAACCACTCAACCGACCAATCAACTAAGTAATCTAACTAACTAATTAAGTAAATCAACGACTTACTTAGCGTTCGACTGGGCGTTTATCCAAGTAAGTTCACTAAGCAAGAGACATAGCAATTTAATAAACAATTAGCAAACCAACCAAATAAGAAATCTAACGACGTAAGGACGATGTCAAGCTGAAAACAACTCAAAGGTACTTGTTAACAGCACGTAGCAAAAGATCAAACGGATTGGGGTGTACTCAGAACTACACATTCGAATCAAGGAATCAACCTAGATAAATACCAGGTTAGCGATAATTAATTTATAGCATAAGACTGAAATTTTTTGAACATTTAAAACTTGCATGTACTTAGATATTTATGTAAAGGGTCATCAAAAATTTTGAATGATACGTAGAAATTACGAAGGGTCATCGAAAGTTCAACGAGACTTCCAATCTAATACAGAATTATTTTTGCTGACTTTACATTTTAATAGGGTTATAATTTTTTGGCGGTGAACAGATTTGTATTTTTACCTTGATTCGAGGGCTTTAAATATCGAATAATATTACGAAGGTTGTAGAAGTGCAAATTGTACATATTTCTTGGTTTATTATACAAAATTTTGGTTATTTGGTTTATATTATTTAGGTATGAAGTGTTAGAAAGAAAAAAAGGGGGGGAGTAAACCTTATGTTATCGTATCATCGTGCACTTTGTGTGGGGTTGAACTGAGCTAGTTGAGGCATAAACCTAATTGTGGGAAATTTAAGTTTTATTCTAGATATTTAGGAACACAGAGCGGTGGCGAACAACAGACAACTGTGCGTTAAACACATCGAAGTACGGTGATATCATAGCAATATATATATATATATATATATATATATATATATATATTGCTGTGGATCGCTAAAATTCGTGCCCCATCGTTGGGCTGTTCATAAGTTTGCTGTGGACCGTGGGGTCAGTCTCTGGAACTCCCTAAAACCTATTCAAGTTTTAACGTTCGGCTGTCATAAGATTGCTGTGATCGGACTTATGGGTTTGACATCGCCCGTGTCAACACTGTTTTTTAAAAAAACAAAAAATTTTATAAAAATATTCTTACCCGTTTTTTCTGCTGCAACAATCTTCAACAGCTTCCCTGGCTATCTCAACTGTGCCTCTTCTCGGATACCTAAATTTACAATCATTCTTCCTTCCCACTCACACATCATTCAATAAAATCACCAAATAATACAACAATCATACGATCTTTATTTACCGCTATTTTCAAACAATTATTCACAGATATATACAGTTTGGTACACTAATTACAACTCAATAAGTGATATTTTTGTAAAGTCCGTGTTTTAAATTTTTAATTGCAATCACATTTAATACAACAGGAGTAAATGGGCCCCAAATAATACCCTATATTTATTGCACACTGGAGTATGGTGAGCTCATAATAACCCAGTTTATTAATGTATGCCTTTTACCTTGCATATAATTACTACAAAATTAATAAACCCATGTACCCTTAACAATCCAATTTAAATTCGTAATGAAATTTTAGTAAGCTTTACATACAACAATTTTTTTTTCCAATATTTAAAATACCCTAATAATTGTCAAATACACGTATCTTTTCCAATACGTTAATTAACCATAAATAACCCCCAAAGTTCACTCACACATCACAAATAATTCCAACAGTTTATCAAATAACAGCAAACTCAAATGAGTTACCTGGAAATTCTTCAAGTCTCCATCTCCTTCGATGATGCTTTATCCTCCAGAACCACTTGGCTACGTGACTATGCGCTCTGATTCACCTGATATTTATAGATGATAACCTCAGTATACGCCGAGCTCCTTGCTACCAATTACCATTCCATCCCAGCATCCAAATTCACGTATATTATACTTTTGTTTATTGCTATATTAGCTTGTCATGGAATTAGTTGCACCTCGGTTAATTTAATTCACTCCACACTACTCACGTTCATAACTATAAGGCCTCCACCTACCACGTTATAAGTGCTAATACTACTTTTTATGAATTTATAAATTTATTCAATACTCACAAGACTCTACTATCACGTCTAAAGCGATGAAAATACAAAGAGAGCGATCAGAATACAAAGAGGGCTTTACTAATTTTCTTAAAGTATTTATACTGTTAAAATGCTACCTCTCGGCCACTCTTCACGCGAAAAACTTATTTTAAAATAATACTTCTGCAAATTTTGATATAACCGCCTTAAAGCTTCCAGAAATTTACCTCGTGGACGCGCTATATGATCAAAAAAATCGCTTTTACCTGTCGCGTGTTCGTTCGTTGTAAAACTACTTGTTTCAATCAATGATACCGTTCTGTGTCGTCATAAAATTCCGCCTGTAATAGTGTTATCCCTGTCTTATGAATATTTGATGTCGCGTTCTAAACCCCACTTGAGTTATAGAAAATCGATATTGCTAACCGCGTCGCATGACTTCACGTGGATTGAGTACGTGCGTTTTGAAACCAATGCTTTTATACCCGTCTCTATCTGTAGCATATTATTGATCGTGCATCTTCTCCACTCTTTAAAAAACTTTGTTAGTTTGTTATTCGAAGCCACTGACGGTTGGAAATATATTCTATAAAGCCCGCTTTATAATGTTGATAAATTCGACGAAAGTAGCCTTTCAAATATGCAGGTGTTCTTAATTATCGACTGTTTAAAATAACACTTCTTGGAGTTTATATTTCACGGTATTCGATACAACTGACGTCCTTGTTTGCTACAACGAACCTTTTGCCTTGGAATTATCGATTTTCTTTACCCGGGTGTGTCTTCCAATGCTATTACACGTTAAATTAAAATAAATTAAATTAATTATGCGTTTCTATTTGTTTTTAAAACTGGTTTTCTCTATGTAGCTTCAACTTTTCAATCATTAATTATACAAATACGTCAATACTTGTTCGTTTAAATTAAATAAATGAAATAAATTTTGCGCGTAAATAAATTGTTCGTTTCTCTATACAGGGTGTTTGAAATTGCATTGCTTACCCCAAATTTAACCTTTTGAATCCATTACAATGTATATATATATATATATATATATATATAAATATATATATCAAATTCTGTAATTTAAAAGAGTTTGTTTATACGGTGTTAAGCACGAAATAGAATGACTGAATTTTCTATTCAAATTTTGAGTCAATTAACATTTAGCACGCTCCAAAAAGAATAAAATTGGCTTGGTTGGCTCGGCGTTAGGTGCCTGCTACCGAAACAACGGCGGGACGCGATACTCGGCAGGTAATTGTACATTGAGTATTATATAAGAATACTAAAAGTTGATTAAGTTCAGATAATTTAAACAAATTTATACCAATTTGATTAGCAGTTTACGTTTTTATTTATGTTTTATTTGTGCAAACTTCGACTTTAGTCAGTAATCATGGAAGTGAAGACGAATCTTTATTACTATCCGTAGCAATGTGTATAATTAAAAAAAATTAATAAGAGATAGATCTAGAAAGTGATCGTACATACGGATCTTTTGAATTTACCGGTTTTGCTTAATTTTAATAACGCAAACTCGTCGTGTATTAGAGTCGAGTTCCGAATCCAAATTACTACCCATACTCGAAGAGTGTGAGTCGAGTCGAATCGAATACAGAAACCCTAGAAAGAAACATCCTATGGTTTAGCAATCAGATTATTTTTTTGCATGGTTACTGAATAATCATTGACTTTAAGATTACAAATTGAGGTTGATCAATTTGGCACTAGATAGAGTATGAGAAAACCTGAAAATTATGAAAGCACTGTAAATTAAAATCATATTTACAAATGAAGCTTTTAATCGTGCTGAAAGCTTTGAAAAGTGGTCTATTGTAGTGTTTTGTACAACGAAATAAATTTTACAAAGTTTCTGTAAAGCACCTTTTGTAACACATTCTTTATACAATTATGAAAAGTAAAAAAACGAGCACAGTAGATGAAGAACATTCTCAGAGTTCCCTTCGTCTGTGGACATCAAACGATTGCTATTACAAAGTTTTTATAATATAGCTGGTTTTATATTTGCAAATGTGGAAAGTTTGAAGTATCAGAGATCGTGACGTGACTTGGGACGAGTATTAGATTGATTCAAAAGATGCTAAGGGTCAACATAAGCGAAGAGAAGAAGAAGGAAGAGAAAAATTCTAAATATCTTAAATCTCCTTTAGCACATTTTCGCCGAGTTTCTCATAAATTTCTCTTAAAAGCAAAAGATTTGATTTGCGGCGGGTTTCATTAAATGCAAATCCTCAGGGTTATGCAATACATTTTCCAAGTATGAGATTACATAGAGCTAACAATGTAAAGAATACTTTTAGTATTATTGTATACCTACAGTAAATATATGTCTATGCCATTACGAAATATAATAAAAACGGAATGTGTTGTGTTGTACAGGTAAATTCAAGTAATGATGAATTTACTTTACGTGCAGCTTCCTATACTATTTAAAACTCGATTTTTCACTTTCTAAGTTCACTATTGCCCGTGTTAACGTGTCTAAAATATATGTATTGAATAAGCTATCAATAACATCTGGAACTGCTTCTTAAGAATGAAAGTAAAAAGCGTCTGCGGAGATGATCAAGCTTTAGACTTGATAAACTCATTAATTTTGCCCCTGAGTGGCAGGCATAATTAAAGTTGCATGGATAAGTTCCTTCAAAATTCATTAACATTTCATTAACTTGTTAGACTATTCTAAATTAGGGCTGTTAAATATGTCAACAGCATCATCCGTTAGTCCTAGTACACTTTTAATGATTGGTCTGTGTTTTTTAAATGTACGACCATACCAAGTAGTAAAGGACATTTTTTTATTCAAGAAGATTCAGTCTGCGATGAAATATGGAATATTAAGAAAACTTTTATTTCTTTTTACAGCCAATTGCAGTCTAATCAATTCGAGCAGTTTTAATATTTATTTGTTTAAGTGTTTATAGTATTCAGTACAGTTTATAGCTGTATATCAGGTTATAACAGTTTATGCAGTTTAGTGAACTTGCTATATCGTTCGTGATACAGTTTCGGCAATTTTAGCCATTGTAAGTGAACGTTATAGCTTTTATTAGATGTCATAGCAGTAAATAAGAATAGCAAAGGTTATAACATAATAAGCAGTTTATAGCATTTATAGATGTTTATAGCTGTTTATACAAGTTTATAGCAAATTTATATCAGTTTATAGAGTTTGTACAGTATATAGCAGTTTATAGCAGATCATAGCAGTTAATTGCAGTTTATAGCAGTTTATAGCGGTTATAGCGGTTTAAGAGCAGTTTATAGCAGTTAATAGCATTTTATAGCAGTTTATAGCTGTGTATAGCTGTTTATAGATGTTTATAACTGTTTATAGCTGTTTATAGCAGTGCATAGCAGTTTATAGCAGTTAATAGCAGTTTATAACAGTTAATAGCAGTTTATAGCATTTTATAGCAGTTTATAGCTGTTTATACCAGTTTATAGCAATTTATATCAGTTTATAGCAGTTTATAGCAGTTTATAGCAGTTTATAGCAGTTTATAGCAGTTTATAGCAGTTTATAGCAGTTTATAGCAGTTTATAGCAGTTTATAGCAGTTTATAGCAGTTTATTGTAGTTTATAACAGTTTATAGCAGTTTATAGCAGTTGATATAAGTTTATATTAGTTTATAGCAGTATATAGCAGTTTATTGCAGTTTATAGCAGTTTATAGCGGTTTATAGCGGTTTAGAGCAGTTTATAGCAGTTAATAGCTGTTTATACCAGTTTATAGCAATTTATATCAGTTTATAGAAGTTTATAGCAGTTTGTAGCAGTTTATAGCAGTTTTTAGCAGTATATAGCAGTTTATAGCAGTTTATAGCAGTTTATAGCAGTTTATAGCAGTTTATAGTAGTTTATAGCAGTTTATAGCAGTTTATAGCAGTTTATAGCAGTTTATAGCAGTTTATAGCAGTTTATAGCAGTTTATAGTAGTTTATAGCAGTTTATAGCAGTTTATAGCAGTTTATAGCAGTTTATAGCAGTTTATAGCAGATTCTAGCAGTTTATAGCCGTATATTTCAGTTTATAGCGATTTATAGCAGTTTGTAGCACATTATAGTAGTTTTTAGTAGTTGGCAACAGTTTATAACATTTTATAGCAGATTATGAGAGTTTATAACAGTTATAGTAGATATAGCAATTTTAAACATTTTATAGCAATTTATAAGAGTATATAGCAGTTCCGTAAGCTTTACTCAACATGTCGCAAACCTAAAACAAAAACAAATTGAGACATTCTCAGTAGCAGATCTGTGCGATATTGATTTGTTTTACATTAAAGGGATTATCAAAAAATGCGTAACGCAGAGGGTATGCGATTTAGAATTAAAAATTTGTTGCAAAGAATTCAAGACGCTCTAGATTTAAACGCGAGAATTAATTACTGTGGACAACTGTTTAATAGTATATTACATTACTAGTGTAGCAAGTGACCCATTTTACACGAGTGGGAAAGTTGTCGCACGAGGCGTATGTCGAGTGCGACAATCTCACGAGTGTGCAATGCCACTTTCGACACGAACACGATTTTTCCGACGACCACAGCTAATGAAAAAAAATTAAGAAAGATATTTTAACGATATTTTAAAGAAACGTACACTGTTGCTCTTTCCCCTAAACACCTTGCCTTGATGCAAGGTCGTGCGATCGTTTAGTGGTTATGTCAAACAAACTCTACGTCGAGTTTTGGCATTGGGCATGTTGAGTCGTCTAGGTAATTAATGTACTAATATCTCGTTCGTCATACACTCTAGAGTTGAAAATTATTTCAACACTACAATTATGTTTACTTTCGCACTCTAGAATTTAATCATTACAAACACATTATTTCAACATCATGCTAGAAGACGATATACGTGGAAGATGCCAAGAGATATAGGAAGATATCAAATAGATTACATTCTTGCTAAACAACGGTTTAGGAATCAAGTAAAAGACTGTAGAAGCTACCCAGAAGCAGATATAGACACTGACCACAACATCGTAATTATGAAGGCCGCACTTAAATTTAAAAATTTGAATAAAAGAAACGGAAAAAGGCACTTGGACCTACAGAAACTAAAAGATAAAGATATTCAAGAAAGATTCGCAAAGAAGTCAAATGAATTGCTCAAAGATAACGGGAAAATATCTGATACTAAGGAAGTAGAAACAGAATGGAATAACATTAAATCCAGCCTCGACATGGCGGCCAGAGATATTTTGGGGTATACACAAAAAGAAAATAAGAAACCATGGATAACAAAGGATATCCTGAATTTAATAGAGGAAAGACGAAAATACAAAAATAAATCAGACGAAACAGGAAAACAGAGATACAAAGCCATAAAATGGGAAATTATTCGCAAATGCAGGAAAGCTAAAGAACAATGGATTGAAGAAAAGTGCAAAGAGGTACAAACTAAGATGGAAGTAGGAAAGACAGATAAAGCATACAAACTACTTAGAATCAATTTTAGAGATATAAAATCGTATAGCAAAAATATAAGGGACGCGGGAGGAAATGTTATTATAGAAAATGTAGAGAAAGTGGGTAGATGGCAAGAATATACAGGGAATTTATATGCAGGAGAAGAACTAACTGCATTAGAACAGGAATCAGACATTGAAAATGATGACTTGGGATATCCTATACTTAGAGATGAATTTGAATTAGCATTAAAGGGTCTGAAAAATGGTAAGGCGCCGGGTACAGATAAGGTGCAAGCGGAGACTCTATAAGCCACTGGACAAGCAGTAACAGAACGTTTCTTCCAACTTGTAAGCTATATGTATAAGACAGGCGAGATACCCAAAGATTTCAAACATAACATCATAGTAACAGTACCAGAAAAGCGCAGATAGATGTGAAAATTTTCGAACAATAAGTTTGACAGAATATTATCAAAAATATTAACTAGAATATTACAAAGACGAATGGAAAAACGGGCTGAAGAAATACTAGGAGAAGACCAATTTGGGTTTAGGCGAAACAGGGGAACACGGGAGGCTATCTTAGCTCTGAGGGTGATAATGGAGAAAACAATAGAAAAAGGGGAAAGTGTGTATATAGGGTTTGTAGATCTGGAAAAAGCATTTGACAATGTAAAATAGAAAAAAATGTTCGAAATGCTCAAAAAGATTGGAATGAGGTGTAGGGATAGACGGATAGTACATAGCTTATTCAAAGAGCAAACAGCAGTAATAGAATTAGCGCAGGAACGTAGAGAAGTAAACATTAGGAAAGGGGCGAGACAGGGATGTGCCCTATCCTCATTGATTTTTAACTTGTACATAGAAGAGGTAATTATTACTGTCAAATGCAGGAAGACATTTGGAATTACTATGCAAGAACAAAAAATTGATATGCTTAGATTTGCAGATGATATAGCGGTATTAGCATCTAGCAAGGTGGTGCTACAGACGATTGATGAAGATATCATGGACAGACAAAGTTAAAAACGAAGAGGTACTAAAAATGGTCGGGGAAGAAAGAAATATGTGGAAAAGGAAAACGGTAAAAAATAGGAGAGATAGGATAATAGGCCACATACTACGGCATGTGAGAATAGTGCGGAATATACTAGAAGCAGAGATAGGAAAAAAGAGAAGAAGAGGTAGACCTAGGTTAGACTACTGCACACAGATAGTGAAAGATGTAGGCTGTAAGAGTTTCAGTGAAATGTGTAGGCTAGCTCAGAATAGAAATCAATGGAGGTACGCATCCAACCAGTCCCAAGATGGATAAATTAATGACGAAGAAAGTAACTGCACTTAAACGTGATATTTATTATAAGCAACTACAATCATTGGATGGGCAATATTCTCGAATAATGGTAATTGCGTGAAAGCATTTACTGGAAAACTATTATTTCGTCAAATGTCTAAGTGTTGGGGGATCTTGGCAGCCACAGGTTGTTTAACCCCCTTCATTAAATCTCAGTGAAATAGGGCATAATATTAGAAAACAATATAAGGGGAACCGAACTGTATTGCTGTGTGAGAATTTCAGGAAACTATGTAGGTTAGTTTAGAAAATAAATAAGTGCAGGTACATGTCCAACCAGTTTTGAGACCGGAAACCCAATGACGAATAAATAAGTGCAGATAAATCTTATGATTATTATAAACAACTAGTTGTTTGTTGTGAAATATCTGCAACTAATGTTGACTGTGCGAAAAGATGTATTGGAAAAAATATTAAATCAGTAAATGTTCAAGTGCTGGGAGAACTTGGCAGCCACAGGCTGATTACCCCCCTTCGCAACCACTGTTCGGTGGCAAGAGGCGGGGGAGTTTTGAAATGCAGATTTTAGGGTAGTTTATACAGAATCAGAGGAAATTCTGGGGTGGGGATAGTTGTGCGGTAAAAGTTACAACATTCTGTAGAAAACTGCTTACAAAAGAACGGAAGAGTATTCATGGTTAGGTTAGAATGTAACTGAGGACGAAATAGAAGCGAACTACTAAGCTATCAAATACATGTTGCGATTCGTAATAGGACATAAAAACTAACAACTATAGGGAATTTTAATGCAATCATAAGTGATGGTATGGAAGGAGCGGTAGTTGATCTATTAGGTTTAGGCAAGAGAAACAACAAGGGGAAATGGGCTGGTAGAATTTTGTGACACAAAAAGTTTAACCACCACAAACACATTATTTCAACATTATGCTAAAAGACGATGCACGTGGAGGATGCCAGGAGACACAAGAAGACATTGAATAGGTTACATTCATGTTAGACAAGGAATAGGAATTAACTATTAGACTGTAGACGCTATCCAGAAGAAGATATAGACTCTGATCACAATATCGTAATTATGAAGCCTGCGCATAAATTAAAAATTAAAAAAAAAAGAAACGGAAAAAGACACTTTGACTTTCAGAAACTAAAAGATTAAGATATCCACAAAAGATTTCAGAAAAAGTCAAAGAGTTGCTGAAAGACTTCGATAAATTTTCTGGCACTAAGGAAGTAGAAACAGAAAAACGAAAATACAAAAACAAACCAGATGAAGTAGTTAAACAGATACAAAGCCATAGAATGGGAAATTATTTGTAAATGCAAGAAAACTAAAGAACAGCTTTGTACGGCTGTGAAACGTAAACAAGTGGTTAAGCGCACAGGAAAAGGATAGAAGATTTTGAAATGTGGTGCTACAGACGTTTAATGAAGATATCATGGACCGATAAAGAATAAGTGGTTCTAGAAATAGTAAGGGAAGAAAGAAATATATGGATAACAGTAAAAGATAGGAGAGATAGGACGATAGGACATATACTAATGCATGAGGGAATAGTGCGGAATATATTACAAGCACAGATGGAAATTTCAGGGAAATGTGTAGGTTAGCTCAGAATAGAAATCATTGGGGGTACGCGTTAAATCAGCCTCAAGATGGTAAACCTTTCGATGAAAAAATAGTTGCACTTAAACCTTATGATTGTTGTAAACAACTATAGATGCTAGTTTTGCAATATTCTCAACAAATGTTGATTGTGCAAAAGGATGAATTGGAAAACTATTAATTTGGCAAATGTCTAAGTGTTGTGTGATTTTCGTAGCCTCAGATTGCTGAACCCCTTTCGCATACTACTGAATATCGGTCAAATAGAGTAAATATTTAGAATACAATAGATAGGGAGCCGTGATATATCTAACAGGAGGGAACAGCTGTAGTGGTCAAAGACAACAAACATAGAATCAATGAAAAAATGGAGCACAGCCGTGTACGGTTATGAAATGGCGACAGTAGGAGAAGCAAACAGGAAAAAAGAGATTATCACTACGGATTAAGTCGAAATAGAAAAACACAGGAAGACTGCTTAACTCTGAGGGTGATAATTGTAAAAACAATAGCGTGCATATTGGGTTTGTAGATCTGGAAAAAGCATTCGACAATGTAAAATGGAAAAAATGTTTGAAATACTCAAGAAGCTTATACAAGGAGCAAGCAGTTGTAATAGTATTGGAGCAGGAATTTAGAGAAGTAAATATTAAAAGAAAAGTGAGACAGGGATGTACCTTATACCCATTAATTTTCAAGCTGTATACTGAAGAAGAAATTAATATCGTCAAATGCAGAAAGACATTTAGAATTGTTATGCATGGACTAACGATTTAAGTGTTAAATTTGCAAGTGATATATAGCGATATTAGTATCTAGCAAAGAATAATTGGAAGCAGCGTATAACGAAATATAAACAGCACCAACAGAGAGATACAGTAAAATTATCAAAAATAAAAATATAGTACTAGTATGTAAAAGAGGGGAAAAAAGGTAAAAAACATGAGTAGAAAAAGGAAACTAGAATTTACAAGAGGTTAAGGATTTCTGTTACTAAATAATGAAAGAAATAGAGTTAAACCTAGATTAGACTGTTTGACACAGATAGTGAAAGATGTAGTTGTGGAAATTTCAGAAAAATATGTAGGGTATCTCAGAAAAGGAAACAATGGAAGTGCGTGTCTAGCCAGTTCTAGGATTGAAGACGCAATGATAATAATGGTGATGAACTGTTATACGTCACTTCCCGTCATATTCTACCTGGAGAAAATCGGTATTTATTCTGGTAGTGCCAAAAGACCTCGCATACCAACATGTAATATACCATTAGATCAGGTGCAGAAAAAAGTGGAAAGAAGCAAAATTAGTGGAATATGTAACTAACTGATTATAATGGAACTAATATTAATAATATCTATTTATAGGATAACAATATTGTTTTACTCTTACTCTCCATTGTTGGTGAACAACCAATAACGACAGTAAAACGGATTGAAAAAACAGAAAAAAGAAACCGTAGAGCTACTCCGCCCAGCTATCTATCTTGTTTATTATGTTGGATTAGCTTCGGCGTCATTTAAGAAGAACCTAAAAAATCTAAGCCAAACATCGATCTTATATCATCTTTCAAACTAAAAGCATAAAACTGACTAATACAAATAAAAATTCGCAGGCACGGTGAGTGTATATGGTGTGTTTTTTATTTGTACGTGTACACGCAAACAGTATAAATAATAAAAATCAGCATTTATAAGATCTACAAATTCTATACGCACTTGAAATAGTGTTTCTTTACCCAATTAAGGTAGTTACATCAACTAGAAAAACTTTTCTTTTTTTCAGACTCTTAATAAGTACCTTTCTACACGTTACTATAAACGACAAATCTCGCAAGTCTTCCATTTTCTGAAACTCTGGACCTAATTTTATAATTGATCAATTACCAGAATAACGCCAGCATTATCATTCAAATAATCTGTGACTTTTAATTAACCTTCATTGAAAATGCAACCCAAAATTTTAATTTATCTTTATCACAACAAATATTAATATCTTGTCTAAATTAAGTATAATTTCAAAAATAAACAAACTGTTACATCAAATTAAAATTTAAAACACAAGTTCACTCCATCAATTTACTCAGAACTGTTTTCAAGCATAACCTCATTGTCATGTCAAATAATAATTAGAACGTCAATTTGCACAATCAAATTCCTATGAAATGTTTTCTATAAATAGATAAATTGTTATAGAAAATAATTATTTAAGATCAAGTTCTCACAAGCTAATTTTCTAGAAACGTTTTTTGAAAATACCTAAATAAAGCTCGCAGTAAAACGGTCTGCATACTGTACCACCCGTCTTAATAATATACATAGAAATGAAATTAGTGCGGTATAAATTACATAAGAATTACAAAAAAGAATACTAAAGTTTCAGCTTACAACCAGAATAAACTTACGTTGAACTTCCAATTTTAGACCACTTTCACTGCTGTATCTACTCTTTTAAAATATACCCTTGGTAAAGGTATGTATAAATTGCCCTTTGTTGTACAAATAATTTCCTAAGTGAAATTTTGAAATTTTGAACTAATTAAACCCTAAAGCTACTACTTCATACAATAAAACTATTAAATACTAAATGCCGATTGAAATATTTTCATAAGGTATTTTTTTTCGGTTACAATTATTGTTTAAAAATCAGCTTTTATTTTCTTGTACTTCAGATGAAGGTAGATGAAGCACAGCTTGTTGCATCCCGAATGAATTAAAGGTACACAACATACTATATAAGATATACTTTGGACGACATCTTGATTTATACAAGTGGTTCTAAGGAATACAGTCCTGTAACAATTGCAAATATTTGCGTTGGATTGCAAGCGTTGTATTTTCTTTGCTGTAACAAGATTTTTATTACTATTTCAAATATTTGAAGGTCGGATGATCAGTAAACAAACATCTTATATAAGTTTTAAATGGGATTGAGTTGCTGCGTCAGCTAGTATAGTTTAAAAGTGAGTGGTATCGCTTTAAATGCTTAGACCGAAAGATTTCATATGCTTTTATATGCAATCTCCACATCAGCTTTGCCTGAAAATGATACTCTGCAGAAGATGCCTGTAAGAGACTGAACCCAGCTTTAGGGTACGACTGTTTTTTATATACTACCCTTCTGACGATGCTAGATAAATCGTTATTTATTGCATTCCGAATGCATTATTGTATACAAAGCATCAACTATGAACAATTTGATTTTGATAAATATTCAAACAAATATAGTCCCCTGCTAGTTGCAAATATTTGTATAGGACTCGAAGCGCTCAACGACGGTTTGTTGCATTTTTATTATAATCGCAAATATTTGAAGGTTGGACAAGTTGCCATAGCAAATAAACACTTTATTTTAGTTTTGTGTAAGATGTGTGATACCTAAGACAGTATACCTTCTGCGTTAGATTGCATATGGCTTAGGAATCATAAACGGAAGAGGTGATGCAGTGCCTCCGCGAGTTCAAAACCTGTCCCAATGTAGCTCTATAATTTGGTTCCCTATGATAAATGAATTGGGGCACACAAAAAATGTGAAATTTTTTATACGTTGGTTGTCAAAGTCCAGGTGCTATTCGCAGTCGTGCGACTCGCCGTCGTGTGATTCGCGGACACAGTTCATTTCGCCGTCGTGCAATTCGCCGACAGGTACGTTTTAATGTACCATGAGATACCTTCTGATGCACTACAATTCCCAAAAATACAGCAATTTTAAGAATTGCCACCTCACGTGCATAAGTCATTTTTGAGGGTAAGTTTTAGGTTGAAGGGGTGATCTTAAATTAAAAATTATTTCAGATATGAAATCTAGACCTCTGAATTTTGATACTTCACGTAGCTAAATTGCAAAATGCGTACATTTTAGCATAAAGGAAGCTTGTCGGCGAATTGCTCGTCGGCGTATCGCACGACAGCGAGTTGAATAGTGTCGACGAATCGCACGACGGCGAACCGCACAACGGCCAATTACACGGCGGCGAGTCGCACGACGGCGAATTCCCCGTCGGCAAAGTGGATAGACACCGGCTGACAAATATAAGATAATATGTACCTGACATTCTATACTCCTACGCCAAGCATGAGATATCTCGTACTTTGCAATTACTTTTTTTTGCCAGCTACGTAGTAAATGCATAGGGTTTGGGGCGTGGACGTCCTCGGAGAGATCAAATAATTACAAGATGGTACATGCAGAAAAGTTTTTCGATCATCCTTTATTACAAAGCTACAAAAAATAGAAACATCTTTTTCCTGAAATTACAAATGGTAATTTTTAAAATATTGTTCTACGCACAAGGCCGTTTTTATCGCATGCAGCGGGGTCCTTTTTGTTTTTTCTTGCGTACAAATACGACAAAGCTTAGTAGTCTTCTTAATCTTCTTTGGGAATTAAACCACTCATAGTTTTTAAAATCAACTTTATTTACGTTTCGATCCATGACCTAGGACCGTTGTCAAAATATGAGTGGTTTAATTCTTAAAGAAGATTAAGAAGAATGTTAAACAAACCGCAACAAACATACAGGGAGTATTTAAAAGCTTAGTAGACTGCAGTCTCTTTTCAGTAGAAGGTATGTTTTTGAGGTAACGAAAAGGGGCATTTTGTTTCATTGGTTGTTTTCCTTGAATTTTATTCCCGACTAAAGGTGCTGTGAGTGGTGTAATTAGGATTTTGCTTGGGGGTGGGAATGGGGTGGGGGTGTGTTTAAAAAAGCACATTCACATTTTTTTTGAGATTTACATTTATTTGCAAATGATACGAAGTACAGAACATAATTTAGTTTTCTAGGTTTCTTTTCCATCTCTCTGTACTCACTTGCAACTACCTGTCTATGGTTAACATTGTTAGTCATGTGTAAAATATTTCAGGCCTTCTGCGTGCGTCGATAGACCTAAGGGTAGTAGAGGGAGTAAGTAAGGGGTTACTGTAACTTGTTGTTCAGAGATACAGAAAAACGTAAGAAGCTCTCATGATGTGTAGTCGCTAGCTTGATTTATATTTAAATAAACCTTTCTTTAAACTTGATGTTGTTTATTGCATTACATCAACTTTGGTTCCGACACACGGGACGATCTGGTAATAAATATAAACGAGCTTTAACGTAAATTTTCAAAATAACGGAACGGGAACGCGAATATTTAACAGACGGCTATACTATCGAGGCTTCATGATGGAACAAATAAAACGGACAATTTGTAGAACGCACTTAACTAAAACGATTAATAATATAAATTCTATGCTAGAAGACAGTTTCAGTGTCGAAGACATTTATACAGCTATGTCAAAGTTAAAGCTTGCAAGTGACAATCTGAAAGAAATTGATAAGCAAATTGAACCTCTGCTTAAAGAAAATCTAAAGGACGAGTTAATGAAAAGGTATGAATATGAAGAGGTTGCTGTAACTACGATGTCTAAGTTGGAATTTAGATTAAAATGCCCAGAAAAATCACAGATAGAGGTTGACTCGAATTTAACGAATACGGTACCAGTAAGTAACGAAGCAAGTAGGCCGTCCTTTAGGTCAGTGAAGCTTCAACGTGTACAGTTAGCGAAGTATGATGGTACTACAAAGGGCTGGCTTCCTTTCTGGGAACAATTCAGAAGTATGATCCACGGCAATCAAGAATTAACGAACGGAGATCGATTCAACTACCTGCAAATGTATGTCACGGGAAGGGCCGCTGAAGCAATTGCGGGATTTCCTCCATCTGGAGCATTCTATGAAGAAGCTTTAAATATATTAAAAGATCAATTTGGAAAAAGGGAACGGCTAATTGAACAATATATTGATAGCATTAAGAAAATCGAACCTGTAAAATCTAAAAATGACGTAAGCACTTTAAGGAAGAATTACAATCTAATTACTTTAGCTATGCGTGCTTTTGAAATATTAGAAGTATCTAGTTCTCAGTATAACATAATCGTAAAGTCGACTCTCATTAAGTCGTTGCCAACGGAATTGCGTTTAGGATTTTATCGACAAATGAAAATGAAATCATCCAATCATCTAGAAATTATTACGAATAATTTAGAAAGTTCATCATTAAGGTCTGAGGAAGATTCAGATCGCCAGGTAAAGGATTTATTGCGGTTTCTTAAAACGAACTCGAGTCGTTAGAACAAGCTTTAATACCGGATGCAGATTGTAAAGAAAAGATGCTCCCAACAGAAAAGAGAACGCATTACAAAGGAACTGCGTCTAGTTTATTAGTCACGCCGAACAAACGTCTTGAATGCTGTGCTTTCTGCAAGAAAGACCATAAAACCGAAATGTGTGACTCAGATGTACCTTTGACAAGGAAGAAAGAAATTCTAAAGGCAGCAGCAAATTGTTACCGTTGTACGAGAAATAACCATAGTGCTAAATATTGTAAAAATAGATTCTTAAAATGTAAGGAATGCAGAGGTAGGCACGCAACAACAATGTGCGATCCAAACTTTAAGCCAGGTAAAGATAGACACAACGCTGACACGACAGGCGAAAATTTAAAGAAGTTAATTAGATTAGTAATGGACGGAGGTAGTCAACTTTCATTTATTAAGGAGAATCTATCAAGGGTATTAAATTTACCTGTTGTTGGACAACATAGGGTTTGTATTGCCGCGTTTGGAAATAGTGCATCGATACCCTCTAAGCTTTACAACCGCGTTTTAATTACTTTGAAGGGACAATATACAGATGAAATTTTAACGATTGAGGCTGTGGAAGTTCCAGAAATTTGCATGGATGATTTACATATACCTAAAGAAAGCGTGGTAGAGTATTAAAACTTGCAGCTTGCGGACAATATCCCGTTTAATATAGATCGAGCGTTAATTGTTGATGGAATTAGTATACTTATTGGGGCAGACAATTACTGGACAGTAGTGACAGGAAAGAATATTCGTCTAAACAAAGGTTTAGTAGCGGTGGACACGAAATTTGGTTATGCTTTGCATGGCCCCATACCAGTTGATGCTACAACCATAGGAGTAAATCTGCAAACAATGTTACATGCGACAGTTATAAAAACAGAAGCCGAGATCGAAAGCATGTGGGACTTGGAAACAATAGGTATAACCAAAGAAGCAGACGACGATAAGAAATTTTTCGATAATTTTTTGAAAAATAACGTTAATAAATGTGATGATCGATATTTAGTAGCGTTACCGTGGAAGAATGAGGATGCAGTGATTGAAAATGATAATTTAATTAGTGCGCGAATTCGTGCTCAGAGGCTAAAGTTTAAATTGACCAATATTAACAAAATATGTGAATATAACGCTGCTATCAAAGGAATGTTGGACAATAATTATGCCGAGTTAATTTCCCGCGGTGATGCTGAAAAAACAAATGGCGATCGTGTTTACTACATGCCACACAGGCCGGTTTTTAGAGAAGATAAACAAACAACGCGTTTACGAGTGGTTTTCGATGCCTCTTCAAATGCCCCGGAACAAAAATCGTTAAATGACTTATTAGAAAAGGGGCCTAATTTAAGTCCAGATTTAATTAAGATTTTGCTTAATTTTGGTGTAGGCGAGATCGGAAACATTTACATTCCGACGATAAAGACGCACATCGATTTTTATGGTACAATAACGACAATGAACTGGAAACTTACCGTATGAATAGAGTAACATTCGGAGCTACATGTAGCCCGTTTCTTTTAAATTCGGTGATACGAACACATTTAATCAATAATCGAAAACAAAACCCTGAATTTATTGAAATCTTAGAAAGGGAATTTTATGTAGACGATCTAGTGGTCAGTGTAAACAATCGAAATGTTACAGAACATTTAAAAGACTTTTCAAGTAAGCTTTTACGCAAATGGACGATTAACAATCTCGAAGTAAACAGCAAGGTTGAATCGCAAAATGCTCAAATTCAAAAGGTGTTAGGAATTAACTGGTGCAATCAGAATTAGTGTCGATTTGAGTAGTGTGACGGAGTACATACATTCCGTTAAGATGGTGAAAAAAAGGCACGTGTTACAGACAATTGCTCGTGTGTATAATACAATAGAGACAGCTACGTCAACGATAGATATAGTATCGAAAATGTCTTTACTAATTAACGACACTATAAAAGGTAGCAATCAATTTATAGATTCCTCCAGATACAGTGATTTTGATCGTTTAGTGCGGATAACGGCATATGTTTTACAATTTATAGGAAATTTAAGAACCAGAAATAATAAAAAAATGAAGAGCTTAACCGTAAACAAATTTGAAAGAGCCGAAATATGTTTGCTGAGGCAGGCTCAGCGGGAGATTTATTATTCGGAGATTAACAGCTTACAAAAGGGTCAGGGCATTGAACGGAAATCGAGTATTTCAACTTTAAGCCCTTTCTTAGATAAACATGAATTGCTGCATTTGGGTGGACGTCTTCATAATTTAAGAGAAGATTTCGACCTCAAACATCCCGTTATTCTATCGAAAAATGCACATTTAAGTAAACTACTAATAATGAAGTTTCGTAAAACTTTTCATCATAGTGGTGTTAATGCGACACTTTACGAATTACGTAAACGATTTTGGATTGTAGGAGGGCGGCAATTAATAAAATCCGTTTTAGCAAGATGTGTCATCTGTAAACGACTTCGTGGAAAGTCAGGGTCGCATCCTTTCGCGCCGTTACCTAGAGATCGAATACAGCAAACAAAGCCCTTTGAAGTGACAGGTTTAGACTTCGCCGGACCGTTGTATTTTAAAGATAGTTATCATTCAAAGCCATGTTATGTGCTTTTATTTACCTGCGCTGTTATACGAGCACTTCATCTAGAGATTGTTTTGAAATGGATGTTGCGTCTACAATCAGTGCATGTAAACGGTTCTTTGCCCGTAGAGGGATTCCTAAGGTCATTTACTCAGATAACGCTAAAACATTTAAAAGAATATCACGTGAAATATCAACTTTAAACGAAGTGATGGCAAGTACAAAATTGATCGAGTTCGTAAACAGTCACCAAATTAAGTGGAAATTTATAGTAGAGCGAGCGGCTTGGCACGGAGGATTTTACGAGCGACTTGTAAAAAGTGTAAAAGACGCCCTTAGGGCTACGATAGGACGTTCTTTACTAAATTTAGATCAACTAAATACACTCATTGCCGAGGTTGAAGCAACAATAAACGCCCGCCCGCTCACATACCTAGGTAGTGAACCTATGGATTTAATGCCGTTAACCCCTTCGCATTTTTATTTGAGAACCGCTTTGGCTACTATTCCTTTTGTTGACCGTGTTATTAATGGAGATGAGATTCGTAGGCTATGGAAGCAGAGAACAAACGTTATCGACTACTTTTGGAAAAGATGGAGCGCAGAATATTTACAATTATTAAGAGGAGCTCATCATAACGTTAATGTGCGTGAGTGTGCGATTAAGCAAGGGGATGTCGTATTAATACATGGAAATGATAAGCGACGGTTATTGTGGAAATTAGGGTTGGTGACAGACGTGACAAACGGCCGTGATGGCAAAGTGCGTGCCTGTTACGTTAAGATTGCGAATGGCACCGTAATTAGGCGCCCAATACAATTATTGTATCCATTAGAAATAAGAAGTGATAAGCTAAGTTGTACCGCCGCGCCGGAGGATGTGTAAAATATTACAGGCCTTCTGCGTGCGTCGATAGACCTAAGGGTAGTAGAGGGAGTAAGTAAGGGGTTACTGTAACTTTTGTTCAGAGATACAGAAGAACGTAAGAAGCTCTCATGATGTGTAGTCACTTAGCTTGATTTATATTTAAATAAACCTTTCTTTAAACTTGATATTGTTTATTGCATTACAAGTCCATTTAGCTGATTTTGAAATGTAGAACTTTTGAGGTAGTTTTTAATCCTTTTTAAAGTAGAGAATGATCTTGCAGCCGTCGCTGGGGTTACGGGTTTTATTGCTATGTATTTCAGCATAATAAAATGTTGGGAAACATATTATTACTGCATAAAGCCAATGCATTCATTGCAGATTTGTAAGGAAGATGTTTATTGTCTTGACATATTCTGTACAGTTTGAACTTTACAATCACGTTGGACAGTGTTTCGCTGTGTTTAGAAGTGTAAGATTCCAGAACTATAAAATCTTTTTCTTCTTAACTGGGCAGGGCTTTTTCATTTGTCGAAGGAAACAGTGCGTGAAAACCTTTAAATGTATCGCCGTTTTTTGTAAATCTGCGTTTCGGCTCGGAAATAGACATTTTCAAGAAGGAAATATACTTTGTTGTCCGATAAAATTTTTTTAGCTTCTGCCTACCAGTAACTTTCGTAATATCCATTGCAACGCCTAGCTTTTCACCTATCATCTTCGCTTCCTCAAATATTATATTAAACTACTTGTCAACATTCTTTTACATTCTGAAGTTCGCACTATGCAGAATTTGCCTTTATGTCGATGTTTACGATCTACAAGTACCTACTATGCGGAGGGCTGACAGCAAACGCCTGATGTATTGCAAGCAACGCTAGTAGAAACTGCGGCTTTAGCATCGCACCATACTGTAGGATTTCTAAATGTGTCAGCATCACTCCAGGTTTCTATGAATCCTAGTAACTCCACTACTCCGAATGGTATCTTTCAATCCGTCGTGTACAACAGCTTATATTTTTAGTTTTAGCCCAGGGTGTAATTTTAAGTCTCTCAATTCCTTTACACAGAATATCTTTTCATTTTGGTATATTAAAAAAAAATCATGAGTTTTCTAATAACACCAATACCGTTTCTGATATCAGTCATTTCACAGAATATGGTTACTACAAAATTTAGAGGATGAGCGGGCACAATCAGTATACAGGGTAAGATGATGATTCCAAGAAACATGCATTTGTAATCCGTTGAATACATCAGACATTGCTGCACTTCTATCATAATCTTGCACTCCGAAATATTTGGTGTAAATGCCAGATGATTTGAGACCACTTAAGGTTCGGTTAGCTAGCCCTGCGACTGTGAGATCAGATATTGGAACCAAATTAAGAAAATCTTCTCCAAGTTTCATTGTTTTTCATTAACATATCTGCCATATACGGAAATTTGCACAATGCTACACATATTTGCATTGTCATCTGCCATTAGAGCAAAACATTTGACTTTGTTAATGGTGTCAACTACCTGTTTCATCAAAATTTCATTACAAAAGTCTATATTTTAATTTAGAATATGTGGATGACCTCAGACTTCCAATGTATTCCTTAGATGGGTGTCTCCTATTGCCGTATAGCGAAGAGCTGCACAAAAATCCCCTTTGTTTTTTGTTTGTTTTTTCTTACAGAGTTAATTCACCAGGGTACCGATGTATGCTTAAAATGCTCATAATCGGCAACACATTCCGCATGATATTTCAAAGCAGTATGGTGAGTAAATGTTTCTGTCGCCTTTTTCCAATTACTAAAATCTAACCAAGTGGATTCGATCGCAGTGTTTAATGTCTTAGAGCGTATCATTTGCGGTTCCTTGTAAATTTCTTGGAAAGCGGCTAGTGGAATAAATAATTCACATATGAAAAGGGTCTTTCCCCGAACCTAACTGATTCGATACAGTCCCATTTGGTAAGTCATCGACTTACAGTTTGAACTGTAGGTGAAAGCAAAAAAGTTTAACCTGATCCTTAACAACAAAAAAATCTGAATATTATAGTAGGCCATATTTTCGGATTGGTTGAACTGATTGAAACAAGTTTTGATACAGTTAATGCATATGCCTGAAAGAGTCTTTGATAAGATTTCATAGTGACGTTTCAAGTGTAACCGGAAATATGTGCGATGAATTTTACATCGAATCCCTTTCCGGAAATTGGCACTCGATTTACTCCGAAACTTTAACATCCCAATTGCATCTACCTTTGCATATACCGACGACGTCGCCTTCTTTATTGATGGTAACTCCTGAGTCTTTTCTAGAAAACAGAGTCTCTCTTCATGAACTCCATCGATTCTTGGTTCTTATTAAATAAGCAATTTCTGTTCTTCTCAAAACCCAAAATGATTCTTCTTAAAGGCTATTTAAACCAGTGAAGCAGGTCGAAAATTCTTATCCTAAATTCTTCCATCACTTTCTCACATGCATGCCTTGACATGCTCATAGACACCAAATTAAAAACACACACCTCGCAAAATTTTAAATAATCCTCAACACCCTGCATTATAATCTTCCCTACTCAGTTCAACTAAACAAACCTACGAGCAGACCAATGCGCATTCAGACGATAATTTCTATTATCCGATAGCTGTTGACTCCTGGCTCTTTCTAGTTCCTCCATACTCTAGACGCTCCTAGAACATGATTGTAGAATCTTTCCTTCTGTACACCTCAAGAAAATACAGAGCCATCTCCACCGCAGCACTGCTCACGTTCCACCAAATTCCACTGATTGAAATTCATCTCCAGTTCTAATCCTAATCCGTAATCTTAAGCACAATTTTCCAATTTCGTTACAAAACAGAGCACTACTTCATGAAGAGTACATTACTCTTCCCTAGACCGTAATTAAATCCCACATCTACAACTCCACTTTCACTTCTGGCAGGATCTCTGGTTAATTTCCACTACCGGCGCACATAACTATGGCATATTTTCAGACATTAGAGGCATCACCCCTTTCACCCCGTTCACCAACAGGCCTACAATCGAATTACTGGAAGTCATGGAATTTTTTAAAAGAAATTGTACCATTTCACATATCTCGATCACCTCTTTATGTCCGTAGCGCTCAATTCCATCCGGAAACTCACACTCACCTAATATACTACTGCCCTTTCCTAGCCTCTTTACAATTTAAAAACCGCTATATCTCTTGATTCGTTCTTCTTTCTTCCTAACCTAAATCTTTTAATAACCCAATTCTAGCTAGAATTGAACCTTTACTTTAGCGAAATCCTCCTTAGCAAACCTCCTATCTAAAACCCATAGCACTGACACACGTAACTTTACTGTCCATTCCGATTGAACATTTCACACAGCTATGGTCAAAAAGCATTAACAGAATTCACTAGTTAGCATCACACGTACAGGTTCTCTGGTTAAAAAATGCCCAACGTCATCCAGTTATAAGGATACATGGTAAGAGCATAAAGCTCCAACCTCAGATGATGCATTTCATTCTATTTTATTTATTTTGGGGATCTATGTTTTTTTAATATGGAAATATGCCTTTTGATGTAAGTTCGGACAATAGTATCTATGACTATGTTTTCGGTTATTAAAATACCAGGAAAAAACATGCATTACTGAAAGCATATGTATGGAGCGCAGCATTTGGCTAATACGCCGAAAGTGCATTAAAATTACTATGACTATAATTCCAAGGTGTTATATTACAGGATAATTAAGAACGCCAAGGTACTAGATATGATTGCCAGTGTTACTGGTAGTGCAACTCTATTTAAGTCAAATTAAGACCGAATGGAAGGACACGCTTTAAGGCATGAGGCAATGGCGTGGGATATATAAAAAGTAGAGAACGGAAAAACAAAGGCGGAGGTAAATTTAGAATTATCTATTACACACACTGATAGTAAAAGATGTAAAATGTAAGAGTTTCAGAGAAATGTGTAGGGTAGTTGAAAATAGAAGCCATTCCGGATACGCGTCAAACCAGTTCCGGGACGGAAAATCTAATGAAGAGAAAAGTAATTGTACCTTCACCTGATGATTATTGGAAACAACTACGGATGTTGGTTTCTAATATTCTTTACAAATGTTGATTCTGCGAAAAAGGTAATTGGAAATCTATTGATTCGTAAAATGTCTAAGGGGTAGGGGATCTTGGAAGCGGTCAGGTTGCTAAACCCCTTTCACGTACTATTAAATATCGGTAAAATGGGGTATATTTTTTAGCTAACAATAGAAGTGGAAAAATGCAAACGATATAAAATAGATTAGCACACGTCCGTGACGTATTTAACAAGAAAAAGCAGATGCTGTGTTCAAAAACGACAAATATTAAGAGACAAGACAAATGGTCGAAAGCATATGAGTGGAACGCAGCACTATAAGGCTGTGAAACCCGTATATTAGGTGAAGCTGACAGGAAAAAGGTAGACCTTTGAAATGCGGTACAGATGTATGATGAATATATTATGGACAGACAAAATTAAGAACAAAGAGGTTCGAAAAATAGCAGGGGAAGAAAGATATCTGTCGAAAACCGTAAAAATAAGAGAGATAGGCTGATAGGACACGCTCCGTGACATGAGAGAGTAGTGCGGGATATACTTGAAGCAGAGAAACAGGAAAAGAGAAGTAGAGGTATACCTAGATGAGACTATGCACACATAGGAAAAATTGTGGGCTGTGGGAATTTCAGGACAATGTGGAGGTTAGCTCAAAATATGAAACAATGAGAGTACACGTTTAGCCAGCTCCAGGACTGAATACCTAAGGATGATGATATGTTAAAGTAATTTTTTTTTTGCTTGGGATTTTGAATGTGCGGTGAACTAATTGGGTTCACAAATAAAAACATGAAATCCTACTGTGGGTGTACATAATACCTAAAACAAGTTTTTATTCATTTTAGTTATCGGAAACTTTCCTCAAATATCCGATAGTTTGGTGAAGATGGCATTGTCAGACAAAATTTCATGATATTAACTCGTCTATGACAACTAAGATGAAAAATAACAATTGACCTATTACCTACTATAACATTAACAGACCTTATATGAAAGTAATACACCTAATGTTACTGGGGTTTTCGGTCGACAGAAGCTAATGCTCTTCTAGCTTAATGTTGACGTATAAGATTGTGGGTTGTTTTGTAAATAAGCGCCAGTCTGACGAGCTGCAAACAGCGAAACTGGTTATTGGTTTTTTCTTTGTAAAATAACCAGTAAATTTAATTTTCGTTCACTGTGCTTGAACTACTCATCTCCAGACAAAATTATATGTCACCATTTAGCTAGAAGTGCACTAGCTTGTGTCGACCGTGATCCCCAGTACCATTAGGTGTAGTACTTTTTTAGGAGAGCCGCTAATGTTATAGTGGGAAATATGTCATTTGTTATTTCCATCTTAGTTGTCATAGACTAGTTAATAATTATTATATATAATAGTTAATAAATTAATATAATAATATTATATAATTATATATTCTTCACCTTTTTCACCTTAATTCTTTTTCAGTTCCCAGGCTAGCTCAGTTGTGCCTCCTCTTGGATAGCTAGATTCATTATTATGCTTTGCATCGTTCACGCACACTCTCAATAAAACCACAATATACAACAATCATACGATCTTTTATTTATCACTATTTACAAATAAAATTCAATATTATCCACATTTTAGTAATCAAGTTACACCTCAATAAATCTTATTTTGTAATGTCCTGTATTTTAATTTAAATTATCAAACACATAGAATGTACCCGGAGTAAATGGGCCCTGAATAATATCTTATTTCTCATTCTTTCTCTATAATTTATTTTAAATTTACGTAAACTCTGGAGTATGGTGAGCTCATGATAACTCAGTTAATTATGAATAATGTATGCCCTTATACTTTGCATACTCTTACAACAAACAAAGAAAACAAACCCATGTACTCTTTACAAAATTTAAATTCCTGATGGAACGTTAATAAGCTTTATATACACCTTCAGATTTTTATTTAAATACCATAATAAAGTTAGTTATACGTATTATTTTCAATACGCAAAATAATGCACAATACCTTCAAAATTCACCCTCACACGTCACCCAATATTCATAGTTTATAACAACAACAATTTTAAAGCGTTACCTGGAATTTCTAGAAGATCTCTCCGTTGACAATGCCGTATATTTGCTTTTTTCTGCTCTGCAGGCCGCTTCTAGCTATTAGTAGAAAAACCCCATTTAAGTTGTGCTGCTTGCACTGACTTCACGGTGTATCCAATTTCCAAATCCAAATTAATTATACTTCTTTCATAATTGTTTAATTTAATCCACGTTACATAACGTCACTACACAAGCTTGTTAAAAAAATATAGGTAACACCTCAATAAAATTTTAAACTCGGCACAATCCGCGTATAAATTATGAGGCTAACACCGTGCTATATAATTTAAAATAATTTTCTATACTTACAAGCTCGTGGTAACTTTCGTACGTAGTCTCAAGCGATCAAAATACTAAGGGCTTTTATTATATTTTCAAAAGGTATTTATACATTTACGATGCCACCTCTCGGCCGCATTTCACCCGAAGTCCTTCATTTACAATAATATTTCTCACAATTTTGGGTTCAACCGATTTCTAAATCCTCGAAATTCAGCGCGCCGTTACGATATTTTCTGAAAATTAATATTCAATATTCCCGTGTCTTGTCTGATGTACAACTAACGACATCGACCAATAGTCTATCCATTGACGTCTTACAAATACCGCCTATACTAACGCTGTCCCTTGCTTATGCACATTCTACGTCTCTTTCTAACCTTGTTTGAGTGGTAGAAATTGATATTCCTGTCCGCGTTCTACAACTCCATGTGGACCCCTCATTAGCGTTTAATGGGGAAACATCCGACCGTTTACCCGATATTCTTTGAAACTTGTTTGTTATCTATAAAAATAAGTAGAACTTTACATTTAGAAACATGCAGGTGTTTAATTAACCGACGTTTTAACACAACATTTCTAGGAGCTTCTTTTCATGGTATTTTAACCCAACCGATTTATTTGTTTGTTATAACGAACGCTATTCGCCTTGGTTTTATTGATTTTTTATGCTTTTATGCGTATTAGACGTAATTAACCGTTCAATTAAACTCAATTAAATTAATAAATTAATGGCATTGGCTTCTACAATTTATTTCCTTTGCAAACCTACTAAATTTTATTCATTATTTGTAAAATTTTGTTAATACCTGTTACTTAAAAATGAACTAACTGGAATAAATTTCGCACGTAAATTCTGGTTGTTTCCTTTATACAGGGTGTTTTGAAATTACTTTGTTTATACGTAGATTTAGCTCTTAAAACCACTACAATATATATATATATATATATATATATATATATTCTTCTACCTCCCCTAAACTTAACCTTTTGCTTTTGCTTGTTTACTCCACCCTTTATTTTTAAACAAAATTTGCTACACGACTTTTGTCGTCGTCCCTATTTTAATATTCAATAAATGACTTCTATTTGAGGTGCTTTAGCAACGTTTGGTTGGTTATCTATTTATTGTTTACTATTTATTATGCCTCGACTATATGAAACTTTAATCTCAGGGCGTTCACCTACTCACCGTGAGTTCAATCGTGAGTAGATGTGCACTACCCAACCAAACTGCACACTCGTTTGTTTTACCACTTTTTTAATGCACTGATTTACTATATATGCCAAATTTTAACAGATCAAAGTTGCTTGGTGCCAAATTAATTTATGTAACTATTTATGACTTTAATTTTTGACGTTTTAAGATATTCACGGTACTTACCAGAATTATACCGCGCTGAAGGCCTTCTTTTAACTGCTGGCTCAAGATCGTATTCATCGTACGCACCTTCACAAAGATTCTCAATCGTAGTCCACTTGCGTATTGCCTCCAGGTGTTCTTAACCAATTTCGTTGACCCCAAATCTGAAATAATTTTACCCCAATTTAGAATTTAAAAAAAACCATTATATCTACTTCCCCTGCGTTAATTCTTCCTCGTAGTATACTGCTCTCCTGTTTCTCTGCTTCGTACTCCAATCAATCCTCTCCTTGCTCAATCCAAATCAATCCAGCCGTCCTATTTTAAATCACTCCTTGTCCTGCTATTCCTTTAATATCCACACGATGTCCTTACTGCCGTTAATCTGCTCAAATCACTCCAAAAATTATCAATATCGTCGTTGCCTTCTATATCCACTCAAATCTCCTACTGCCGTTAAACCAAATCTTTCCAAATCCAACACCAATCTTGCTCAAACCTAAATAATCGTCGCTTTTCCCGTCGCACTAGTTACCACTCGAAATCTTCTTTAATACTCGTTGCCTTTATACTCTCGATGCTTCTTATTACTTTCACTTTGACTAAATTATACTCTTTAATACACATAAACTTTTATTTCAATAAATATTTGTACAACTTTTAACGCAGGTTTTGTAAAACACGTCTTTATCTGAACATAATCGAAAATAGAATCTCTTATATTTATTTTGCTTAGCGATAAGATCAACAACCTTAGCTTACTTGAATTACAATTCTAAAACATACAATATCCAATAACAATTCGTCTTCCTTTTCGTGTCCAAAATACCTTCACTACAGTCTTTATAATATTCTTAATTTCTACTATTGGTCCAAAACACTTCACAAATCTCCAATAACCTTTTACATTTCTATTCACTTTTAATTTTGATTTTACAATTCGTCCAAAAGTTGATTCTATTAAAAGAAAAGCCAAATAATTTACACACGACCTGGACGCTTTGTTGGTTGCAGATATCCATAAATGCGTTCGGCTTTCCGACGGCAAATGTACTTTCACTGGCTCATAAAATATCAACTCAGTATAAAACCTCAAGTACCGTGCATTATATCAACGTCATAAAGTCATGTTGTCTACCTTTTGGCACATATGTTTCAAACTAAAATGGTACATACTTTAGCATATGTAAAGTACAGCAAAATATAGTTTTTTTAAATTATTAGATCTGATATATTAATCCTATTGTTTGGCATACACCCCTTTTAACACAAATCTACCCTTAGAAGCCTTGTACCCCCCCCCCCCTTACATAATAATATGACGAGCTGTAAGCATAGTGAAACCGGTAATTGGCTTTTCTTTTTGTAAAATAACCAACAAATTTGATTTTTGTTCACTGCGCTTGAACTACTCAGCTCCAGACAAAATTATATGTCACTCTTAAGCTAGAGGCGCCATATCTTCTGTCGATCGAGACATCCAGTAACATTACGTGTAGTACTTGCTTGGACGGTCCCTTCATGTTATATCGAGAAAAAGATAATTTGTTATTTCCACAAGGTAAGTAGAATAATGCAATGAATATTTCTCAAAGATAATTTTTTAGTTTAACTATAACATAAATGTCTTTACCGCATGCGGTGCCGTGTGCAGCTTAATGTATATATTACCAGTGTTCAAGAGGTTACATTAAAAGGATATTGTAATACGTGTCATAGATAAGCTTCTGTATTGACAGATTATAAGATATTGTCCTGGGAATCCTGATTTGTTTTTTGTCCTTACGGTTTGGAGTTTGCACCACTAACCGCACGTTATATATCTGTATACCTGTATCCCTGCATCACTCAATGTCTTTCAAATAGAAAAGAACTCTTCCCTATGTATTCCTTGTTAGTAGTATTTTCTGTTAGAAATAAGAACACCACGTACCTTCCTCAACGTAAAAGGAAAACAGCATCTTATAAAAGTTGAGTAATCACTACTAATGTAAAATCCTTTTCCGATAAAATATGAACAAGAAATCAGTGGCACACAAGCAATTTAAAAAAAATTTCTCCACGTCGAAGGGGACGTGGGATCTTTTAGAAGTTCTGCTATCAGCAAGCAACATAAAATTCTCTCCATTATAGTTGATGGGAAAGAAAGTATGGTAGATGTTCCTCTACGTTACAAGAAATAAGTCAAAAAATGATAAAATGTACCTTTGTTTGCAACTTAAAAGAATTCTTAATTGATTACAATCCATATTGCGTACAAAATATGTCATTCATCAAAGGCTACATGAAAATTTAAAATTAGTTGGAATATAATATACCCTTTACTTTTTAAATAATTTTAAGGAGTTTCTCATTAATACATTAAATATTAACCAAATGACCCTTATTAAATACAGCTTATTAAAAGCCATTGTCTTGCGTTACGTTACACATACATGTAGTTGTAAGGTGCGAAAGAGCCCTACT
Source organism: Platerodrilus igneus (assembly GCA_036346225.1). NCBI lineage: Eukaryota > Metazoa > Arthropoda > Insecta > Coleoptera > Lycidae > Platerodrilus > Platerodrilus igneus. Next base: position 2,948,398 of record JARFIW010000791.1, read on the forward strand.
TGCACTTGAATCGGCAAATCAACAATCAAAGTAGTTTCTTTCACACACAACTACCGAGTATTACATATTAATACTATGCTCTTCCAATATATGATGACTCAATTGGTCCAGCATGCCGCGCCATGTACACCTCTCAGGAATCGCATTAAACGGACAATTATAGTGAGCGTAATTACAAACTGATTCATGTTGTAGTAACTTCCTTGCTGGTGAAATAAATTCGCAACCTTCATCTGCATACATGCATTGATACGACATTTTTCTACAAATTGACTCAAGTACAAAGTTTCTACTTTTACACATTGATTCGCTACAGATTGGGCAAATCTTTAACATAATCTTACAAAATTTGCAAAAACTGTGACCTGCAGAACATTGTTGTGTTGGAAGATACATAAATTCATGGCATTCGGGACATTCAAGTTCTTCTTTTAGTCCTTCAACAAAGTTACCGTTGTAGAGGGGTATTCTAGAGTACATTTCGACGTAGAGATTTATTTCATTTTTATTCTTTATATGTAGTTTCGTTTTCAATACTGATAATTCAAATTTAATAGCCGTTTCTTCTTTGATTTTCCAATCTATTGCTCTTTCAACTCGTTTACGTTGAGAAATTTTTGAACTTCCGTGCGTTAGCGTTATTTTAAAATACCTTCTGTATGTCCGAGCCAAAGGTCCAGCCGATTGCAACGAAAACCATATCGATCCAGATGTTTCGTCGCAGTTGTACATTAATATGTACGAATGCTGATTATCAAGAAAAAAGTACTTTGAAGTCGTATTTTCTAGGCAAATCTTCGTGGGTTGTTCAAATATAATTCGGTTAAGACATCTGTCAAAATGACCATCCAAACATGCTGCAGATGCTTGCAAAGTATGACAAAACGGACAAGAAAATGATCTTAAAGGACAATTTATTTTATGATTTTTTACTTCTTTCCAATCTGTTTCCACTTCGCATTCAGATTTTTTGTAGCAACAAGGAATATTTAATAACTTGCCTAGATTTTCTATCAAAGATGTTGAATTATTATCATCATTCAAGTTAGTGGAAAATTCTTCTGAAGATTCGCCGAACTCTATATTGTCTTCATAACAAAATTTGCAAGTATAATTTCCGTCTGATTGATAAGTAATAGGAGGACAAAGATACTGCTGACAGCAGCTGCATTTCGAGGAATTGACAATTTGATCAGTAATTTGTTGGGCCATTAAAATAATCTGAAACAAAAGAATAAGACAATAGTTAAATACTCCTTGTCTGTTTGTTGTGGTTTGTTTGGTATTTTTTATCTTCTTTGGGAATTAAATCACTCACAGTTGTTAAAATCGCCTTAATTCTCGTTTTGATAAATTTCAAGTTTGACATGTTTGACATAAATTGCAGGCGACTTTGATTTATTAATGTTTTATCTATTTGGTTTGAATTGATTAGATGAAAGTTTTAAAGTTTAGAAAAATGATTGCCTTCTATTTGTGTTGCGCCCTGGGAGCGAGTTGAGATAGCCAATACACTTAACGTGAAACCAGTAGATTAACTTTTATGCAGTTAAATTTCATATAAATTCATTAACTTGAGGATTGGAAAACATTTTTTAACATGTTTCTATTTATACGGTTGAGAGGATGTTTTTTCCTGCAGCTACAAATTATAAATGTGTCCTTGAACACATCGTCTATTATGGTCGGAACATGTGACAGAATTTGCCTTTATGATACTTCCAGTGTCGTAAAATCTTCCAGGAACGAAGACAGGACGCCTGAAAGAGCACCTTTTGAAGACATTCCACCAGTGTATGTATGTACTTCCATCCTGGATATCGATATTTTGGGGTCTCTGAGTATATGTATTTTTTTATATTACGCTTAGAATTTACAGGACAAATATATTTATTTTTTTTGGATTGATGTATTTATTTATTTATGTCTTGTTTATTAAGGTACAAAACTACTTAATTTGTTTAGTACTAGCATTTAATTTACAAACGTACTTTAGTGCGCTCCAAATATTTCAGTGGTTTTAGTAAACAAGAACAAATAGGTTGTTGCATTTGGTCATTGCATAATTAAGTCTACAAATTTAGGTTTCTATTAATTATTAATGTAATTGAGAATAAGGAATGTAACAGGCGATTGTATTTTAAGTCATGCCGAGATAAACAAATTTCGGTAAAACCGCTGGTCACCTTAATTGCTTTGGTTTAAAGTTATAAATATGCTATTGGTAGCAGTTTCTATTGTATGAAAAGTAGTGATGAAAAAAGATTAGCATTGTCTGTCCATAAGATTTTCTGTATAAAATTTAAAGTAATTACTTTGGTGCGACGTTATTACCAAATTCTACACCACTGCTGCGAAATGTATTTCGGCCAGCAGATGTTTTTTCTGTATAGCTATTACCTACAACTATTACCTTTAAGGACTGCTTGTGGATAGTATTAGTAGTTATTTGTACAGTTTATTTCGTTTTTCTAGCATATAAAACAACAGAGTACGCTTTGAAAACGCTTTTTAAATAGGAAGATTAGAAGTTAGTAATCCGACGGGAATACGTAGGAAGCTAAAAATTTATTTTTATAATCTTGCAGGTGTAGATGTTTGTAAAGATCGTGTATATAATGTAACAGTTCAAATTTGTGTAGGGGAGAAGCGAGCATCTAAATTCCATAACAATTTAAACTTTGTATTTCATTACAGCAAAGAGGATGTTAATTTCAAAAGCACTAGCATTTGAAACCGTTTTAGTATAGTATATAAAAGCGAAAAGGCAGTTGTAGGTATTAAAAGTTTTAAAGTTGTTTGTCAACGCTGTTCTAATAACATGTAAATAAGAAACGAAGTTAATCGCCTTTATTTTCTCGGTATTTTGAGATAACGTTGAAAACAAACAGCAAATTCCATTTAGGGTTGGTTAGCGACGTCAATTATATTAAATTAATAGCTCAGGTGTGTAGATTACCGTTGGATGTTACAAGTTCAAGTTGCCAACGAGAAACAAAGAGGCAATATGGGATAAAATGTATACAAGTGAAATGAGGATAACACCTGTTAGGGTAATGGAATTGTATCAAAGAAGTGGCAATACAAACAGGAATGAGTAGAAAGCAAAGGAGAAGTGATGTTAGAAGCGTATGTTGGAGAAAGACAGATGTTGCCCTTGTGGCATTAGAGGCGGATTGAAGCTTAATTTTGTCAAGTTGGGGATTTGAAAGACGCAACGTGATTGTGACAAATATTTAAATACGGGGATAAGGAGTAAAGCAAAAGTAGGTTTGCGGACTTTAAATTAGTTTTTCAAGGAAATATTTTCGAAAACTGTGGCGGTTGGCAGATTTTACTCGGAATCTTAAACACACGTTACGAAATTTCTGGAAAATAGTGTCCGTTAGTGTTTGTTTTTATTGTGCAGTTGTGAGAAGCGAAAACCGTTGAGCGTTTTTACGTGGAAGGCTATGTTTGTATTGACACGTTAAAGGTGGTGACAAATGATATATAAACTCCAACAGGCTGTTGTGAGGCTCTCTTTAAACCTGAAAGTTCTCTTCGAATTCTGTCCGAGCCTTTCGATCACAGTTGATGTTAGTCTACATGTTTAATAGCATAAAACCAGCTGATGGCTAAGAAAGTGTTATATGTGAACGAAGTTCGGTAAGTAAAATTTTGTTAAATTTGATTTTGCAATAAGTAGGTTTATGTATGGTTGTGTACACGATTTGGATTTGTGAATTTTCCAATTATAGTCATTGGTCTCGGGGAAAGGATTAAGAAACAAGTTCAAATTATGTCTAAGACCTTATATTTTCTTTTTTTATATTTTTTTATATAATACAATAGTATTTATCAACTTACCTTGTGTAAAATACTACCCAATATATTGACGGATATAAATACACTAGGAGACGCAGTAAAGCTCTTACTTCGATTACTTCTTTGACTTCGCTTAGCTTTTACAGTAATATCCAAATGTAAAATTTTATAAAAACGGTATTAGTACAGTCCGTCGAAAGTTGAATAAAAGTGTAAATTGCACAAATGGGTGCTATATAGTAGACGGTGCTGTAGCTACATTCAAAGAACTTATGGAGGGATTTTATAAGGTAAGCGTGCTGAGGAATGTTTGGAACGAGGAGGCTGTGTTTGGTAGATGCGAAAGGTGATTATCTGGGTAAAAACATTGAAGGCGTCTGCAAAGACTTGGATAGCGATTGGAAATGAGTTTGATCTGCATATAGCAGAGAGGAGTATGGAAGTAACGACGAGGTTTTTTGGACAACATCTTTAGAGGTGACGACGAAAAAGCTTACTCCAGGTAAGGAAATTGATTTCTATTGCTATTGCTTGAACATTTTGTGCTAGAGTGATATGACACATTGGGTTTGTATTTGATGAACATAAAAGCTCATTTGCAGGGCATGTGTAAAGGACAACTTGTATTTATTATTTAAAGGTGTAAATAAATGACATAAAAATTCAATGTAAAGAGTAAACGGGTCTTTAAGGTTGTTAGAAACAAAGATGCGATGTATTTAGGCATTTAGAGTAACTGGGTTTATACTGAGCTCGCCATAGACCAGAGTAAAAGTCAATTTAGAGTTTCGAGACGGGCCCATGTACTCATATAAAACAAAAACTGTCGAAATAAATTAAAGGCATGAAATTTTAAAAAAGATTTAATGATTGTGATTGTAATATTTTATGAAGCTGTATATCCAAATGTGTAAATATTTACTTGGTAATGGAAAATTTTTATTTGTATGAATAAAAGGTTGTGTGTTTCGTTGCATTATTTGGGTGGCAATTTTATTTGACAGTATATGTGAGAAAGAGCGAACTTAGAATGATAAGTATCTATGAAGAACCAAGTTTTAGAGCTAGCCGGGGTATGCTGAAATAAAGGGGGCGTTCCAGAGATTGGAATATTTTTTTAATTTTTTAGAAAAATATTTATGTAAATTTGCAGGAGCATAACCAGAGAAATCCACTTCATTTTTATGGTGCCCAATTCGTGGTGCGAGAAGAAATGGGATGAGAAGAAAAGGGTTTTTCTACAGGAATCCATAGCAATATATATATAATATATATATATATATATATATATATATATATATATATATATATATATATATTGAATTAGAGATATCTTTGTTTTTATTCTTGGATGTTGGTCCCTTTAAATGAATCTAATTGACTTACGTTTTTGAATTCCAATTTTTATTCTATAAATTGCTATGATATGTTTCGGTTTTGTGGATTGTTTTCTAATAGCCATAACATTACTAATAATAATATATTGATATAAATGACATTTAACTTACCATTGGTTCTATATAGTAAATTAGAATTTCAAATTATTTTAATTTTCAATGCTTCAAAACCAAAGTATATATTAAAAAGTCAATTTGACAGTTGTGTCAAGATTATTTGTTGTCTTGATGTTTTATATTTAATATGGGTATGCTGAAGCATTGAAATTTAAAATTATCTAGTAAAGGAAGTATAAGAATGTTTTTATTAAGATGCCAAGAAACTTCTATATTCTTTTAATCATTTAATTAGATTTTCGTAAATGTTTGCAAAATTTTTTTGATGCGATTTGGGGTTTATGCAGTTAACATTTCGTTGAATTTCAATGGTTTCAAGTATATTTCTTTTATTATCATTAGTTTCAGTAATTAAAATATTTATGTTTGTAAAATCAAATTTGTGTAATTTTTTTAAAGCGTGGGTGGCAAGTGCGGTGCATTTTTTGTTGTTGGTTCTGATCAAATATTTATGTACGTATGTTCTTTTATGGAGATATTGTTTGGTGTTTCCAATATAAATTCCAGGGCAGTCCATACAATTGATTTGATAAATAATATGTGTTTTGTTTTTATTTTCGATTTTAGGTTTAAGATTTGTAAAAATGTTTATTGGCATTGTTTGGTTTATGAGCTACATGTATTTTGTGATTTTTTAAACCTTTTTAAATTTTTTCTGATAATGCAGGTGTGTATTTTATTTTGATTATTATTTCTTTTTGTTTAATATCATTATCTTTTCGTTGGTATTATTAAATATTTTATGAATTTTGTTTTTACTATACGATTATAAAATTGTTTGAGATAAGAATTATTGTTAAGGACGTTTTTAATTTTTTAAATGTTTTTAGTTCTATGTTTATTATGTAAAAGTTGGATAGCACGTTCAACTAGGTTATTTATTACATTCTTTTTATATTGAATAGGTACGGTGGATTTGTAGTTGAGATATCTACCGCTCCAAGTTTTTTATTATACTAGTAAATCTAAAAATCTAAAAATCTAAAAATCTAAAAATGATATTGTTTTGTTTTCCTCTTTTTCAATGGTAAATTGAAGTCTTGGATGGAATGAGTTAAATGTATTTAATGTTTCGTTTATTTTTTCTTTAGGAAGACACATAATGCAATCATCTACAAATCGTTTATAGAAGGTTGGTTTAAAGCTTAGTTTATTTATGACTGAATTTTCAAGTTATTCGAGAATTAAGTTTGCAATGGTTGGTAAAAAAGCTGATAAATGTAAAACCACCATATTAATATATAAGAAAAATTACAATAATAAAAAGAATGATTTATTAAAAGATACTACCACATATATCATTCAAAAAAATTACCCAACTTTAAACATACAAATAAAACTTAATACCATGATAAACAACTGGTATAAAAAATTTATTCACCATATATATAAAAAACCAACTCATATGTCATAATGGACACGCACCATATATTTATGGCCTTCTAAAAACACACAAACCAAACATACCAACTTGCAAAATTGTTATTAAATATCATAAACAAAATCTTCGGAAAAACAGAATACAATGTTAAAGACAGTTGGAAATTTCAAAAATTTATTACAAAGCAAACAGTCCCAAGGAATCAGATTATTATCTCCTTAAACATAATATCGCTTTCTACTAACATCCCAATCGAATTAGCACTAAATACTCTAAAAAAAAAAATGGAAAATAATTGAACCATTCACTACCTTACCTATTAAAGTATTGCTTGAGGCAACTACATTATGCATTGGAACTACTTATTTCAAATTCAATGAAAAAATTTATAAACAGATTTATGGCACTGCAATAAGCTCACCTATTTCACAAACTATTGGAAACTTAATTCTCGAAGAACTTGAAAATTCAGTAATAAATAAACTAAGCTTTAAACCAACCTTCTATAAACGATTCGTAGATGATTGCATTATGTGTCTTCCCAAAGAAAAAATTAACGAAACATTAAATACATTTAACTCATTCCATCCAAGACTTCAATTTACCATTGAAAAGAAGAAAACAAACCGATATCATTTTTAGATTTTGAAATTAAATATAACAATAATGAAAATATCTCCACAAACAGGTATAATAAAAAAACTTGGAGCAGTAGATATCTCAACTACAAATCCAAGGTACCTAATCAATATAAAAAGAATGTAATAAATAACCTAGTTGAACGTACTAGCCCACTTTCACATAATAAACATAGAACTAAAAACATTGAAAAATAAAAAACATTCTTAACAATAATTCTTATCTCAAACAATTTTATAATCGTATAATAAAAAACAAAATTCATAAAATATTTAACAATAACAAAAAAAAATATTAATGATATTAAACAAAAAGAAATAATAATCGGAATAGAATACACACCTCCATTATCAGAAAAAATTAAAAAATATTTAAAAAATCACAATATACATGCCGCTTATAGACCAAACAATGCCAATAAAATTTTCTTACAAATCTTAAACCTAAAATCGAAAATAAAAGCAAAACACATATTATTTATCAAATCAATTGTATGGACTGGCCCAGAATTTATATTGGAAACACCAAACAATATTTCCATAAAAGAATACGAACATAAATATTCCATCAAAACCTACAACAAAAAATGCACCGCACTTGCCACCCACGCTTTAAAAAAGTTACACAAATTTGATTTTACAAACGTAAATATTTTAAATACTGAAACTAATGATAATAAAAGAAATATACTTGAAACCATTAAAATTCAACGAAATGTCAACTGCATAAACTTCAAATCAGATCAAGAAAATTTTGCAAACATTTACGGAAATCTAATTAAATAATTAAAAGAATATAAAAGTTTATTGGAATTTTAATAAAAACATTCCTATACTTCCTTTACTAGATAATTTTAAATTTCAATGCTTCAATATACCTATATTAAATATAAAACATCTAAACCTCTCATGGGTTATTACCTTGACGTGGTGAGAGTGCTTACTTCCCACCTCGCGTTGTAGTTAACCGGCTTGCTGACTACCTGCATTGCGAAGTGGGAAAACCAAAATAACCTACATCACCTACTCACACAAACTCAGAGCACGCACACATACACTCACTTTACTCTTATCACACAGAACACGCATACGTGCATGCCCTAACCCTATACGCACACAAAGCTGTATTTGTCAGCATCTTTTATCTTTCCTATCTGGAAGCACACTAGGCTTCCGACTCTTGTTTTTTTCAGGTCCTTTCTGGCTATTAAGGTATCCTAGGGCAAAGGGACCTACCATTAATCTTCTCTGAGGGGCCTGTTAGTTCCCAAACAGGTACGGGCATGGCAAACCCGAGATACCCAAGCTCAGCTATCAGCTGTCCCGCCCTTACATTCCCTCAGTCCCCCGAGAGCGTTCGCTCAGGAACACCAGCCAGTAGTTTCTGGGTACAGTAGGGCTCCCTCCCTTTTCTTACATGCCTTGATCACCTCGTCACATTCTTCCCACATGGGGCGAGGTACAGCTAGACAAATCCCCTTTAAATTGGGCAACTCGCCCTGGTATACAAGCCACGTGTATCAGGGGACAGTCATACCTGACCGCTATTTTTACCCACTCTTCCATGTATCCACATCCTAACCAGTCCATTCTATCTCATCGTTTACATATACACACCCAAACACCTCACCCACACGACACTTGCATTTCATACACACTGTTTATATGTGATCCGTTCTTCTGGTTTTTTCCTTTCAGGGTCGCAGGGGGAGGGTTGCGTCGGTAGAGGGTACAGCTTAGAAACTGCGGGTGGCGCACCCGGGCCGCCAGGTAGGACAGGGACCCGATCCCTTCTAACCTAAGGGGAGGCTGTCCTATCAACTGGTGTATAATCTTGACCCCTTTAGTAGTGCTGGGTGGTGCCCAGACTGGGCCCTGCTGTCGGGGGAGGGGGGGTTTGCCGAGGCCACTGCTATGCTGCTCCTGCATGGGTTCTTGGGGGTTTGGGGAAGTTTGCGGAATCACACCATATACACACACATACACACGTGTGCAAGCTAAGGCACACATCAGAGCAAATCAGACATCTACACACTACACACCTATTATTTAAAAATGGATAAGTCATATAATGATAAAGTGTTAAACGCGCCACGCATTTCACTAAAGGCCCCAGCCTCTCAATTAGATGTATCGGGTAGTGGGGGTCTGCCTGCTACGAGACGTCAGCCCTCGGTAAACGACAATGCAAACGCACTAGGAAGTCAGGCTGTACCTAGTGCGCAACTACAGCCTATTCGCGACAACATTAGCGTTGTTAGTGTCACTGGTCATAGATCAGATGAAAGACCACCATTATACTCCTCCAAAAAAGGAGCCGGTGGGAGAGTTAAAAAAGTTATGCTTGCGGAAAGGGTGGACACAACCCCACGCTTTCTGCTGATTAAAAAAAAAGAGGGACAGCTTCGAAAAAATCAGCCCCTTTTTAATTGACAAAGTTGTTAGTAACGAGGTAGGCGAAGTCAAATCAATTAGGAAAACAAAAGATGGATTGTTAATAGAAATTTTGCACCCATCGCAATCGGAAAAGCGTACTAATCTTAAAACGTTCTTCGATTTTGAAGTGGATGTGGCCACACATCTCTCATTGAACTATAGTAAAGGCGTAGTTTCATGCAAAGATTTACTTAACTGCAGCTTGGAAGAGATTAAAGAAAACTTAGCAAGCAAAGGAGTTGTCGATGTCAAAAAAATAACGATTCAAAGGGATGGGATCTTTCAAGACACATCCTCTCTTATTTTAACATTTAACACCCCAAAATTGCCAGAACGTGTAAAACCGGAATCTATACATCCATACCGGTGCGTCCATACATTCCCTTTCCAGTGTGTTGTTTTAGGTGTCAACGCTTTTGACATATAACCAGCAATTGTAATAAAAACAAAATCTGCGCTTGCGGTAGTCCTCCTCATGAAGGAAGTTGTGATGCACTTCTCTACTGTATCAATTGTCATTGAGAGCATTCAGCTCGTTCTCGGCATTGTCCTGTGTTCAAAAAAGAAATGGCAATCCAGAGACTAAGTACGATAGAGAAGATTTCTTACTTTGATGCTAAGAACCGCATTAAAAGTGCTATACCGTCTCCCAATATTTCATATGCACAAGTAGACAAACCTATTAGCGTTAATGTTAAGGAGTTGATAAAAGAACTAGCCCCAGAACTATCCAGTATCTGTGTATCGGTTGTAAAAGACCAATTTAGTAAACTTAACTTCATTAAAGCTCCTCCTACTGAAACAGGCACTACCTCTAAATGTTCCAGTACGCCAATGGAATCTGACTCGCCCGTAGGGCGACAAACATCTTATAAACGACCTCTGGAAATTTCTCCGGAGGTCAAGCAGCAGTCACTAGCTGCTCCACAATTTGTAGCTTCCTCAAAAGAGCTACACCTTGGTGAAGAACATGGTAATTCACCAAGACAAAATACTACCTCCGGTAAATTTATCGAAGTGAAGTACCAAAAGAGCAAAAGAGGTAGACCTAGAGGTCGACCTCGAGCCATCAGTATAGACAGGTTATCTAACTCATCCTGCGCATAGATTTAGAATTGTTCTACTAAAGGCCATACATAAAGTCGCTTTCCATCCCTAAGTAACACTCTCTCAATGGACACTATCCTCCAGTGGAATTTGAACGGATGTATTTCACATTTAAATGAACTTAAACTCATGTTGGCCACAGAGTCTCCGATATGTATTTGTTTACAGGAAACTCATTTCAAACCTGCAGATTGCTTCAATCTTCGGGGATTTAATATCTATCGCTGTGACGCGGTACCACATAGAAAAGCTAAACATGGTGTAGCTATTTTAATCAAGAACGAGGTTGCGGCTTTGCGCACTCCACTAATCACAACCCTACAAGCAGTTGCCGTTCAAATCTTACACCCAGTTAAACTCACAGTTTGCAATATCTATTTTCCTGATTCGCACTGGTCGGTTAATAACTTAAACAACCTTCTCATACAACTGCCAAAATGTTCCTGCTCGTAGGAGACTTCAATGCTCACAGCCCGTTGTGGGGATCTACACGGACCGATGCATCAGGCAGAGCTATTGAGCGGGTTATAGTAGACAATAACCTCATTATCCTAAACTCAGGGGAAAAACGCATATAAATTCACGTTCATCTAATCTTACGTCCATAAATTTGTCTATATGTTCACCCCAAATAGGTCATTACCTGTCTGGGAGAACTTTAAAACAATATGTCTTTTCAGACCATCTTCCAATCTGTATCGATCTTCCCAACATCTCATATACCCTCCACTGAACGCTGGTGCTATGCTATAGCCGATTGGAGTAAGTTTTCTAGTCTTATAGCACCTTTTGAACCGCATAAGGATATTCAGGAATCTGTAAATCATATTACAGCAACAATGCTGTCCGCTGCTAGGCAAACGATCCCCATTATCTCTAATAACACTAAAAACTCGGTGCCTTGGTGGAACGATGAAATAAAAAGGCAATACAGGAAAAGAAAGCTGCGCTGAATTCCTTTAAACGTAATCCCATTCACAGCAACCTTGTCACATTAAACGCCTACGTGCTATAGCTAAACGTAAAATAATTTTAGCTAAGAAAAAAAGCTGGGAGGAACATGTCGCTAAGTTGTCCGTTAGTACACCCATATCAGACGTATGGCGAAATATCAGAAACATTTTTGGGAAAAAAATTTCTACTTGTATCCCAAGTGTTAATATACAACACTCAAACCATTGTGGGAAACGAGAGCATTTCAAGTTTACTAGCCTCGCGCTTTCAAGATGAGAGCAGTAACGACAGTTATAGTCTAGCTTTTTTGGCCAAAAAGTGGGCACAAGAGGGTCCCCTAGATTTCAACGACATTCACTCATCAGCATATAACAATGATATAACAATGACCGAACTTGAATACATCCTACAACAAACTAAAAAGTGCGCTCCAGGACCTGATATGATCACATACCAAATGATACAAAATCTACCTATCTCAAACAAGATATCACTACTAAAACTATACAATAACATTTGGAAAACCGGTATCCTACATGACTCCTGGCGAGAAGCTATCATAATTCCTCTACTAAAGGCATATAAAGACCCAAAAAGCCCTAACAGCTATAGGCCAATTTTGTTAACGAGTTGCCTAAGCAAGATCTTAGAAAAAATCGTTAATTCGCGGTTAATGTGGTATCTTGAAACAAACAATTTTTGTACCCATCCCAAGTAGGTTTTCGTTAGCTTCGATCTACCACAGATCAACTAGCTGTACTAGAAGCAAACATCTTGAATAGTTTTGCAATACGTCAGCATCTTGTAGTTGTTACGTTTGACATTGAAAAAGCTTATGACCGTACTTGGCGATACATCATAATGCTCACCTTACACAAATGGGGCTTTAGAGGTCGTTTACCCCAATTTATTCAAAATTTTATGATGAACAGATCATTCAGGGTTAGAGTTGGAAACCATTTATCTAAGCCACATCCTCTAGACAATGGTGTACCACAAGGATCCACATTAAGCGTTACACTATTCGCTGTTCCTGTTGATGCACTTCTGCGAACAATCCCCGAAATTGCTGGCAGATCAATGTACGTAGACGATCTTATTATATTCTATTCGGCAAACTTGATGAGCGAAATTCAACAAGTGCTCCAAAATACCATCGATAAATTAGTATCAAAAACAAATAATATAGGCTTCACTTTTGCTGCCAGTAAATCACACTATGTACATTTCTGCAGACTTCGACATCAGCATGATGATCCCATTCTATCAATTCAAGGCAACAACTTAAAGGGTGCGGATTGCGTCAAGCTCCTTGGGGTCACATTTGATTGGAAGTTGACATGGAAACCTCATATAAATGATTTAGTTAATCGCTGTCGCAAGGCCCTAAACCCTCTTCGCTGCCTATCCAATCTTAATTGGAGCGCAGACAGAGACATTTTGCTAAATATGTATAAAGCTCTAGTACTGACTGAAATGGACTACGGAAGTGTTGTGTATGCGTCCGCCCGGAAAAGCCACTTACGTACATTGGACTCAATTCAGGGACAAGCAATCCGTCTAGCAACAGGTGCCTTTAGAACATCGCCATATGTACTGCTTTGCTGCGAAGCTAACCTTCTGCCGTTAGATCTACACCGGCAAAAGCTATGTTTAATCTACATTACATGTGATTTTTCAATGCTCCACCCGAAGGTACTACATTGGCCAGGAAGCGAGTTTTTTTTACCTGGAGAATTTTGAATTTTGCCGAACCCTTGCTGTTCCAAGCAAGGTAGGGATCTTTAACGTGCGTGACAACACTCACACACGGGACCTCCATTTTACCTCTCATCCGAACGAGGGTGTATTTTTGTGAAAAATGCTCGCCTAACATTTTTCAAGCGGACCGTGTTGGGATTCGAACCCTATGTTTAATCTACAGCATAAAATTGTGTTCCTAAGCACTCCATCCTGTCCGACCACTTATTTTCTTTCCAGAACTTTTACAACTGTTCTCTACGCAGCAAACCAGATCAAGGCCACTCGGAGTGAGATGTCATGAAATGTTGTCAGCATTTAACCTGGATATCCCCTCTTTATACCCAACATCATACATAGAAGTAGCACCATGGACAGCTACACCTACACAAATTCGACTTGACTGTACTAAACTTTTGAAAAGCGATACACCTCCATCACTACTACATTCAACTGCATCATTTCAGAATACTTCTCTGCTTGCATTATATATACGGATGGGTCAAAAACTAATAACGGTGTAGGTAGCTCAATTGTTGTATCAGGAACAGCTCATTTCTGGACGTTAAATAAATGCGCTAGTATATACACGGCAGAGCTGTATGCAATATGGCAAGAATTGCGCTTTGCCGAAACATGCCTCTATAAAACAATTTTAATTTGCTCAGACTCCTTAAGTGCTATATTATCTCTCCGTATGCCCTATAGTTTTCACCCAATTATCAACCATATACTGTAGCTATTAAACTGGTTAGAATTGAACAATAAACCTGCTGTGCTAATATGGTGTGCAAGTCATGTAGGGATTTACAGTAATGAAATGGCAGATAAAGTTGCACACGCTGCAGCTGAAAACAATGCTATAGACGTGTCAACCATTACAACAGAAGACTTTATTACAGTAATTAAAAAAAAATACAAATAGCATGGCAAAATCGTTGGGACGATAGGTGCAGTGTTTTACATGCAACTCGTATAACGAAATCAGCGAATAAAGAGCTAACTAGAAGAGATGCCGTTGTTCTCATCCGTTTAAAAACAAGGCATACAAATTTGACCAAGCAGTACTTACTTCGAGGTTGTAGCGAGGTACTTAGATATAGGGCACAAATGACACACAGAACTCCATCTGTACGTGCATCATTGTAGCAGATAGCGCAGGATCGCACCGGATGTGCTACGCAATAAGGCAGGTTAAGGAGTACGACGGCAGACAGCAAGGGATACACGTGTCTAAACGGTACCTCAAGGGACCGAGCGCGGGAATTGTTATAGTAAATTGTCTGTGAGTTAATATGTTATTAATGTTATTAATAAATCGTCTGGCATTAAGCGGCGAGGGTTGTGTTATAGTGCATAAGCAGTATTGTGGTAGTAAAAGCCGCTTATGCGTGGGTGCGCGCCAGTGAGTGAAACCTAGCTATTTCTGCTACAAGATACAACTATTACATTGGGCCCGAAGATCAAACGCCTTGAAGAGGAGATCCAGGTATTTATTCTGTGTCCGTAAAAACAATTTAGTTTAGAATAAGTTTATTAGGTGTTATGTTTCCTATTCTAGGAGGTTACATGGTGTACAGAAACCTCTCTTAATAATTGATGAGCTTATACTTAGAACCCACTCATAATTTGTACAATTTAAATGTGAATAAACGTACGCAAACTTTTGCAAAGAACGTGTTTTAAATTAAACGTGCCCTGAGAGAGAAAGAGATCGTGTTATAAGGTATCCAAAGAACTAGATGCACAAGCTGCAACGTGCCTCTCACTGTTGAGCACCTACTTCTAAACTGCCGACAATATCAACAACGACTACAATACAACATCGCGCACACACTTCGAGAATGTTTTGAAGGAAGTACAAGTGCATCAAGGAATTTACTACAATTTGTAAAAGCTACCAACCTGTATAGACACATCTGAAATGGTTTTCACCGGTAATAAAAATATATCTAAACTGTTCTGAAACCCGTTTTCGACACGTGACCTGTTGCTATACTATTTGAAGATAAAATATTAAGTATAGAGTAATACAGCTATTGACCCAGTAGTCGATGCTGTATAATGAAAAAAAAACATCAAAACATCAAATAATCTTGACACAACTGTCAAACTGACTTTTTAATATATACTGTGGTTTTGAAGCATTGAAAATTAAAATAATTTGAAATTCTGATTTATTATATAGAACTAATGGTAAGTTAAATGTCATTTATATCAATTTATTATTATAGTAATGTTATAACTAATATATATACCATATGTGTTTCATCGGTTTTAATATCCGACATAAAATCTGATATTATTATATATATTCATCAGAAACTGATAAAGAATATAACACACTATGCCACCAAGTCAGATATTTATCAAAATACTACAGGTTTCTATATATTTTGCTTGAGCTTACATAAGCCCTTACATACAAGATTTGCCGTTACTAAAATGCAGAACGATAAAGACTAAATGTTATTATTGTTTGTTTACCGTTGCAAAAAAAATGACCGCTAATGTAAAATTTAGTTAAAATTCAATTATTCGGTCGATTTGCCCCTTAAATTTTAATTTTTAATCATGTAGTAAAATATAATTTCACTTATCTCGAAATAAAAGCAATTCTCTTACCTAAATACACAATCCACAATAGTTTGCACAAGACAATTGGTTAGCTGTAGGCTCTGAATATTGGCGTGACTCAATCTAGCGATTGACTGCTATTAGTTACTCTGTAAAATTTTATGATAAAACATATTTCCACTGTAATTTCCATACCTATTCTATTTGAAACGCTGCGACTGGTTAAAAAGTGTATATCAACAACTTAGATGGACTCGAGCAATGTACTATAAATCTATATAGCAAGTGGTTGCTGATAACTCAATGAATTCGAAACTAATAGAACTAAATTCACAGGTGTTGATCATACGGTCAAGATATGACCTACTTATCAGCATACTTTAATATTTACTATTATACCAATTGTTATCAATTACCAAAGGTTTTCTGGGCTATCTGCCCCTGGTATCTACAGTCTATCATAATCTGTATATTGCTCCGCAAGCTACCAATAAAAAAACAAATAAATTATATCAGAAAATAGATGGAAAAAAATAAATTGACTTGTTTGAAAGTTTCTCATAAAACCTAAAGGTAACGTCATCCCTATTTTCAAAATAGAACAATAGCGGAGCGGATGTTTTAGAAGGACATAAGCACGTGAACAATATATAATAGTAATGTTTAAAGATCTACAGCGTTAAATTGATTTTATGTAGAAAACCAGAAATATAATGTAGAAATAGATAAACTTCTATAACGGAAACTGTTCAAAGTCGAAAAAATGTCAACACTGAAAAATTTGCAAAATTGGTGTTACTTATTTATTAAGTTTTGCAACAACAAATAAATTTTGCAACTTTAAAAACATCTTTATTGTATTAAATGACTTCGAAATTGCTATCCACTAAACAAAAAACAAGCATGTATTATAATTGTAAAAACTATGATATAAAGGAAAAACGGTAAAAATCGACAAAACCTAGTCAAGTATGAGCGGTAATCTCGCAGTTAATTTTCACCATAGAAGATCTTTTAAAGCACTGTTTAATGACTGCAATCGTTATTTTGTTTTCTCTGAAGTAACCTCTATATCTATGTCCGTTCAGAAAAAGTTATGAATAATAATGTAAAAGAAATTTCGGGATTTTGTGAATTTTTTCAGATTTGTTTATGTTTATATTTTAGTAGGGCACGAGGTCGGTCCTGGTACAGCGCCGCCGTCGCAGCGTCGTTAATCGTTTTTTAATGGGGTTTCTTGTTAAAAACCCATTAGCACTAATCGTTTTTTAATGGGTTTTATTATTAAAAGCCCATTAGCACTAATCGCTTTTTAATGGGTTTTCTCATTAAAAATCCAATAACACTAATCGCCTTTTAATTGTAAAACTCATAAACACTATTCGTTTTGTAATGGGAAAACTCATTAACGATGTTATCATTTTTTCTTACGTCACATCTGTCATTACCGCCATCGCCGCCGACGCCACCGCAATCTAACTTAGGTTAAATCCTCGGAATTTTTAAAATCGCACCACTGAAGGGTGATATTTCCGCCTTGCTCCCTCCTTGCTCGGACGCCCTCAATACATGGACAACGCCACTACCACCTGCATGTTGGACAACCCGCGATGTATGGACAACGCCGCCGCCACCTAAATGTTTGCAACTCATTGCACACTCACTGCGTCACAAGCGCCATCTTAGTCACTTTTACACTGGATGATCTGTTAATTGCACCTGAACCCTAATTTCCCGGGCAATCTAACCTCGTTACCATTTTTAAAATCGGACTATCCCTTACAAAGTTATACCCTGTTAAAGCCTCGTACCTATTAATTTTTTGTTTATTTAATTATAACTCGACCTTTAAATCCTTTTTGGTCACCCGAGATATACGTTTCAATCCGGAATTTTCCGACTACCCCCTACCTTAACACAAACCCTCCACTCAAATTTTTAGCTAATGTACTTATAGAAATGTTATAAGGTAGTCTAAAATTTACCGCAATATGCAAACCATTCAATTATTTTAAGAATAATACCAAAACTTTAAAACTAACTTAAAAGATTTTTAATTCTTTTCTGCGGGATAATTTTAAGAAACCTGATTAATTTTCAAAATAAAATCAACTCTAAAACGCTCTATAGACAACCAATTATACATAGATTGCTCTCATACCTTAAAAATCAATTTAGGTTTTTGTAAATCAATTTAAACCTTTTGAAGGGAAACCTGGGGAGTCGAAATCAATTATCACGTCTTTTAAAATCAGCTCCAACAAAGGCCCGCCTAATGTTTTAATATTCAAAAATCTAACAGCAAAAAACCTCTGCATTTTTATTTAGATTTAATTCATTAATAGAGTAAAACTCAAAAAATATTTATGAACATCTAGGATTGCTAAAATTTTCAATTAGTGAATCGACATTCAAACAATTAAACCAAAAGATTAAATATATATTAATTCTGCACGGTGGGCTAGAAAGTAGTTCGATAGTCTATTTTAAATGTAGTTCAAAATAAGACGTATTTTCTAAATAAATTTAGTGAACTGTATGATCCTCAGCCTTGCATTGTTTTGGCAATGACGTCTGACTATTAATTGTGAAAGGTACTTTCCTATAATTTTTGTGAGTATATGGGAAAACGCATTCTAATAATTTGATTTAAATTAGGTGAGTGTAGGACAAACTATACTTATACTTTCTCTATGTGCATAAATACGGGGAAAATGATACTAAAAGTTCATTTTGAATTTATTTTTGTAAAACGTATAGTCGTTCAAAGTGTAATAGTGTTGCAGCATCTGCCACCTCAGAAAATTTCGGGGTAAGACAACATTTTAAAACTTGCATGTTTAAACTGCGATTTTCTATTGTTATTCAACAACTTGACCTGCAAGACACCTTTAATATTACCCGCTTGAAAACGTTGAAGAAATTAATATTTAAATGTATAATTCAAAAACTGTTAATCATTATTTTTTCTAGAATGAACAGCTTAAGTATCTCATGCAGTGTGCGTGAAAGCGTTTTTACTGGAGGTAACGCCGTAAACAAACACAACGGGAAGCATATCGAGATGGTTTGTTTCCAAGAGAAACTTAAAATTACAGACGACGAGTGGGAGCATTTTAGGATTTAGAAAAGCAGTCAACCGCAGAGCATAAAGAATGTATAAACGCTACAATTCAGTTAGAGCGAGTCAAGTTGCTGTTTGAAAGACCATACGCCATAACAAAATCTTCTTCCAAAATTATAATTGTAGGCCTGAACCCGTTCGACAATTATAAAATAACTTTCAGATTTGTTGACATCATTTCGCAGACCGTATTTGATGGTTCCCTCAACGTATTTATGAGGTTTATCTTAAATCTCCCATATATTATACGCACTATGGAAGCTGGCGTGGGAAGTCATACATGCAAATTTGACAACTGGCGTTTTAATTTAAATAAGAATTGTTTAGTGAAGATAGTGACATTTGATGAGAATTAAATGTTATTTACCAAAGGAACTTTAGAGCACTTTTTAGGGATATCTCAGATCGTTTTCAACTACGCTAATACATTAAGAGAACTAACGGAAAACGGTACTTCTAATATATATATATATATATATATATATATATATATATATAAAGACAAGTTATTTGGAGTCCGCAATAAGAAAATTGTATATAAAGTAAGATGTATCTGTAAACAAACTCTTATGAAAATAATAAGAGCTATTGACAAATACAAATCGGGCTGGTAGTTATATAGCCATTAACAAAACATTAGCTTTATTACTTCACAGGGGAGGAAACATCCACTGACCAATGGTTTCGGCTTGTTAAGCCTCATCAGAGTGGAATAGTTCCCAAAAACCCTATGAAGCAATCGAAGCTATTATAATGATATAATTTCGAAACAATCACTGTACTATGGCAAAAGTAAATAAAACCGCCATCAGGTGATAAAACACCAACACTACTAAAGTGTGGAAGTACAGAATTGGACCGAAACTACATAATAAATTTTATAGATGACTATAAAAGTACGTCTGACCTTTGAGATTTGCGGAATGTTACAGCAAAATTTATTTGCAAACGTAACAGACCTTCTAGTGGTGACACCCGGGTTCATGCCCCAAAGGCAATTCAAATAAATAAAGACAAGCTATTTGCAGTCCGCAATAAAAAAATTGTATATAAAGCATAAATTTTGTTGTAACATTCCGCAAATCTCAAAGGCCACACGTACTTTTATAGTCATCTATAAAATTTATTATGTAGTTTCGGTTCAATTCTGTACTTCCACACTTTAGTAGTGTTGGTGTTTTATCACCTGATGGCGGTTTTATTTACTTTTGCCATAGTACAGTGATTGTTTCGAAATTATATCATTATAATAGCTTCGATTACTTCATAGGGTTTTTGGGAACTATTCCACTCTGATGAGGCTTAACAAGCCGAAACCATTGGTCAGTGGATGTTTCCTCCCCTGTAAAGTAATAACGCTAACGTTTTGTTAATGGCTATATAACTACCAGCCCGATTTGTATTTGTCAATAGCTCTTATTATTTTCATAAAAGTTTGTTTACAGATACATCTTACTTTATATATATTGCTGTGATATACTCCTGTGAATGCGGGAACTGGGTCCTTTGAACAAAAAAATTCTAGTCCCACCGATTGGGCGTCATAAACTGCTGTGATCCTGTTTTCGCCTCGGCTGCTCACCTAATTCCATAAACCTCCTCATTCATAAAATTAAACAACACATTCCTACCACAAACATCAACGTCAACTCTATTTACATCAATATTCACAATACATTAAAATTTCAAAATTAATATTCAGCATAAATTTTTAATATCGGAAAATTTCAAAATTAAATTTATTATCATTTTAATGTGCATCCAGAATTAAAGTCCTTGTAGGATGCCTACTAATTACTATAACAATATATGCAGAGTACAAAGGGAGCATCTACGACCCCTTTACGTTAATTAACCAGGTTCGTCTAATTGAGCTCAAAGACATACCCTAAATTTTCATCATAATCCAGTACATCAATACTAAATACCCCTTTCTACTTAAACAAGCAAATTTCACCTTAAAATTAAAATATTATTGTTAGCACAATTTCACTAATGTCCATTTAAAGTAAATCAATTATAAAGTTATTCAACACACACAAAATTTAAAGTTCAAACAAAATAGTATAATTTACCTGAAGGTTACAGCACTCGTAGCTTCAATGTACATCGTCCCTTTTGTTAATCACACCATTCCAACTGGATTATATTTACAGCTTCTGATTCTCAACGCTTTTAAAATTTTCTCCATCACCATTTACTTAAAGTTGTTTCAGGGCTTTTCCGGAACTCATCTGTGTATATCTGACCCTTGTTTGGTGGATCCAGACACGTTTTTGAACCATTTAATTATTAACACCCCCGAAAAATAACAAAGAAATTCAT